>JAYESA010000019.1:28299139-28876639 GCA_036927795.1 Iris macrosiphon
GCAGCCAACGAGACGTCCAGTTTCCTAACGATCAAGAGTTAACTCAATTTCTGGTCGGTGTATTCCAGCTTTTTTATTAACCATTGTGAATTCTGAGACACGGTGTAACCACAAGATTATTGCAGACAGGTGTTCTATCACACGAGCATCCGGATCAATCGCAAATTCCTCAATCCTGTATAGCTATCAGTGTGCCTTTACTTCTGATCCATGATTTCTAGCTTCTCAAGGCTCCCTAATATACATATGCATTTACTCACGAGTAACTTAGATCTCGTATACTAAGACTGTCCAAGTCTCCAAGATCCTAAATTATATATTTTATATCTATGTGGAAAAAGTAAGTATCATTAAAATGGAAAGATATGGAGTGCAAGTTGTTGTCAGCATTTCAGACGAACTCTAGGAAAACTTGGGTCATCCTAGGGACTGGGCACTACTTTGCCTTATAAAAAAACTTTCACCTCTTGGCATTTGGCAAGGGTCACTGGAGGAAGAGAGATGAATTATACAATAGATTAAGTTGGTAATGAACCACTTAGTTGATGCAATGGTAAAGAATGTGGTGGTCCTAACCACAATCCACAATCATGCGATTTGAACAGAATTCGAGCACAAAAAGTTGCACTTCAACATGTAATTGAGTACCACCAAAATCAATTCTTCCAAGAAATTATATGAAGTTAGCATGCGGGGAAAGGTACATACATACCAGTGGCTACATACTCTGGTGCTGCGTATCCATAGGTGCCCATAACTCGAGTGGTCACATGTGAGTCCCCACCAGTTGGCCCATTCTTTGCCAGACCAAAGTCAGAGAGCTTGGGATTGTAATTCTTCACAAGAAAAAGAGAGAATAAAAATGAATCAGTAGGCACACCAAACAAATCAATTACCATTCAACCTCTATAAGAAAAAGACATCAATATCCCCACTATTACCGAATCAAGAAGAATATTAGAAGCCTTGAAATCTCGGTATATAATTTGTTTCTCTGATGTATGCAAGAAGGCAAGGCCACGGGCTGCTCCAATGGCAATCTTCAGCCTCAGGGTCCACGAAAGTGGCTCAAAAGCTGCCCCTCCTGTAAGTTATTCTGATAGTTAAGGATATCGCTCGCTATGTATACATAAAAACAAAAAGGCACAATAGCCAATAAAGAAAAGTAGGGGGGGGGGGGGGGGGGGGGGGTGTTACAGATTATGCTTTTCCAAAATAGGAACCCAATATGATTGGCATAATCTCGTGCTAAACATTTTATGTATTCAGAGTAAAAGAAAATTATTCTTTATTTAAAATGGTTAAAGAAACACTTCATGCATAATCAAGTGTCAATCAATGTGTAGAATTAAAGTTTTTGGGGCAAATCTAGTAAAGGATTAAAATTTTCAGTTTAATGAGTAACACAGGAAATGAGATTGTAGTCTTACAATTTATCATGAAAGATAAAAGGATGACAAGGGCAGAACATTAAATTCTTCTAAAACACGTCCTGATTTGGCCCAAATTTGAGGCATCTTAATAGAATCCACTGATCAAGGATTGTTGCAACACTACATATCACATCGGTGGTTATCAACATATGTGATCAAAGTATATAGCATCGAAGTTGGTAGTAAAGAAATGGAAAATAAAAATAAAAAATAAAATAGCATTTGTTGGACTCACTTCTAAAGAGGTGGTTCTCCAAGCTGCCTTTTGCCATGAACTCGTAGACAAGCAATAGCTCTTTGTCCTCCCAGCAATAACCCAATAGCTTTACAAGATTTGGATGTGACAGCCTCCCTAGAAAATTAACTTCGGACTGCAATCATAAGAAACAATAAGAAGAAAATAGCAGAAATCAGCTAACAACCTAACTGGCAAGAAGTAAAACCATTCTAAGCTTGAGTAACCACCGCTACAAATATAAGAGAAGAAAGGACAACAGGCTCTCCTCTTAATCAACTACCTCAGTACATTCCTGTCTAGAATCTATCTTTTAATGCTTAGTTCGATACTAGTTGACACATGTAATGCTTCGTGTTTGAAAGGAAATAAAATAAATGAAAGGCCAACCCTATTAGGTTGAGTTAGACTATGAGTCAGTTATCTGTGACAATAAGTAAAAATTACAATCAAGATTCATAGGAAATGAATGTGCAAAAAATTATGTTGCACGAATACGAACACGGATATGGATAAGGAAACGATACGGATATGGGATAAAAAACAATTTCAGATAAGTACAACTAGTAACCTATGTTGCACAAATACGGCCACGGATATGGGTACGGGCACGATAGCAGATATGAACCATTTTCCCTTGTGCACGCAGCATAGGTAGAAACTAGCAAACTGACTTTCCATATATCTACATGAATAAATATTATATGTTACAATAAGCTGACAATGATAATAATATCACATTTGGAATAGGTAATTGTTCATGTTCGCTCCCACCGGGATTCGAACACCGCCCACTCCGGTCTTATGTTTCTACTCTAACCACTTGAGCTACCAAGTCTTGACTATATATATATATATATATATATATATATATATATATATATATATATATATATATATATCACACTAGCAAATTTCCCGTGCCTCTGACACTATTTGATAATTCTAGTTTTCAAATTGCTTCTCATTGGGAAATTTAATAATATCTTCATAGATTTTTAATAATATTTTTACCGACATATACCGTGACAATTATGTTTTGTCGGGAACGACCAATATCTTTTAATCGTGATACTTATATAGATAACACATACACGTGTCATCTCCCTAGCCATCCGATTTATCCCTATCTTTTAATCTCGACCCTTCTTTATCCTCTTCATCTTTTGTCACGAAAAACAACTATGTTTTGTTATATATATATATATATATATATATATATATATATATATAGTGTAGGAATGGAAGTATAAGTTACAAACACTTGGAATAGAAGATCCTAAATAAAGGAACAAGAACAGGCCTATCTAACCGCAAAATGCAACTATCAAGCTTCCGAATCGCCAAGACAGAGAAATTTCAATCAAACAATCACCTGCCACTCTTCCAACCCCTGCATACTTTCTGAATTCAACTTCTTCACGGCAACCACCATTCCGAGGCCGCTCTTTGCCGGATTGAGAGTCTTCTCGTCGACCCAGCCCTTGAACACCTTGCCGAAACCACCTTCCCCGAGCACAGTATCGGGCTTGAAATTCTTTGTGGCGCTCCTCAACTCGGAAAAGGTAAAAATACGAAGGTTGGGGGACTCGAGAATCTGTCCATGAGGATTTTGCTCGCCTACGCCCATACCACTGCTGCCCGTGGACTGCCCAAAGGTGCTGCTGCCCATGCTCGAGAGCCGCCCGGTTGTGGTGGTTGCACTGCTGCTGGTCTTCGAAGTCAATGGTCCTGAGATCATCATATGCAACAGCAAATTAGAGGGACCACAAATAACGTTATAATTGACTTAAAATATAAGGTTTCTGTCCAAAGTTCATATCTTTCTCTCTTTTTTGCATTTGTACATACATTTTTATGCATTTTGCAGTTTGATACCACGTACCGTACTATTTTGCTACCCTGAATTTTATTTTAATTCTTGGCAAATGGTCCTAAATCAGTCACGAACCAAAAGGCTCAAAAGTTCAGAGTAGCAATCTGCTATAAAAAAAATTAGTACGGGGTGGCAACCTGCAAAAGCGTGAAACTTGAAGGAAGTTTTAAATGCAAATTAGCCAAAGCAACATTAATCCATGATAGCTAGAAGAAGGGATTATAAATATAAATTTGGAGTATTGAACGTTGACTTTTGGTCGTAAATACAAAGTTTTGAAGGAGCAAAGTAGAAAATTCAGAGAATTAGTTTTGAGGAATATTGGGGGAAAGAAAGATGCCATTTGCTTAGGGAAATGAACAAGAAAGGAATAGTGGTACCTGCACTGTAAGACCTTGTGTTTGAAGAACTCGAACCGGGAGATTTTGCTGGAGATCCAGAGCAGATCCCCATCTCTCTCTCTCTCTCTCTCTCTCTCTCTCTCTCTCTCTCTCTAGCTAGAAAGTTTCAGAGCTGAGCATGGGTTTGAGAAGAAGAAAAGAGGAAAAAAGGGTTAGGAAAGGAAAGAGGGGGGAAGCGTTGAAGAGAGAGAGGAGAAGGAAAGAAAAGGTTGAACAAGTAAAGAAGAGGGGACAGAAGACTTTTTAACTAGTCATCCCAATGTCCTGATTCCGCTCTTTGGTTAACAAAAGCCCTTTATTTGTACAAAATTCCAATCATTAATTCTGCTTCTTCTTTATCTATGTGCCAGCAGCACAGAAGACTTACCATCCGCCATCCAGTCTTCTTGTTCACACACATACCACTCATACAACAACAGTTTATTGTTTTATTCACTAATTATTTTTTGTAACACTTTTGAGACACATACAATCTTCGAACTTAGCTGGGACTCAAAATCTAAATATTCCATTATGTATTTGTTGGTTTTGCCTTTATTACAAAAGCTCAATTTTCTCTTCCTTTCTTTAGTCCCACATCGGATGGGCCAAAGCTCTCTTGTGTACATATATTAGTTTCTTTCCTTTACTCCATTAAGTTGTTGTGTGAGGAACCCCTTGGGCCACACGCGCGCCGCCGCCCGGCCTGGCTCGGTTCGGCGCGCGTAACGTGTGCGGGTACGAGCACACATCTGCGGGCGCCGAATGCCGAATGCCGATTTGATTTCCTCTTCGGACTGGAACCCTAAAATTCTTTTTGCTCCTCTTCATTTTTATTTAATTTTCTGAACGTTAGAAAATTAAATTTCTGAACGTTACAATTGTTTCTCAACCGTTATTGTCTCCAGGTTCATTCTTTATTTTGTGTAACGGCTGAATTAATAGTAGAATTAATTCAGACCGTTACATATGAGTATTATATATATCGGACTGATTTCTTTGTAAAATCCATCAGAAAATTTCTTACTCCAAACCTCTGTCAACATTCTGTTCAATCTTCATCGTCTCCAAGCTCTGGGCAGAGCTAAGTCCTGGTCGTTCTCTCCAAGTCGTGTGCGGCAACGAGATACCGGTAGTGCGGAGATTTTACCACTAGCAGCTTCGGGAACGTCTGCACACAGATCCCGAATAAACTCTTAGGGCAGTGCTTCGTGCACGACTTCCCCAGAGGCCGGTAACATCTAATTTTATTTTTTGTATTCTGAAATTTTTTAATAAGAAAAGACAACAAAATTCTAACAATCTAAGAGTTTATTTTATTTGTTAGAATTAATACTTATTGTTGTTTTCCTAACTATTTGTTACAATTGATTATTTCCAAGTAACTACTGTTAGAATTGTTACTGTAGCAAATATTGTCTTAGCAAATACAAGTTGACTTCTAACAATTTTCAGTCACTGTAGCAAATTAATTTTCTACAAATTCAACAAGTTGATTTCTTAGCAGATACAAGTTGACTTCTAACAATTTTTTGTTACTGTAGCAAATTAATTTTCTACAAATTCAACAAGTTGATTTCGTAGCAAATACAAGTTGACTTCTAATAAGTTGATTTCGTTTCTATAGCAATTTGTTCACAATTTGTTCTATAGCAATTTCAAGTTAGTTACTGTATTTGCTGTAGCAAATTCAAGTTAATACTGTTTCTATAGCAAATTCATGTTCACAATAGTTACTGTAGCAAATTCAAGTTAACAGTAGAAATCTTCTAGATTTTTTTTTTAATACTGTTTCTATAGCAATTTGTTCACAAAATTCATTTCAATTGAAACATACAATTTGCTTCATTCTTTAATCACTTATTATTTTGAAAGGAATCTAGGACCAAAAAGAAAATAGTTTAGTAAAAAAAAATTGCAAATAAAATCTTCAAATCTAAAGTTTTAAAGTAGAGACAAACTCGGACACAAGCCAAAAGGGTCCTTCTGTCAACCGGGTGTAAATAACCCTAAGCGACACGGTATTTAAGAGTCTTCGGACCACCGCTAGTTGGGAACCGGCCCCTACAGCTAACCTGAGTTGATCAACACTTGAAAAACTAAAGATTTTGATATTGATTAGCAAAGAACACCTAAACTATTATCTTAGACATTGTTATTAAATAAATTTATATTTTTCAGACTGCAATCATGACTGGTAAGGAGGAATCCTCTACTGCGAAACCTGCTAAGTTTGATGGCTCATACTTTAAGAGATGGCAGAGCCAAATAAAATTTTGGCTCACGACCTTAGGACTTATTTCTGCCATTGATGGGTCCACACCCATCACAAATAATTCTGTGATACTGAGTCTGACATAGGAGTGTCCACCTCCTCGAAACCAAAAACCCCTAAAGAAATAGACTTCCACTGCTTTCATAGAATTCTAAGCACATTATCTGAATCCTTGTATGATATATTTTTTGAATACAAGAGCGCTAAAGAACTCTGGAAAGCCTTGGAAGATGAATATGGCTGTGATGATGCCGGAATAGAAAGGTTTAATTCTTCAACCTTTAATAGGTATTTTATGGTAGATGACAAACCAATGAATGACCAGCTCCATGAATTCCAAGAATACCTTAGACATATTCAAGCCAAAGGGACATCTTTCTCCAATGAACATAAAATAGCATGCCTAATAAACAAGCTACCTCCCTCTTGGTCTGATATTGCTAAGGATCTTATCCATACACAAGGAGATCTTACCTACAATCAAGTCCTAAAGAAAATTAGAACCGAAGAAAAAATTAGATTGAGGTCTAAGCCTAAGACTGAATCTAAAGCTAAGGTAAACCTTGTAGAAGGCCAAGGAAAACCCAAGTCTAATTTTTTTTATAAATCCAAGAAGAATTTATTCAAGAAGAAGAAAAACTTTCAGCCTAACCACCAAAACCATCATCACCAAAACCAAAAACCTAGAAACTTCAATCAGACTCAGGATCAGAAGAGATTTTGTTTCGTGTGGTAAAACAAACCATATGGCCACCAACTGCTACCATAGGAAGAAGGAAGCTGTCCAGACCTCCTACAAAGGAAATGGCTCAGTTAGACCAGAAGCGAACATGCTTCACAAAGGTTCTTCGAGTTCCTTCAGGTCTGTAAGCTTTCAACCCCTTATTAACCTCTCTTACCATTCTGATGATTGGTGGTTGGATTCTGGAGCTAATGTTCACGTTTCGTTTGATCGTTCCGGTTTTTCAAACTATCAGGAATCAAGTGGAGGAGGTGTGACCCTAGGAGATGGCTCAACGGCACAAATTATTGGAAGAGGAAAAGTTAACCTGAAGATGACATCAGGAAAAATCTTAACTCTTCATGATGTTCTTCATGTGCCGTCTGTCAAGAGAAACCTCGTTAGTGGATCCCTTCTTGTAACCTCAGGATACAAAATTGTAATGGAGGCTAATAAAGTAGTTTTTTCTAAGCATGACTCTTTTATAGGAAAAGGTTGTAAAAGACGATTTTTTCATTTTAAGCACAATGAATAAAATGTCTGATTGTTCTCTCATTGTCTCTAATATAGAATCTTCAAATGTTTGGCATGGCAGACTAGGTCATGTGAACCTAGGTTCTATTAAAAAAATGATGACCTTAGATCTTATTCCCAAGACTCCAATAGATGACAAACACAAATGTGAGATTTGTGTTCAAGCCAAACACACTAGATTACCTTTCAAATCTATAGAAAGAAATTCTGACCTTCTAGAACTTATCCATAGTGATGTATGTGACTCAAATAGGATTTTGACCAGAGACGGTAGAAAATACTTTGTTACGTTTATAGATGATTATTCAAAGTATTGTTACAACTACCTTCTCAAAACCAAAGATGAAGTTCTAGATAGATTTAAGGTCTACAAATCTGAAGCTGAGAATCAATTAGAAAGGAAGATTAAGATCCTTAGATCTGATCGTGGTGGAGAATATACCTCAAACGAAATGATTAACTTATGTGAAAAACATGGAATAATTCATGAGGTAACTGCTCCATATTCACCTCAGTCTAACGGAGTTGCTGAACGCAAGAACCGCACTCTGTTAGATATGGTGAATGCCATGCTTCTCAGCTCTGGTGCTCCTGATAACTTGTGGGGAGAACCCCTTTTAACTGCCTGTTACATTCTTAATAGAATTCCTAGTAAGACAAAAGATAAGACTCCCTATGAGCTGTGGAAAGGTAGAGCTCTTAGGAATAATTACCTTAGAGTTTGGGGATGTCTTGCTAAAGTCGGAATTCCCGAACCTAAAAAGAGAAAGATTGGTCCCAAGACTGTAGACGTTGTTTTCATAGGATATGCCTTAGACAGCTATGCCAATAGATTTCTAGTAACTCACTCAGAAGTAAATAAAATCTCTAACAATATCATTATAGAAGCAAGAGATGCAGTTTACCTTGAAAACATATTTCCTTTTAAGGATAGAAGTTCAATCTCTTCCTCCATACCCTCTACTAGTTCTCATGTCCAAATACCTAGCTCACAATCTGAACAAGACTTAGAACCAAGACGGAGTAAAAGGAATAGGATTGAGAAAAATTTAGGAGAAGGATTCTTTACCTTTTTGATAGAGGGTGATCCCTCAACTTATGAAGAAGCAATGTCGTCTCCTGATGCTCCCTTCTGGAAAGAAGCCATTAACAGTGAATACAACTCCATCATGGAGAATAACACTGTAACACCCTGTTCCGCTCAAGCGGACTGCCGTCTCAATCGGCAATCGTGCAGCTGTCCCGACCTGCTTTACCTCGATCAAGAAGCAAAGGATATCCAGACTTGCCCCTACAGGAACCCGGCTTGGACTTTCATAGGCTCGCTCAGACGTATCGCTCTACCGAGGCGAATCATCGCTAAGGTGGGTGGCTACGGTGAACTTGTCTTTGCTTAGCCAGCACACATAAAATCTGGAATATTCATGCTAGTCGCTAGGTGAATCACCCCCTGCATGCTAATAAATCCAACGCACCTAGCTAAGGGAATAATCCCAACTTGTATTGCTTGCTAGAACATGGAAATTGAAATACTACTTATGTTCAGACCCTCGCATGCTAAGTCCCTAAACGGTTTCAACTCTCGGCTTACCTTCGGGTCCGAGCAACGTGCCTGCTTATGTTCCTTAGAAACGCATGCTTGTCTGCTTGAATGTTGCCTTGTTTTCATCCAACTCCGGGAGACTACTAAGTAGTCGTTCCGTGCATGTTTGACCCTGCAAGCATCCTGGACCGTTAGGTCACCTGGCAGCCCCGAACCAGGGGAATGCATCAAGCAAGATATTCACTGTATAGAACAAGATCCAAGTATCCCGTGTACTCGTGTACTCGTGTTCCCGTGCACTCGTGTTCTCGTGTTCTCTTGTTCAAAGTGCACGCGTGTTCTCGTGTTCTCGTGTATCTCGTGATAATTGAATGACCCAAAAAGAAAGTGCATGTCGCGGACAACTCGGAAACGAGGTATAGTTCCACGGACGGTCACTGGGGCACTGGGGCCGGTCCGATCCGGATGGAACTCTTGTGTGGTCCCTCGTGTTCGGGCGAGTGGTTTGTAGCACCTCGTGTACTTACGTTGCATTCCACTTTCCCGGGACCACATCACGTGTGTAGTCCATCGTGTGCGGACAAGATGGTTTGTAGCGCATCGTGTACTTTGTTGCATTCCATCTTGGCCTTGGACTACTTCATGTAAAATCCATCGTGTACGGGCGAGATGGTTCGTAGCGCATCGTGTGCTCTCGTTGCGTTCCACTCTCGTCTGGGATTAGTCCTTTATGGCTATGCCAGCGACTCATGTTCATATAGATAAGTCATCCTCGCTTAGCGGCTATCCGCGTGCGAGTCATTGCATCAAGAACAACTGAGCACACCAAATACTGTCCCGTTCAATGACTCTCATGTTTGCATGTTGCATATGCTTGCCTCATGAATGCTTATACTTGCCCGTACTTGAATTAACATGTTTGCCATAATGTTTGCCTTGGACAGGGAAGGAAATGGTAAGTTGGTAAGTCTCGCCGTGTTTCCTCTAACATCGCACGGCGCACTGCCCGACACGTTAAGCTGTTCAATGTTTGCATGAAACTGATCCTAAGGCAACTAGAAAGACAACTTAATAGTTGTGCACGGAACCTGTATTACGTGTTTGGATTTGTCGAGCGGGCGAGTAGCTTCCCCACCAGTGCATTCAATGTACTGATAATCCACCAGTTTGATATGCAGGGTGCGGGAGAACCTCGTACGGTGCGGACGGCTCCTTCGTGCGTGCTAAGGCCAGGAGTTCCCTCTGAAGCCTTGCAACGGTGCGTCCGGGACTGAAGCACATATACAAGACATAAGTTGTGAACATCGCCTGACCATCGCCTGTACAATCATTCCACAATTGTAGCCACTTGGCACGCTTTTACTGTTTCAGAGAGAGAGGCTTGAGCGACTTGTAATCTCGGCTATACGCCACCTGTAATACATGTTTCATATCAATAAAGAGATTACTTTACCTGTTTTAATACTTTCGCTATATTGTCGACTCAGTGAACCTGTTATCGATCGCCTATGCGTTCATGACTCCACTGCACTCGGACAATCTGTGCGACTCTGTGGCTTAGTACTCTTGCCGCCAGCCAATGAACCATGGCCTTGCACGGGCGTGGATCACGCTCGTGCGGCATCACGCCCGGATAGGTTAAGCGATCGTTCCGCGGGAGCGCTGGCGAGGGTGATTCCCGCCTAGCGGGAACGGCCGATTTGCCTGCGGGAGATCGGGGCGTGACAGGTTGGTATCAGAGCCTGGCTTCTACGCCTTTGTCCTCAATTCGATATCTCTGTTTCGAAAGCTCGTTCGTGGGTTATGTGCACGCTCTCTCTCAATGCCTCGATGGGATGTTCCAACAATAAGTCTAAATACTTTCAAAATGCGTTTTGAATGTTATGCTTGCTTGTCTGGTTGTATGCTGCGAGTGGCCTTTGTGCCAACCTGTGCGAATCCTTGAGAGTATCGCTAGTAGCTTGTCCGATTTTCACTAACTCTAAGTTTGGTTGAATGCATCTATTCGAGGGACGCCTTGAACTAGTACACCATCCAAGACTTAGGAAAAGGTGAAACTCGAGTGCTAAGACTTCGCTGTCACTGAGCTGGTAGACGTGTTCACGCTAGAAGTGCACTTCGAAAGTGCGCACGATCCAGTCTAAGCGATATGCTGATTTTGAAGCTTGTGCAAGTGAAGATCCAAATGAACAAGTGCAACGACTTGTCTAGGATTGCCTCAACCCTAGATTACTGCTTGTCCTTAGTAAGTCTCGAGGACGAGACTTTTTCTAAGTTGGGTAGGATGTAACACCCTGTTCCGCTCAAGCGGACTGCCGTCTCAATCGGCAATCGTGCAGCTGTCCCGACCTGCTTTGCCTCGATCAAAAAGCAAAGGATATCCAGACTTGCCCCTACAGGAACCCGGCTTGGACTTTCATAGGCTCGCTCAGACGTATCGCTCTACCGAGGCGAATCATCGCTAAGGTGGGTGGCTACGATGAACTTGTCTTTGCTTAGCCAGCACACATAAAATCTGGAATATTCATGCTAGTCGCTAGGTGAATCACCCCCTGCATGCTAATAAATCCAACGCACCTAGTTAAGAGAATAATTCCAACTTGTATTGCTTGCTAGAACATGGAAATTAAAATACTACTTATGTTCAGACCCTCGCATGCTAAGTCCCTAAACGGTTTCAACTCTCGGCTTACCTTCGGGTCCGAGCAACGTGCCTGCTTATGTTCCTTAGAAACGCATGCTTGTCTGCTTGAATGTTGCCTTGTTTTCATCCAACTCCGGGAGACTACTAAGTAGTCGTTCCGTGCATGTTTGACCCTGCAAGCATCCTGGACCGTTAGGTCACCTGGCAGCCCCGAACCAGGGGAATGCATCAAGCAAGATATTCACTGTATAGAACAAGATCCAAGTATCCCGTGTACTCGTGTACTCGTGTTCCCGTGCACTCGTGTTCTCGTGTTCTCTTGTTCAAAGTGCACGCGTGTTCTCGTATTCTCGTGTATCTCGTGATAATTGAATGATCCAAAAAGAAAGTGCATGTCGCGGACAACTCGAAAATGAGGTATAGTTCCACGGACGGTCACCGGGGCACTGGGGCCGATCCGATCCGGATGGAACTCTTGTGTGGTCCCTCGTGTTCGGGCGAGTGGTTTGTAGCACCTCATGTACTTACGTTGCATTCCACTTTCCCGGGACCACATCACGTGTATAGTCCATCGTGTGCGGACAAGATGGTTTGTAGCGCATCGTGTACTTTGTTGCATTCCATCTTGGCCTTGGACTACTTCATGTAAAATCCATCGTGTACGGGCGAGATGGTTCGTAGCGCATCGTGTGCTCTCGTTGCGTTCCACTCTCGTCTGGGATTAGTCCTTTATGGCTATGCCAGCGACTCATGTTCATATAGATAAGTCATCCTCGCTTAGCGGCTATCCGCGTGCGAGTCATTGCATCAAGAACAACTGAGCACACCAAATACTGTCCCGTTCAATGACTCTCATGTTTGCATGTTGCATATGCTTGCCTCCTGAATGCTTATACTTGCCCGTGCTTGAATTAACATGTTTGCCACAATGTTTGCCTTGGACAGGGAAGGAAATGGTAAGTTGGTAAGTCTCGCCGTGTTTCCTCTAACATCGCACGGCGCACTGCCCGACACGTTAAGCTGTTCAATGTTTGCATGAAACTGATCCTAAGGCAACTAGAAAGACAACTTAATAGTTGTGCACGGAACCTGTATTACGTGTTTGGATTTGTCGAGCGGGCGAGTAGCTTCCCCACCAGTGCATTCAATGTACTGATAATCCACCAGTTTGATATGCAGGGTGCGGGAGAACCTCGTGCGGTGCGGACGGCTCCTTCGTGCGTGCTAAGGCCAGGAGTTCCCTCTGAAGCCTTGCAATGGTGCATCCGGGACTGAAGCACATATACAAGACATAATTTGTGAACATCGCCTGACCATCGCCTGTACAATCATTCCACAATTGTAGCCACTTGGCACGCTTTTACTGTTTCAGAGAGAGAGGCTTGAGCGACTTGTAATCTCGGCTATACGCCACCTGTAATACATGTTTCATATCAATAAAGAGATTACTTTACTTGTTTCAATACTTCCGCTATATTGTCGACTCAGTGAACCTGTTACCGATCGCCTATGCGTTCATGACTCCGCTGCACTCGGACAATCTGTGCGACTCTGTGGCTTAGTACTCTTGCCGCCAGCCAATGAACCATGGCCTTGCACGGGCGTGGATCACGCTCGTGCGGCATCACGCCCGGATAGGTTAAGCGATCGTTCCGCGGGAGCGCTGGCGAGGGTGATTCCCGCCTAGCGGGAACGGCCGATTTGCCTGCGGGAGATCGGGGCGTGACAAACACTTGGTTTCTAACAGATCTACCTTTAGGCAATAAACCAATAGGTTGTAAGTAGATTTTCAAGAAGAAACTCAGAGCCGATGGTACTATAGAGAAATACAAAGCTAGACTAGTTGCTAAGGGTTTTACCCAGAAGAAAGGGTTAGATTATTTTGATACCTACTCTCCTATAGCTAGGATCACATCCATTAGAACTCTCTTGGCCTTAGCATCCATTCATGATATGCTAATCCATCAAATGGATGTAAAGACAGCATTTTTGAATGGAGATCTAGAGGAAGAACTTTATATGGACCAACCTGAAGGTTTCATTGCTAAAGGTCAAGAAAAGAAAGTCTGCAGACTAGTAAAATCCCTCTATGGCCTGAAATAAGCTCCCAAACAATGGCACAATAAATTTGACAAAGTAATTTGTGAATATGATTTCTTGTCAAATGAGTATGACAAATGCATATACTCTAAAGGTACATGTAAAAGTTGTGTCATTTTATGCTTGTATGTAGATGACATCCTTATCCTAGGTTCATCACTGGAATTGATAAATATTACAAAGAACTATTTATCTAGCCAGTTTGATATGAAAGACCTAGGAGAAGCCAACTTAATTTTAGGAATGCAAGTGACCAAAGGCAAAGAGGGTTATACTCTATCTTTAGCACATTCAATTGAAAAAATGCTAAAAAGATTTGAGTTATTTGATAAAAAACATGTCCTTACTCCTTATGACAGCAGTATTGTACTGAAAAAGAATGAAGGATCACCTTTGGAACAACATAAATATTCACAGATGATAGGCTCCCTTATGTATATAACAAACAGGACAAGACCTGATATTGCATTTGCTATTGGGAGACTAAGCAGATATACCAGTAACCCAAATCAGTCACATTGGACTGCCTTGGATAGGGTATTTAGATATCTCAAGGGCACCCTTGTCAAGACCCGATTTCGTAAAATCGTTTGAGGCGTCCCCTGAATCGTGACCGCCGTGCGGGCCTGGAGTTGCGCCCGCACAAGGCTTTAATGATTTGCATAGCAAGCACATATTCAGAGTACGCAGATAAATTGAAACACAGATTTAAAACATGGAAAAGATCTCTTTATTGATAATGAACATCTATTACAAACTCCTGAACGAGTCAGATAATATGCCGAACGGCTTACAAAGAGATGACTCAAAATGAGATAGCAGTCATGTACATTACATCCCTTTATAAACTCAAAATGATAAAGACCTCCAGGTTGGAGGATAGCTTTGCCACGGAGCTGCATTTGTGTATGAAAAGTTGTAGCTTCGGACTTCAAAAGGCTTCAAGGGCGCGGTGAAGATGCGCCAACAGCTGGGCTGGATCGGGAAGACGACTTCGGCTCCTCGCTCGGTTCGCCTTAGTGCGGAGAACCTGTTTCAACGAGGGTCAGCATATCGAAACATGCTGGTGAAGGCGAGCTAGCCTGACTATACCAATCAACACGTTGTTTTAATGAAGCATGCATATTTGTGGGTTTCTATCTTGCCTTAGATCATTTACAAGTAAGCAGCATATAGAATTTACTGAAATGAACGTGCCACCGTTCGGTGGATTTTACCTGACCGTCTGAATTACCTGCACAATACTTACCATGCCTTCCCTGCCACGAAGACACAAGTTAGTTTGCAACAGGTTTAAATATACAATAGATCACTGGCATATGCCAATAAGGACACTAGTCATAGACGAGAATGGTTTGCAGCGAAAGTACAGTGGGTGCTCCAAGCCATTCCGTCCAGTACAGTTGACTATACAGTAGGGTTCCGTCCGGACTGGATCGGTGCCAGTGCCCCAGCGACCGTCCGCAGAAACCAGTTACCTTGTGCACAAGTTGTCTGTGATCGAACAGTACGTTGCTAAGTTAACAGTTCATGCAGTTGAGGCAAACAGTAGTACGGGACAGTCGGTATTGCATGATTCATTTAACATAGCCTCATTGAACAGTTTAGCGCATACAAGGTGTTCCATACTTAGCACGATTCATAGAACAGTTATAAATGAACTAGCATACAGTATGATAACAGTTCACATATTTGATTGACAAGCATAAGAACCAAGTCTATTCTCTTTTATCTTGGTTTCTTTTATTATTACTTGGTATCGTTTGATCGGGGCATAGAAGAGTGCAGATTTATTAGATGTGAAACTTGGAAGCAGGGCTAGCTAATCGGGTTGGTAGCCACTCACTTAGATTGATGGAAGGAGAAGGAAAGAGGCGCTTCACGACTCCGCTTGCAAGCCGCCTACTGCTCGTTCACCTGCGCACGAACAGCTCGATTAATACTTCTTCCTCTCTTTCCAATCTCGGAATAGAAGTGCAGTTCAATGAACGAAAACAATAAAAACCATCGAAACCGTTCAAGGAAAACAAGCAAATCCCAAAACCAACTCAAAGCACGAAAGCAACAAACGACATCGAAAATCGAGGCAATAAAAGATAGCAGCGAAGAGGTCCCTCCTGACTCTGCCGCTAAGCCGATCCTTGGGGCGCAGTCCACTGAATATGGGAATCGATTCCGAAGAAACAAATCCATAACGAGGACGAGTTCTTAATTCAATCTATCCCGATCGAACGATACCGTCTTGTGTTTCTTAGCCGCGCTCTCCGTACCGGGAGAACGGGGCACTACAACCCTAGATTACAAACTTTATTTTACTAGGCATCCTGATATCATAGAAGGTTATTCAGATGCAAACTGGGTAACCGACTCACATGATATAAAATCTACTACTGGATATGTATTTACTCTAGGAGGAGCTGCAATCTCCTGGGGCTCTTGTAAGCAAACTATCATAGCTAGGAGTACAATGGACTCCGAAATGATAGCTTTAGATACAACTTGCACAGAAGCTGAATGGCTTAAAAATCTTATTATGCATATACCTGTTTCTCTTAGTCCTGTTCCTGCAATTTCTATAAATTGTGATAATAAATCTGTTATTGAACTACTAAAGCATGATTCTGTGAATGCTAAGATGAACAGGCACCTGCAGCTGCGCTTCAAGTTAATAAAAAGCCTACTAGGCAAATATGTGGTTCTTGACTATATAAAGTCATAAAAGAACCTTGCAGATCACTTGACGAAGGGTCTGTCTAGGACTTTGATCCTAGAATCATCGAGGGGGATGGGGTTAAGCCCATAAGTTAGTCACCAGCAGTGGCAACCCAACCTAGTCTGACTGGAGATCCCAAGAAGCCGGTTCAATGGGTAGAAACAAGCTGAACTTAGGTGACTTTATGGAACACTGACTCGAGATTAAAGTCAAATTAAAATAAAGCCCAAGCGGCTGTACATGTGTACAATGACTCCCCATCCCTATGGTGACAGTGTTCCTGTGTGATGTGGTTAGGATGAGGTTAAACTCTTAATAGGTCCAAGCTGCAATGCTGGGTTGATTCATATCACCAACCATTAAGGACTTACCTATATGAGAGATCGTGAAGGCCGCGACTATGGGACAGGGCGATCCCAGACAACTCTCATGAATGTGGAAAGTATGCATGGCTATCTAAAAGCGCCACCCGATAGACCAAGGACCTCTAGCGTACTATGTGTGCTATTTTCTAAATATGGTTCAAGAAGTCTGATTCAATGCATAGTCCATCAAGCACTTCTTCAGATTAAGGCAATAGTCACTACGTGAGATTCAAGGCTGTAGTCCATCTCATCTATGCATAGTATTGTACTGCCCAGATGCTCTCTCTCTCTCCTTTTACTTCACTCTTATCTCTGTTTCGGAACTTGACCTTTTGGGGGGGGGGGATTGTTGGTTTTGCCTTTATTACAAAAGCTCAATTTCCTCTTCCTTTCTTTAGTCCCACATCGGATGGGCCAAAGCTCTCTTGTGTACATATATTAGTTTCTCTCCTTTGCTCTATTAAGTTGTTGTGTGGGGAACCGCTTGGGCCACACGCGCGCGCCGCCGCCGCCGCCCGGCCCGGCTTGGTTCGGTTCGGTTCGGCGCGCGTAACGTGTGCGGGTACGCGCCCACATCTTCGGGCGCCGAATGCCGATTCGATTTCCTCTTCGGGTTCGGCCTGGGACCCTAAAATTCTTTTTGCTCTTCTTCATTTTTATTTAATTTTCTGAACGTTAGAAAATTAAATTTCTGAATGTTACAATTGTTTCTGAACTGTTATTGTGTCCAAGTTCATTCTTTATTTTGTGTAACGGCTGAATTAATAGGAGAATTAATTCAGACCGTTACATAAGAGTATTATATATATCGGACTGATTTTTTTGTAAAATCCATCAGAAACCTCTGTCAACATTCTGTTCAATCTTCATCGTCTCCAAGCTCTGGGCAGAGCTAAGTCCTGGTCGTTATCTCCAAGTCGTGTGCGGCAACGAAATACCGGTAGTGCGAGGGTTTTACCACTAGGAGCTTCGGGAACGTCTGCACACAGATCCCGAATAAACTCTTAGGGCAGTGCTTCGTGCATGACTTTTCCAGAGGCCGGCAACATCTAATTTTATTTTTTGTATTCTGAAATTTTTTAATAAGAAAAGACAACAAAATTCTAACAATCTAAGAGTTTATTTTATTTGTTAGAATTAATACTTACTGTTGTTTTCCTAACTATTTGTTACAATTGATTATTTCCAAGTAACTACTGTTAGAATTGTTACTGTAGCAAATATTGTCTTAGCAAATACAAGTTGACTTCTAACAATTTTCAGTCACTGTAGCAAATTAATTTTCTACAAATTCAACAAGTTGATTTCTTAGCAGATACAAGTTGACTTCTAACAATTTTTTGTTACTGTAGCAAATTAATTTTCTACAAATTCAACAAGTTGATTTCGTAGCAAATACAAGTTGACTTCTAATAAGTTGATTTCGTTTCTATAGCAATTTGTTCACAATTTGTTCTATAGCAATTTCAAGTTAGTTACTGTATTTGCTGTAGCAAATTCAAGTTAATACTGTTTCTATAGCAAATTCATGTTCACAATAGTTACTGTAGCAAATTCAAGTTAACAGTAGAAATCTTCTAGATTTTTTTTTAATACTGTTTCTATAGCAATTTCTTCACAAAATTTATTTCAATTGAAACATACAATTTGCTTCATTCTTTAATCACTTATTATTTTGAAAGGAATCTAGGACCAAAAAGAAAATAGTTTAGTAAAAGGAAATTGCAAATAAAATCTTCAAATCTAAAGTTTTAAAGTAGAGACAAACTCGGGCACAAGCCGAAAGGGTCCTTCTGTCAACCGGGTGTAAATAACCCTAAGGGACATGGTATTTAAGAGTCTTCGGACCACCGCTAGCTGGGAACCGGCCCCTACAGCTAACCTGAGTTGATCAACACTTGAAAAACTAAAGATTTTAAGATTGATTAGCAAAGACCACCTAAAATATTATCTTAGACATTGTTATTAAATAAATTTATATTTTTTAGACTGCAATCATGACTGGTAAGGAGGAATCCTCTACTGCGAAACCTGCTAAGTTTGATGGCTCATACTTTAAGAGATGGCAGAGCCAAATGAAATTTTGGCTCACGTCCTTAGGACTTATTTCTGCCATTGATGGGTCCACACCCATCACAAATGATTCTGATGATACTGAGTCTGACATAGGAGTGTCCACCTCCTCGAAACCAAAAACCCCTAAAGAAATAGACTTCCACTGCTTTCATAGAATTCTAAGCGCATTATCTGAATCCTTGTATGATATATTTTTTGAATACAAGAGCGCTAAAGAACTCTGGAAAGCCTTGGAAGATGAATATGGCTGTGATGATGCCGGAATAGAAAGGTTTAATTCTTCAACCTTTAATAGGTATTTCATGGTAGATGATAAACCAATGAATGACCAGCTCCATGAATTCCAAGAATACCTTAGACATATTCAAGCCAAAGGGACATCTTTCTCCAATGAACATAAAATAGCATGCCTAATAGACAAGCTACCTCCCGCTTGGTCTGATATTGCTAAGGATCTTATCCATACACAAGGAGATCTTACCTACAATCAAGTCCTAAAAAAAATTAGAACCGAAGAACAAATTAGATTGAGGTCTAAGCCTAAGACTGAATCTAAAGCTAAGGTAAACCTTGTAGAAGGCCAAGGAAAACCCAAGTCTAATTTTTCTTATAAATCCAAGAAGAATTTATTCAAGAAGAAGAAAAACTTTTAGCCTAACCACCAAAACCATCATCACCAAAACCAAAAGCCTAGAAACTTCAGTCAGACTCAGGATCAGAAGAGATTTTGTTTTGTGTGATAAAACAAACCATATGGCCACCAACTGCTACCATAGGAAGAAGGAAGCTGTCCAGACCTCCTACAAAGAAAATGGCTCAGTTAGACCAGAAGCGAACATGCTTCACAAAGGTTCTTCGAGTTCCTTCAGGTCTGTAAACTTTTAACCCCTTATTAACCTCTCTTACCATTCTGATGATTGGTGGTTGGATTCTGGAGCTAATGTTCATGTTTCGTTTGATCGCTCCTATTTTTCAAACTATCAGGAATCAAGTGGAGGAGGTGTGACCCTAGGAGATGGCTCAACGGCACAAATTATTGGAAGAGAAAAAGTTAACCTGAAGATGACATCAGGAAAAATCTTAACTCTTCATGATGTTCTTCATGTGCCGTCTGTCAAGAGAAACCTCGTTAGTGGATCCCTTCATGTTGCCTCAGGATACAAAATTGTAATGGAGGCTAATAAAGTAGTTTTTTCTAAGCATGACTCTTTTATAGGAAAATGTTTTGTAAAAGACGGTTTTTTTATTTTAAGCACAATGAATAAAATGTCTGATTGTTCTCTCATTGTCTCTAATATAGAATCTTCAAATATTTGGCATGGCAGACTAGGTCATGTGAACCTAGGTTCTATTAAAAGAATGATGACCTTAGATCTTATTCCCAAGACTCCAATAGATGACAAACACAAATGTGAGATTTGTGTTCAAGCCAAACACACTAGATTATCTTTCAAATCTGTAAAAAGAAATTCTGACCTTCTAGAACTTATCCATAGTGATGTATGCGACTCAAATAGGATTTTGACCAGAGGCGGTAGAAAATACTTTGTTACGTTTATAGATGATTATTCAAAGTATTGTTACAACTACCTTCTCAAAACCAAAGATGAAGTTCTAGATAGATTTAAGGTCTACAAATCTGAAGCTGAGAATCAATTAGAAAGGAAGATTAAGATCCTTAGATCTGATCGTGGTGGAGAATATACCTCAAACGAAATGATTAACTTATGTGAAGAACATGGAATAATTCATGAGGTAACTTCTCCATATTCACCTCAGTCTAACGGAGTTGCTGAACGCAAGAACCGCACTCTGTTAGATATGATGAATGCCATGCTTCTCAGCTCTGGTGCTCCTGATAACTTGTGGGGAGAACCCCTTTTAACTGCCTGTTACATTCTTAATAGGATTCCTAGTAAGACAAAAGATAAGACTCCCTATGAGCTGTGGAAAGGTAGAGCTCCTAGGATTAATTACCTTAGCGTTTGGGGATGCCTTGCTAAAGTCGGAATTCCCGAACCTAAAAAGAGAAAGATTGGTCCCAAGACTGTAGACGCTGTTTTCATAGGATATGCCTTAGACAGCTATGCCAATATATTTCTAGTAACTCACTCAGAAGTAAATAAAATCTCTAACAATACCATTATAGAAGCAAGAGATGCAGTTTACTTTGAAAATATATTTCCTTTTAAGGATAGAAGTTCAATCTCTTCCTCCATACCCTCTACTAGTTCTCATGTCCAAATACCTAGCTCACAATCTGAACAAGACTTAGAACCAAGACGGAGTAAAAGGAATAGGATTGAGAAAAATTTAGGAGAAGGATTCTTCACCTTTTTGATAGAGGGTGATCCCTCAACTTATGAAGAAGCAATGTCGTCTCCTGATGCTCCCTTCTGGAAAGAAGCCATTAACAGTGAATACAACTCCATCATGGAGAATAACACTTGGTTTCTAACAGATCTACCTTTAGGCAATAAACCAATAGGTTGTAAGTAGATTTTCAAGAAGAAACTCAGAGCCGATGGTACTATAGAGAAATACAAAGCTAGACTAGTTGCTAAGGGTTTTACCCAGAAGAAAGGGTTAGATTATTTTGATACCTACTCTCCTATAGCTAGGATCACATCCATTAGAACTCTCTTGGCCTTAGCATCCATTCATGATATGCTAATCCATCAAATGAATGTAAAGACAGAATTTTTGAATGGAGATCTAGAGGAAGAACTTTATATGGACCAACCTGAAGGTTTCATTGCTAAAGGTCAAGAAAAGAAAGTCTGCAGACTAGTAAAATCTCTCTATGGCCTGAAATAAGCTCCCAAACAATGGCACAATAAATTTGACAAAGTAATTTGTGAATATGGTTTCTTGTCAAATGAGTATGACAAATGCATATACTCTAAAGGTACATGTAAAAGTTGTGTCATTTTATGCTTGTATGTAGATGACATCCTTATCCTAGGTTCATCACTGGAATTGATAAATATTACAAAGAACTATTTATCTAGCCAGTTTGATATGAAAGACCTAGGAGAAGCCAACTTAATTTTAGGAATGCAAGTGACCAAAGGCAAAGAGGGTTATACTCTATCTTTAGCACATTCAATTGAAAAATGCTAAAAAGATTTGAGTTATTTGATAAGAAACATGTCCTTACTCCTTATGACAGCAGTATTGTACTGAAAAAGAATGAAGGATCACCTTTAGAACAACATAAATATTCACAGATGATAGGCTCCCTTATGTATATAACAAACAGGACAAGACCTGATATTGCATTTGCTATTGGGAGACTAAGCAGATATACCAGTAACCCAAATCAGTCATATTGGACTGCCTTGGATAGGGTATTTAGATATCTCAAGGGCACCCTAGATTACAAACTTTATTTTACTAGGCACCCTGATATCATAGAAGGTTATTCAGATGCAAACTGGGTAACCGACTCACATGATATAAAATCTACTACCGGATATGTATTTACTCTAGGAGGAGCTGCAATCTCCTGGGGCTCTTGTAAGCAAACTATCATAGCTAGGAGTACAATGGACTCCGAAATGATAGCTTTAGATACAACTTGCACAGAAGCTGAATGGCTTAAAAATTTTATTATGCATATACTTGTTTCTCTTAGTCCTGTTCTTGCAATTTCTATAAATTGTGATAATAAATCTGTTATTGAACTACTAAAGCATGATTCTGTGAATGCTAAGATGAACAGGCACCTGCAGCTGCGCTTCAAGTCAATAAAAAGCCTACTAGGCAAATATGTGGTTCTTGACTATATAAAGTCATAAAAGAACCTTGCAGATCACTTGACGAAGGGTCTGTCTAGGACTTTGATCCTAGAATCATCGAGGGGGATGGGGTTAAGCCCATAAGTTAGTCACCAGCAGTGGCAACCCAACCTAGTCTGACTGGAGATCCCAAGAAGCCGGTTCAATGGGTAGAAACAAGCTAAACTTAGGTGACTTTATGGAACACTGACTCAAGATTAAAGTCTCATTAAAATAAAGCCCAAGCGGCTGTACATGTATACAATGACTCCCCATCCCTATGGTGATAGTGTTCCTGTGTGATGTGGTTAGGATGGGGTTAAACTCTTAATAGGTCCAAGCTGCAATGCTGGGTTGATTCATATCACCAACCATTAAGGACTTACCTATATGAGAGGTCGTGAAGGCCGTGACTATGGGACAGGGCGATCCCAGACAACTCTCATGAATGTGAAAAGTGTGCATGGCCATCTAAAAGTGCCACCCAATAAACCAAGGACCTCTAGCGTACTATGTGTGCTATTTTCTAAATCTGGTTCAAGAAGTCTGATTCAAGGCATAGTCCATCAAGCACTTCTTCATATTAAGGCAATAGTCACTACGTGAGATTCAAGGCTGTAGTCCATCTCATCTATGCATAGTATTGTACTGCCCAGATGCTCTCTCTCTCTCCTTTTACTTCACTCTTATCTCTGTTTCGGAACTTGACATTTGGGGGGGGGGGATTATTGGTTTTGCCTTTATTACAAAAGCTCAATTTCCTCTTCCTTTCTTTAGTCCCACATCGGATGGGCCAAAGCTCTCTTGTGTACATATATTAGTTTCTCTCCTTTGCTCTATTAAGTTGTTGTGTGGGGAACCCCTTGGGCCACACGCTCGCGCCGCCGCCGCCGCCCGGTCCGGCTCGGTTCGGTTCGGCGCGCGTAACGTGTGCGGGTACGCGCCCACATCTTCGGGTGCCGAATGCCGATTCGATTTCCTCTTCGGGTTCGGGCTGGGACCCTAAAATTCTTTTTGCTCCTCTTCATTTTTATTTAATTTTCTGAACGTTAGAAAATTAAATTTCTGAACGTTACAATTGTTTCTGAACCGTTATTGTGTCTAGGTTCATTCTTTATTTTGTGTAACGGCTGAATTAATAGGAGAATTAATTCAGACCGTTACATATGAGTATTATATATATCGGACTGATTTCTTTGTAAAATCCATCAGAAAATTTCTTACTCCAAACCTCTGTCAACATTCTGTTCAATCTTCATCGTCTCCAAGCTCTGGGCAGAGCTAAGTCCTGGTCGTTCTCTCCAAGTCGTGTGCGGCAACGAGATACCGGTAGTGCGGGGGTTTTACCACTAGGAGCTTCGGGAAAGTCTGCACACAGATCCCGAATAAACTCTTAGGGCAGTGCTTCGTGCACGACTTCCCCATAGGCCGGTAACATTTAATTTTATTTTTTGTATTCTGAATTTTTTTAATAAGAAAAGATAAACAAAATTCTAACAGTATTAGTATGCATTTTTTGTGGTAGAACTCTAGAACTACTCGCCGCTTTCCAAAATAACTCAGCAATTGAGAATTTGATGGAAGCACAGAAATTTTAAATTTTAAAATGGATATATGACAATCGGAAACGAATTCAGAAATTGAAGTTGGAATGAGCTACAATCGATTATGATGGACTAGAGGTTGACCGATCCATATAAAAAATAAAAAATAAAAAATAAAAAATAAAAAATAAAAAATAAAAAATAAAAAATAAAAAATAAAAAATAAAAAATAAAAAATAAAAAATAAAAAATACATATGAAAAAAAATGTGGAGTATTTTTTTTTGTGTGGACATGAGCTCACCCCAGCATATACTTAGATCCGCCAATGACGACAATCCAACATTAAATTCTGTGATCGGATTTTGTTATAAACTTTTTAAGCTTTTTATCATTATGACATTGAACTATTTTTCCTGCAGGACTTTACTCAGTAGAGTTTTAACCATCAAGTTTGGGATGTATTAGTGTGGTTCTTCTACATCTAGGACACCAAAATATCGAACCATGAACTGAAAAAGCACGAAAGAAAAATATGTTGGCTAGTGACTGTGAGGCCTCAATTCTTTATTTGAAGGGACAACAAAAACTCTACTCTTCCATCTCTTGGATAGATAGAGAGAGAGAGGGTAGAGCTATTGGTTTTCCTGTCTAGCAGTTTAACAATGAAAATAGATGACAAGTGCATGATCGAATTGACCAAGTCGTGTAAGAATAAGGTTTAAAACTCTCGACATGCTAGGATACCTCAACTGCATACGTCACTGCACTTCCACTTGACCTCTATCGATATGATACCTAATTCGTCTCACGGTAACCTTATTTTGGATTATCAATACTTATGTTGCTCCATCCCAGGGACAGAGAACCTGTCAGTCTTAGTTGTGCTAATGGAGGCTCTGGAAAAGTCAGAAGATGAGAGCACCCATCTTGGGGTGGACATACTACTTAAATGCTTAATTCGCTCCACATTTGGCTACCTGCCATTTACCGTGGACAGAATAACTGATACACCAGAGGTACGTCTTCCCAATCCTCTCATACTAGGGAAATGTCGCACGCATCAGATATAGACTGAACTATCTCACAATATTATGAACTTAGCTCACGTAGAACAACCTAACCCTTGGAACATACTACAATCGCAGATAATGAAGAGCCAATATCGAGATGCCAGACATTTTCGTCTATGTGAACTCTTGGAAAAGATCAGTTTATCTTGGAATAACCTTCATCTATTGAGTGACAACCCTTCCGTTCGGCACTGGCTGAATACTAAGACCGACTTTCATCCCTTCCCTTCTTGAGGAGGGTGGGTCTCACAATAACACTCCCTCATTCCTTTGCACCCGTGGACCAATCTCCATATGGTCCGAGGAAATCTTTGCACACATGCATTACCTTTTGGGAGACCTACACCCCATTGACACTATCTGATCCTTGGCCGAAATCTTTGCACACATGCATTACCTTTTGGGAGACCTACACCCCATAGACACTATCTGATCCTTGGCCCATAGGTCTCCACAAGTATGCATGCAAAGAGAACGACAAAGAGTTTGGTGATATGTCAAGAAACCCTTTTCCTGACCAATAAAAAAAGTATTGTGCTAATGTTTTCTAAAGAACAAGCCACGTTTGTTCTCATCCAATAAATTTATACATCAAGTAAAACAAAATAAAATTACCAGCAGCTTCGCCGCCAGAGAAGTACAAGATAGCACCGATCCGATGTGTAAGTCAAGTTCGGAAAGGGCAAAACTGTCACTCGTGGTGCACCATTCTTAACTTCACTGGAACAGGAGAAGCAGTAAACTAGCTGCGACAGCTTATGTACAATGTTGTAGCACCGACGTCAGTGGTTCTCAGGCAAAATTACACACTTACAATCCGCAAATAATCAAGGAATATGATAAATGAATGTGGTTTAAAGTACAAAATTCTGCACATTGTGTAGCAGCATAGGCACTTGATTTAATCTGAAAACATCTCTTCCAACTCAGGTTCCTCCGATCTCATAAACAGATCATAATCCAACATAGTCTCATTTGAAGTTCCATCTGCTCGAAGTGGATTCTCGTCATCAAAGTCAGGCAATTCAGGGTCTTCGTCAGTATCGTGACCATCTTCATCAGTATCATGCTTCGATGTTGGGTCACCAATGCTTGTGTCTAAACTCTCCTTTCTGCCCTTACTATCAGCTTTCGCCTGATTATGGATACCAGATTCCAGAACTTTCTTTGCCTCTGGCTTTTCACATATACAGGTTGAAGGGTTTTCATGGAATTCGCCTCTTCCAGGTCTCACCTCATTAGGTTCCCCCATAAATCCCCTCTGATAAGTACGGACCTTGGAAGCAAATACTTCCCAAGTCAAGTTGGCATGATTTTGAAACAAAGAGTACAATCTCTTAGCATTTGGCCGTATTGTCCTTTTGTGCCCAAAATATCTCCTGTAGGAAAAACGTGAGAAACATGTACATTGAGCAAATTTAAACTAAGCTGAGGAATTTAGAGTCCAAATCCATAAACTCAGCAGCATATGAAAAAACACCTTCTGCCGGCCAGAATTTTGGCCATGTTGCCGTTGTTGTTTGTTACAAAGGCATCACTTTCATCACATACAATAAAATCAAGGGCAGCCATGCGAGAGGAGAACGAGGAGAACGGTGCAAGCTCCTCTTTGCTTGACAGAGTTTCTTTAGAATGGAAATTGGGGAAAAGGGCTTTTAGGGGTGCCAATGTGTCTTCACCTCCATATACTTCACCAGATGCCACATAAATGTGAACATCATTTCCATAACCCAGAGCCCTAAGCATAAGACCGACCTCTTCAGGAGTCAGTGGGCATCTTCCATGCCTCCGCGCTTTGTCTGGGTTGTTTAACTGCAGATATAGTGGAACATCGCCTTAGACATGCAAGCAGAAGATAAAAGGGGGCTTTTACCTCCAAAGAGAAAAAAAGTCCTCACATGCAAATAAATAAATAAATAAATATCCTCACATGCAAAGTTTTCCATCTCTTGCGTATTTTACCCAATTCTCTCTGTTCTTTCTCTCCACCACCATAATAGCATCCAGAAAATGCAAGCATATCAGGTTCAAATCTGCCATAACAAGCATCAACGAAATTTCACTACTAATCACTAGCTCAGTACAAATATGTCAAGAAAAGGGACATAAACTTGAAGAGGCCAACCAACTATTTTCTACTCAAGCAAACTGCCAACAACTTTGGGATTTTAACTCGAACTACAACTGGTACTCTAAAGACATTGATATAATCTACAAGAACTATGAGAAATAGAAGGAACTACAATTTAGATGTTGCATCCTTATAAGCGAGAAACTCCTATGAGGTCAATGAATCTCAGTAAGAACCTCGATTCGGCAGTTCTTCTTACTTGGGAGCTCATTTTCCGGCAACGTAAGTGTTTCCCATCGACATTTGACCGTAATTTTAAAAGGGGGCATAATTTTTGGATAGAAAGTTGGAGAATTTTTAATACATGTTTATCAAAGTAACAAAAAAGTAAGGATTACTTACCTTGACATCATAAAAATCATCATACAAATGATCTCTCTGTAACTTTGTAACTTTGTAACTTTGAACTGAACTTTATAAATTCTAATAAATATTAAGATATCTATAAATTTTTATAACAATAATTAATAAACATAAAAAAAAAATTATTAGCGCAAGCTCCCAACTTTAACTCTTCTAAGTAGTCGCACTCCCCCACTCCCGCTTCTGGCTTCTAAGGTTGTACCAATGCATTAATTTAATTGAGTTCAAGTGGAGCATATGAAGAAGAATAGAAAAGACAACAAATCCCCAAGTAAAAAAGGAAGAGAAGAATGGAAAATGATAAACATAGATAACCACTAAAGCAAATTTGGGTAAATTATCACTAGTTCCATTTTAGATGAATTCCAAAATCATGGTAAAGTATCCATTCACAGTTGGAGACGGAGAAAAGGTTTGGCAATATCAAACTCTATAACATAATAAGTGGTCTATACAAAGTAAGATGCAAGATATAAGCGAACTATATTCTGAGTTGCCAAAGAAATCTTCAACAGAATTATTAACCCGCTTAAATTTGAACTCATTTTACACCCCAGGTGGCCGCTTTAACATGATGTGACTGTTATGAAGTTGACAAATAGGTTCCCAAAGAGAGAGACAATATGTGGAAAAGTTTCAGCATAAATAATACAAATGAATAAGATGGTTTACCTAAGATGAAGGGCAATGAAATGCTTGCTTCTTGCCCTCATTCTACGGATCAATGTTTCACCCATTACTTGTATTGGATCAGTGAATCTCAAAGCATGATAGTTAACCCTACATCTCAATTTTTGAAAATCTGTATCTAACCTATTTGCAAGCCTGTAATCAAATTTTGATAGCTGAACCACCTGCAGCAAATTGAAAGGAAACAGTTTTAACATATGTACCCAATTATGATATCTTAATCAACACAGAAAAGCATGCTATAACATGATCTTCAATAAGAAATGAGTAGCTCGCGAGGAAGAATACAGGAGGATATATATATATATATATATATATATATATATATATATATAGTGTGTGTGTGTGTGTGTGTGTGTGTTGAGGATGACTGCATTTTGCTGTAGCAAATTGTATCATTGTGTCATCTAACCTCTTCTTCCACTCTCTTTATAATCTAGGGGAATTTGGAGGGGTGCTCCTTGGTTGCATGAGTTTACAAAGGTCAATGGAAGTTAACTCTGATTTAAAATCATCCAATGAAGATTTACTCAGATTTCAAATCACAATAACTTTCGTGCAGCCTAATATATTTTAGATCTCATTGAATCTAACATCCTTTATAGGCATGGAGAACATTCAAGATGCAGCAAAAACAATGGAAAAGAGAGCACAAGAAGCCAAACTTGTATATTATTTACCAAATACAAAGCATCCAATACAACAACAAAAAACCAATATTAGTTTGAAAGCAAAAGGACGAATCTGGCATGAAATCAACTTCAAGAAGGTGCATATTCTTCTTCCAGCTCTATTTCATTGAGCGTATGCATATACGTTCTGATGAATGGCTCCTTTGTATTATTTTTTTTATTATTCTCCACCTGGTTCTATACATTATCAGGTGAAGAAACTTTCGTCCAAGATATGCTCCAACCATAGTATAATTACTTCTACTAATATGACTAGAGTATTTACACTTTACCGTTAGGTCTAACCTATATAGTCTTGTCTTGTATTGACCTATAGTCTTGTCATGCGTCAGATTAGGTAGAATGAGCTTAGGCTAGGCTTTTTTTGTTATGTCGTAGTGGTAAGATTATATCAGATATGGGTTCCCAGTACTCGATTCATCTGATTCTTGACCGACTGAATAATTCTTGGGGAGAGCCCATAGAGAGTTGGAATGAGATGAACAAGAAACTTAAGAAAAAGTATCTCCCCAAGACCTACAAGGACAATCTTTCGGATCAATACTCTATGCTTCGTAAGGAGAGTTTGTATGTTAGTACATGAATAGATTGACGACACGACGACATGGTATTTTGTATGTGAGAGAGGATTTCCGTTTAACAATGTCACGATTTCGCTCTGTACTGAGAGCAGATATTCAGTGTGAGATATTGCCTCTTCAAGTGGATTCTAATACCAGGCTTTTCAGTTAACCCTGGGGATAGAGGATTACATAGAAATGCATAGCTATAAGAAGTCCTACCAAGCTGGAGAGCAGTCTGGTACTCTGGTTACAAAAAACATAAGAAAAAGTATCTCCCCGAGACCTACAAGGACTGTCTTTTGGATCAATACTCGACGCTCCGTAAGGAGAGTTTGTATGTTAGTACATGAACAGATTGACGACACGTTGGTTTTTTTTATGTGAGAGAGGATTTCCATTTCACAATATCACGATTTCGCACTGCACTGAGAGCTGATACTCAATGTGAGATGCCGCCTCATCAAGTGGTTCCTTATACCAGGCTTTTCAGTTAACCGTAGGGATAGAGGATAAGGATTACATAAAGAAACCTAGCTATAAGAAGTCCTACCAAGACGGAGAGCAGTCTGGTCAAAAGTAAATCCAAACCTAATGACACTGCCGAGAAAGACAAGGAGAAGACTATTTTAGGGGCCCTAGTAAGCTGAAAGGTCTCAAGTGCTCAAGTTATCAGGGATTTGGATACTATTCATAGCAGTGCCCATCTAGTAGCTTGCACTAAGAACAAACATCAGGCGACAAGTTATAATAGAGGAGGTCATTTATGAGGCCGAGGAGGCCGATAACACATGCAAGAAAATCATTTCATATACTGAGATGTTTGTTTATTTTACCTTCATCCTTAGAGTCTGCCGTGTCAAGTTTACAATCTACCCCCAAGTACTAATACATTTGAGTTTTGATGGCTAAGGCATGCATGGCTACATAAACTCATGAAAGTTTTGGTTTTACACACAGAATTGAATTGAGGTTAATTTCGAGATTTCGAAGAGTCCCAAACCCTAAACTTCATCTCTTTTCTCCCTACATATTAGCAATATTATTGCTTCCTACTGCTCTTACTCTTCGTCACAGAGAAGATCTTCATCGCAATCGCCATCAACAGATCACTATAACAGGAACTTCATTCCTGTACTGCCTAAACCAACACAAGCCGTTAAAGCTTGCTGCCATGCTACAGACCACTCCCTTTATACCCCAACTCCTCCACTTCTTGAACCTCCTAAAACATCAAAGCAGCCACCTTTATTTCCCATGCAACATGACAGTAAGCTTCCATCCTTGAATAGGAAACCAACAGAGACCATAGCCTTTTCTTCCTTTGCTGGCAACAGGAAACAGCGACAAAAACCACCACCACCAGCCCCCTTACTTTTTCTTTTGCTATCGACTTATTGATTCCCCCCACACACACCACCTTTCGTCATCAGTTATCACCAAGATCGTTCGCTTGGATTTGGGTTGATGGTCAATCTTGGAATGAAGGCTTGGTCGTCGTGGATCGTCTCTTGAAGGTCGAGACTCAGACTTGTTCTGACACATGGGAAAATTCGCTCTCTTTGGTAAAAGATTAAAAATTCGAAACTGTGCTCTATTCTTTAGCCGCTCTTGAAATTTGTTAAGTTCCTTTAGATAGTTAAGAATTATGGTATAGTTGTGCTTCCTTGGACCTCTTTCAAATATTGTGATCAGAATGATGTTTACACTTGACCTGTTAGGTATACCCAATAGTCTTGTCCTGTGTCAGAAGGGATGATGTCAAATATGTCAGCAGAGAAGTCGGCAGTGCCTGCATTCCCACCAGGAGGCTTTTATAAATTTTACTCTTCTCATGTAGACAAGTCTCTTTTGTATGCCATGCTTTCCTGCACTACAAGCATTGTAGTTATTTAATCTATCAGTTCTTTTTTTTCCTTTCTTTCTAGCATGTTTCTTTTCACTTTACTGCACATCCCACTATTATGGCAGCTACCAGAATCACTTGAAATAGTAACCAATGCTGAAGAGTCCAATGACAAAAAAACTTAGCCCTAGTTCATGGTTTTAAACTAGGGCTTTTCGATATTACAACCCCCCCCCCCCCCCCCCCCCCCGGGGCGCTAGATGCAGGATATTGATATTACCCCCTTGTTGTTTCATAATTTGATATTACCTCCATGAAAGTATCACTTTTAACTTTATAGTGACACATTTAAAACCCTTTAACGAAGCTTTCAGGGGGGTAATACCTTGCATCTAGCCGCGGGGGGGGGAGGGGGGGGGGGGAGGTGGTGGTAATATCAAAAAGCCCTTTAAACTATGTTGCACCGACACGGATACGACACAACACAGTAAGGACATGGTGACACTGCACCTTTTTGTGTGTCCTAGTGTATTTTGGAGTGTCCAGGCTGTGTCGGATATGTCCAATACGTGTTTGACAGGCCCATTTTCTGGACTGTCTGTACTTCCTATGTTTTAAGTATCATCCAAACCGATGCTGAAACCAATACCGAAACTGCAGAAACTGACCGGCTCATAACCATCAAACCACCAAAAACTGCCAAAAGTGATACTCATAGGAAGGGAATGGAAACTATTCAAAACCGAGATTTTGAACCTTGCTTTGGTTCTACTATCCTCAGTTGAACTTGGGTTCTAGGGATGGGATTATGGGAGAGAATCATCACCAAGAACTCTACTCTGCATTTAGAGTTTAGACGGACTAAAATATCAAACATTTGGATATCCTGATTGTGTTTCCTATCTTGCTGTCGATCAGTCTCAGACTTCCACATTAACCAACAACAATAAAGTCTTTACCCCAAATTTTTGGGGTCGGCTATTTGAATCCTCTTCTTCCATTCAGCTCTGTTAAGGGCCATGTCCTCTGTAACTAACAAATATCATATCTTTCTTTACAACTTCAAACCATGTTACTTTGAGCCTACCTCTAGTACTAGTGGCTCCACTAACTACTACACCATTGCTCCTCCTTACGGGAGCATTTATTGGTCTGCACTGCACACTTAACACACTAACCATTATTCATTAATGATGATCTGACTCCTCCAATGGCCCCTGAAGAGTGGAGAAATAGATCCCAAGCTCACCACTCTAAAGATTACTGATTGTGCCTAATCTGATACAACATGCACATTTTGCTTGAAAATATCAGGGCTGCCTTATCCAATCTCTTTGGAAGTCCCTAGAAAAATGAAGTCATGACAATGAATTTTACATGGAACCCAACAAGTCAACAATCATGACATCCCCTAGAATTCTCTTGCTCCTATTTCTAAAATTGAAAATCATTTTGACATGCTAAGTTTTCCATACATATACCCAACTTTTCGCCTCCTACAAACATTAAATCCAAGACATAGTTAGAGAATTTTGCTATTGATTTCCAATAATTGATTGGATTATCTGAAGAGAAGATAATCCAATCCATTAATAGACATGTCCTCCAAATTGAGAACCAAAACTTAACTCATGCAACAAAAAACGAAATTTATGGTGAATTATCGGCAAAACGAATTCACTTCATTTCCGTACCCCTTTTCTCTGGATTAATCACTCAGGAATACTCTGTTAGCGAATCACCTTCAGATGAGGTCCACCACAATTGTTACAGCTGTTGCTTTACTGAATTGGGGTTTCATCTGTTGCCTAACAGCGCTTCTACACCCCTTAGGAACATCAAGCAGTAAAATGCCAATGGAGGATGAAGTTTGGTGCCAACCTTAGGACTGATTGTAGAATATTTGTAGTTATTTCATTATGATAATCTCTTGGTTATATATATATATATATATATAGCCTTACAACCCTCCAGCTTACATAAAATCTCCTAATACATTCTAATATACCAACACTCATTCTCAAGATGGGCGAAAGATATTCACTAAGCCCATCTTGTCACATCCTCTAATCATGTCTACAGAGCTAAGTCCATTGGTCAGACTGTCTGTTACCTGATCCTTGGTTGAAACGTGACCTAGCTCCAGTAATCCACTGTCCAACTTCTCCTTGATGAAGAACCTATCGATCTCGATGTGTTTGATCCTGTCATGCTGCACTGGATTGCTGGCGATACCGATGGCTGACTGGTTGTCACACCACAACTTCGTCTTGGCTCCTTAATCCAGCTTTAGCTCCACCAGCATACTCTTCAGCCAGTGCAGCTCTGCAACTCCCAAGGCCATAGCTCTGTACTCCGCTTCAGCTGTCGATCTGGCCACCACTGACTGCTTCTTACTCCTCCAAGAGACCAAGTTGCCTCCTACAAATATGCAATAGTTCGAGTTAGACCTCATGTCATCAGCACAACTAGCCCAATCAGAGTCACAGTAGCCCTTGATGCTCACGTGATCATTCTTCCTGAATATCAGCCCCTTTCCGGAGGCACCCTTCAAGTATCTCAGAATCTGGTACACTACATCCATATGACCCTTCTTTGGGTTATGCATGTAACGGCTCACCACACTCACAACAAAGCAGATATCAGGACGTGTGTGGCCCAAATAGATCAACTTGCCCACCAGTCTCTGGTATCTATCCCGGTCAACTGGTTCTCCAGCCTCAGCACCCAGCTTGAACCTCTGATTAATCGGCATCGCTGCAGGTTTGCATCCCAACATCTCTGTCTCTGTGAGAAGGTCCAGCGCATACTTTCTCTGAGAAAAAATAATTTCCTCTGCTTCTCGAGCAATCTCAATCCCAAGAAAGTACCGAAGAAGGCCAAGGTCCTTCATCTCGAACTCCTTGCCAAGCTTCCCCTTGAGTCGGACAATCTCATGCTCATCATCTCCTGTGATAATCATATCGTCCACATACACCGCAAGCATGGTGATGTGGCCTCCGCTCCGACGGAAAAACACAGTGTGATCAGCGTTGATCTGCCGAAATCCCATCCCTATCATCGTCCTCCTGAATCTGTCAAACCACGCTCGAGGAGACTACTTCAGTCCATAGAGAGACTTCTTCAACCTGCAGACATTGTTCATTATCTTATCAGTACAGAATCCTGATGATATATCCATGTACACCTCATCCACTAGATCCCCGTGAAGAAACGCATTCTTCACATCCAATTGGTGTAGCTTCCATCCACCATTCGTGTAGCGCCCCGTTCCCCCTATTCGGTGAGCGCGGCTAAGAAATACTTGGTATCGTTCGATCGGGACAGATTGAATCAAGATCATTTCCTCGTTATGGATTGGTTTTTTCGAAATCATGTCCCACATTCAACGGATCGTGTCTCAAGGAAAGACTCGGCGACAGAGTCGAGAGGGGCCTTTTCGTTACGCTGGTTTTCTTGTCCGTTTTCGATGCCGCTTGGTTACTTTCTTGTTGGTTAGGTGCTTTGCGTTTTCTTGAATGGTTTCGATGGATTTCATTGTCTTCGTTCTTTAGATTTCGCATTTCGTATCGAACCATTGGAGACCGAAGCATGAGACATTGATTATCTGTTGGTGCGTGCAGGTGATCGTGTAGGCGACGCGCAAGCGGAGTCTTGAAGATTTCCCTTTTCTCTTTTTCCGAATCACCAACTGGTGAGTGGCTTTACTTCGATTAGCGCCCTTCTTCCAAGTCTTCATTCCTAATAAATTGACTCGTTTGTGCATCCCGATCAACGATACCAAAAAGAATAAAATTGAGTCAAGATAAAAGAAGTAGACTTGAAACACTTATAATGCTTGTCATATAAAGTCTCAACAATCACATTGTTGTGTACTTGTCTGCTATGCATACAACTATTTTATGTTCAGTTGTAATTAGAACTTATTCATCTATAATTGTTCAATGAGTAGTACATAACTTGTGAATTGATCATATCAGCTAGTAGACTATGCCATCGCACTGTGATAAAGTAATTTTGTTCATGTTGATGTCTTGAAATACTTCGTATGCTAACTTAGTGTTTAGATCGTCAATGGTCATGGATAACTTGTGCACAAGGTATATGGTTCCTGCGAACGGTCGTCCGGGGCACCGGGGCCGATTCGTCACGGGCGGAACAACAGTTAGTCGTGCTAGCAACTTAGCACGGGTGAGGCGGGAGTTTGTAGCGGGGCTCGCTACCCGCGCTGCAAGCATCGCCGTCTACCCAGACTATACTCCATGACGACTAGTCAAGACAGTGATCCTTATGTATATTTAAACTGTGCAGACTAACTATGTCTTCGTGGCAGGGAAGGGCATGGTAAGTTTTGTACAGGTGGTTCAAACGGTTCAGGTAAAGTCACCGAACGGTGGTACATTTTGTTATGCCATTCCCTTCTATCATATATAAAGAATTGAACTAGGCAAGATAGAAAGATCATATAATAATATTGCATGTTCACATGAATACGAAGTCGATTTTGGTACGTTGGGTTAGCTCGTCCTTACCGGTACTTTTCGAAGTACTGACTCTCGTTGCAGCAGGTTCCCCGAGCCGAGGCGACGCGGCGATGAGCTGAAGCTTCCCCCAACCCTCCACTGATCCGGCGCGTTCGTGTTTTGTGACTTTTAGAGCTCAAGTACATAATCATAAGGAGCCCGCGCATATCTTTTGAAGTTCCTAGGCGATGGTGCAGACTCGCACCCAAGGTGGTTTGCGCATTTTGAAATATTAGTAAAGATGTAATGTATGGATCGGCTATCTCATTTTGCGTCCAAGTTGTAAGCCCGCGCGGCGTTCTTATTACTTTTGGGTCAAGAGTCTGTAACCAGATGTTCATTATCAATAAAGAAAACTTTTCTATATCTCAACGTGTGATATCTTATTTGCGTACTCTGTTGCATTTGTTCTAAAGTATATCATTACGCGTGCACGGCATCACGCTCGGGGGATGATTATCGATTTAACAAAAATCGAGATGTGACATATTGGTATCAGAGCATGGCTTCAGACCATTTGACCTTCGTGTCAGAAGAGTTTTCTTGAAATGACAATGTCCCTCCCAGTTGAACTCTTGAATTCGCTTGGCCAAAATGAGATGCGTTCCATACAGTGAGTCCATAATATATTTTGAGACTGATGCAAGTTACTTTTCTTTAAAGGAACGGCCTCAGAGCCGAATGCACAAGCGCAGGTGGTGGCGCGGGTGCAGGGGAGCAGTTCCGGCACATCAGGCAGCTTAGGAAGACTAGCAGTTGCACCCTCTGTAGATCCGTTCGAGCGGATGATGCGTTTGATGGAAACGCAACAGAGACAGACAGAATTACGTCAGAGCCAATTTGAGACCCGGATTGAGGCTCAATTTCTGGCGCAGCGGACTCAGGCCGAAGCACAGAAGCAAATGGATACCTTGCAAACGATTGTGACGACGCTCGTCGCCAGCAACCATTCTGCATCAGCGGCCGCCGCGACAGTGCCAGTTGTAGACGAGACCGCGGGACTTCAGGGCTCTCAGGAACCTCCGCCCTCAGACGAAAAGGGTTCCATCCTGCAAATATCAGAGTTTAAAAAGATGTGTCATGCTACCTTCAAAGGGACCGAGGATCCCTCCTTGGCGTTGGATTGGCTGGTTGAGTTGGAAGACCACTTCGAAGTGCTTCGCATGGACGAAACAAAGAGAGTCGCTTGCGCTCAGCTTCGTTTAAACGCACATGATTGGTGGGATGTGCACAAACAAGCTATAATGAGTGAAGATGACAGGACAACTATCTCTTGGTCCGTGTTCCGTAAGGCCTTTAAGGAGGAGTACCTTCTACCAGTCGTCCGTCGCGAGAAGGAAGATGAATTTACACATCTGCAACAAGGAAACATGACAGTGCGGCAGTACGCCTCATAATTCAACAGGCTTGCAAAATTTGCTAAGTCTCATCTCTGTGACGCCGAAAGTCGAGCACGAAGGTTTGAGATAGGACTGCGACCTTATATTCGTGCTCACGTCGTCGTCCCTCAGTACCGTACCATACGGGAGTCCCTAAACCATGCCCTCTCCCTAGAGTCGCAGTACCCCCCAGTTCGTACCGGCGTTGTGCAAAATTTCCATCACAAGCGCCCTAGCAACACAGGTAGTAACAATGCGCACAAGCGCCACAATAACGGCGGCTCTCAGGACCAAGATCCAGGGAAAAAACATGGGCAACCTTGTGCCTACTGCCACAGGCAGGGCACCATGTTAACGACTGTCGTATTCGAAAAGGGGGATGTTTCGTTTGTGGTAAGTTTGGCCACGTAGCTCGTGATTGTCGGGATCGCCTTAACGATCCCCCTCCGCGCCGTCAACAGCAACAACATCGTCCGTCTCAGATTCAGGGTCAGGCACCTCGAGCGAACCAGACGGCACCGCAAAACGCTCAAGGCCGGGTCTATGCTCTGACTCGGGAAGAGGCGTTCGCATCAAACACGACGGTGTCAGGTATATTACTTTTCAATAATGTACCTGCTCGAGTATTGTTTGATTCTGGTGCCACACATAGTTTCATTGCGGCGGATTTTGCCGCCGAGAACACATTCCCTATAATACCGCTAGGCCTAAACCTTAGCGTCCGTACTCCATCGGGCGTGGATTTGCCGGCTCACTTAGTTTGTCGTGAAGGCAACATTTTTATCGGAGGAAGAAAATTATCACTTGATGCGATAGTCTTAGACATCAGGGACTACGACATCATTCTGGGGCTAGATTGGCTCAGCGCTTGCTCGGCTACCATTAATTTTGCAGAAAAGAATGTTGTGTTTCGTCTACCTGGCGAGATCGAGTTCTGTTATGCGTGCAGTCCACCGTCAAGAGCGCCGAGTGCCTGCATGGTGATCTCTGCAATGTCTGTTCGGCGGATGATACATTTCGGCTGTGATAGGTACTTGGCGTCCGTTTGAGACACGCAGCGAGATTGCGCAAACGTTGAGTCTACTTCCGCTGTGGCGGATTTCCCTGATTTGTTTCCCGACGAGTTGCCAGACATGCCGCCCGACCGAGAGATAGAGTTCACTATTGATACATTTCCAGAAACTCGACCAATTTCCAAAGCTCCGTATCGAATGGTCCCGGCAGAACTAAAAGAGTTAAAGGTTCAGTTGCAAGAATTGCTAGATCATGGGTACATTCGTCCGAGCGTGTCTCCGTGGGGTGAGCCTGTATTGTTTGTAAAGAAAAAGGATAGCTCGATGCGGCTTTGCATCAACTATCGTGAATTGAATAAAGCCACCATTCGAAACAAATACCTCATTCCCGGGATCGATGATCTCTTTAATCAACTACAAGGTGCGACAGTATTCTCGAAAATTGATCTTCGCTCATGTTACCATTAGCTCAAGATTAGGCCGAACGACGTGCCGAAATCAGCCTTTCGCACTCGCTACGGCCACTATGAGTTTTTGGTAATGCCATTCAGATTAACCAATGCCCCTGCCGCCTTTATGGACTTAATGAATCGTGTGTTCCGGCCATATCTCGACAAGTTTGTAGTAGTGTTCATTGATGATATCTTGGTGTACTCGAAGAATAGGGAGGAATATGCAGAGCACTTGCGGACCGTGTTACAGACTCTTCGGGACAACAAGCTATACGCAAAACTGAGTAAGCTATACGCAAAACTGAGTAAGTGTGAATTATAGCTGAGCAGTGTATCTTTCCTCGGGCACATCATTTCTGCGGGAGGCATTTCAGTCGATCCAAAGAAAGTTGAAGCCATCGTAGAGTGGAAGCGGCATGCATCCGTCGGTGAGATTCGAAGCTTCCTCGGGCTAGCGGGCTACTACAGGCGCTTCGTAAAGGACTTCTCCAAGTTAGCATCACCTCTGACGCCTCACACAGAAGGGAGTCGTATTCGAGTGGTCCGCCGACTGCGAAGCCTCGTTTAAGGAGTTAAAGCAACGCCTCACCTCTGCCCCACTACTTGCGCTACCAGACGAAACCTCGGGATTCCAAATATTCAGCGACGCGTCAGGACAGGGCTTGGGGTGTGTACTCATGCAGCAGGATAGGGTGATAGCCTACGCATCCAGACAACTGAAAAAGCACGAGAAAAATTATTCTACGCATGACCTGGAACTAGCGGCAATTGTGTTCGTGCTAAAATTGTGGCGACACTACCTTTATGGAGTGGCTTGCCAAATTTACACAGATTACAAAAGCTTGAAGTACTTATTCACCCAAACGGACCTTAACCTACGACAGCAGCGTTGGCTAGAATTAATTAAGGACTATGACCTGACGATCAACTACACACCTGGCAAGAAAAATGTTGTAGCGGATGCGTTGAGTCGAGTGTTTGGGGATCCATGTCCGTTGATCACAGGTTACAAAGGGACTTATAGGATATGGGCATTGAACTCCGAATTCGATATTACGGCGCGCGAGTTGCTCATATGCGATTCGTACCCAACCTTTTAGAGAGGGTCACATCTACTCAGAGGGAACATATTCCTAAGAAAAATGCGCGAGCAGATTCTAGCGGGAAAGGCGAAGGACTTTACAGTAGATGAGAATCGGGCAGTCTCGCTAGTGCGCGTTCTTTGGCGGAACCACTCGGTCGAGAAATCGACCTGGGAACTCGAATCAGACATAAAGTAAAAGTTTCCCTCATTATTCCTTAGGGGTAATTTATATTCCTAAGTTTCGAGGACAAAACTTTTTGTTAGTTGGTTAAGATGTAGCGCCCCGTTCCCCCTATTCGGGGAGCGCGGCTAAGAAATATTTGGTATCGTTCGATCGGGACAGATTGAATCAAGATCCTTTCCTCGTTATGGATTGGTTTCTTCGGAATCAGGTCCCACATTCAACGGATCGTGCCTCAAGGAAAGACTCGACGGTAGAGTCGAGAGGGGCCTTTCCGTTGCGCTGGTTTCCTTGCCCGTTTTCGATACCGCTTGGTTACTTTCTTGTTGGTTATGTGCCTTGCGTTTTCTTGAACGGTTTCGATGGATTTCATTGTCTTCGTTCTTTAGATTCCGCATTTCATATCGAACCATTGGAGACCGAAGCAGGAGATATTGATCATCTGTTGGTGCGTGCAAGTGATCGTGTAGGCGACGCGCAAGCGGAGTCTTGAAGATCACCCTTCTCTCTTTTTCCGAATCACCAACTGGTGAGTGGCTTTACTTCAATTAGCGCCCTTCTTCCAAGTCTTCATTCCTAATAAATTGACTCGTTTGTGCATCCCGATCAACGATACCAAACAGAATAAAATTGAGTCAAGATAAAAGAAGAAGTAGACTTGAAACACTTATAGTGCTTGTCTGCTATGCATATAGTATTTTATGTTCAGTTGTAGTTAGAACTTATTCATCTATAACTGTTCAATGAATAGTACATAACTTGTGAATTGATCATATCAGCTAGTAGACTATGTCATCGCACTGTGCTAAAGTAGTTCTGTTCATATTGATGTCTTGAAATGCTTCGTATGCTAACTTAGTGTTTAGATCGTCAATGGTCATGAATAACTTGTGCACAAGGTATATGGTTCCTGCGAACGATCGCCCGGGGCACCGGGGCCGATTCGTCCCGGGCGGAACAACAGTTAGTCGTGCTAGCAACTTAGCACGGGTGAGGTGGGAGTTTGTAGCGGGGCTCGCTACCCGCGCTACAAGCATCGCCGTCTACCCAGACTATACTCCATGACAGCTAGTCAAGGCAGTGATCTTTATGCATATTTAAACTATGCAGACTAACTATGTCTTCGTGGCAGGGAAGGTCATGGAAAGTTTTGTACAGGTAGTTCAGACGGTTCAGGTAAAGTCACCGAACGGTGGCACATTTTGTTATGTCGTTCCCTTTTATCATATATAAAGAATTGAATTAGGGCAAGATAGAAAGATCACATAATAATAATGTTGCATCTTCACACGAATAAGAAGTCGATTTTGGTATGTTAGGTTAGCTCGCCCTCACCGGTACTTTTCGAAGTACTGACTCTCGTTGCAGCAGGTTCCCCGAGCCGAGGCGACGCGGCGAGGAGCTGAAGCTTCCCCAAACCCTCCACTGATCCGGCGCGTTCGTATTTTGTGACTTTTGGAGCTCAAGTACATAATCATAAGGAGCCCGCGCATATCTTTTGAAGTTCCTAGGCGATGGTGCTGACTCGCACCCAAGGTGGTTTGCGCATTTTGAAATATTAGTAAGGATGTAATGTATGGATCGGCTATCCCATTTTGCGTCCAAGTTGTAAATCCGTGCGGCGTTCTTATTATTTTTTGGTCAAGAGTCTTTAAGCAGATGTTCATTATCAATAAAGAGAACTTTTCTATATCTCAACGTGTGATATCTTATTTGCGTACTCTGTTGCATTTGTTCTAAAGTATATCATTATGCCTAGACCTCGTGCACGCGCGCCTTACGCGTGCAAGGCATCACGCCCGGGGGACTATCGATTTAGCGAAAATCGGGGCGTGACAATTCGCTGCCAAAGAAATCAAGGTCCTGGCGGTGCTCATCTTCGCCACTGGTGCAAAAGTCTCGTCGTAGTCAATGTCGTACGTCTGACTGTATCATTTTGCCACCAGTCGAGTCTTGTAGCGCTCAACCTGTCCATCTGAGTTCTGCTTCATAGTAAAGACCCACTTGCATCCGACTGTCCTCTTCCCCTCTGGCAGTTTTACCAGTTCCCAAGTGTAGTTCTTCTCAAGAGCCCATAAATCCTCGTGCATCGCCGCTTTTCACTTTGGATCGTTCTTGGCAACCTGCCAATTGTTAGGTACAGTAATACTATCCAAAGACACAATGAATGCTCCATGAGAAGAAGAGATGTTACCATATGAAACAAACTGAGCAAGGTCCCAACCATATCTATCAGGAGGATTTTTCGCATTGCTGCGAGTGGTCCTCCGTACTGATAATGGTGTGGGAGAGATAGAAAGAATGATATCACCTGAAGAAAAATCTGGTGGTGGTGGTGGTGGTGGTGTAGGTGTCTCCGAAGTCAAAACGGACGTAGGCAAGGGACTTGGCACTGGCACTATAGGTACCGGTCCTGCAGTTTGCTTCCCTTTCCTACTGTAGGTAACTCCCCCTGAGTCGTGGACTTAACACCTCTCATCTCCTCCCCATGTTCCTCTTCACTCTTCTCATCAACCGTTCCTCCATGCCATACTCCTAAATCGGTCACCATACTCTCACCAATCTCCCTCTCTCATCTCATACTCTCAGTGTCAGGTGAGTTGCCCATGGATGAGGTTCCCTCATGACGGTAGTGTTGCTCAAGCTCCCTCAAGTGAACATACATGCTCACAAACCTCTTCTTCTCTACTGGGCTCCAGCACACGTGCCCCTTCTGAGTCGTCGAATAGCCCACGAAGGTACACTTGATTGCTCTAGGGTCAAGTTTTCCAACAGACGGTCTGTTGTCCTTCACAAAAATACGCAGCCAAACACCTTCAGTGGGAGTATCCAACTATTATTTTCTTGCAATATCTCACATGGAGACTTCCATTCCAGTACTTTCGAGGGCATCATGTTGATCAGTTGAGCTGCTGTCAACACTGCATGCCCCCACATACTCTGTGGGACATTCATGACGATCATCATGCTCCTTGCCACCTCCAGAAGGTGTCTGTTCTTCCTTTCTGTCACTCCATTCTGTGCTGGTGTGTATGCACAGGTGGTCTGATGTTGTATCTATTGGGCTGACAGGTATTCCTCAAGTGCTTTGTTGGTATACTTTATCCCATTGTCAGACCTCAGTACTCCACTGCTTTGTACTGAGTCTGGACATGTTTATGAAAGTCCCAGAAACAGGCAAAGATATCACACTTATTCTTCATCAAATACAGCCAGGTGACACGAGAGGAACAATCAATAAAAGAAACGAAATATTTGTAACCATTCATAGTAGTTGTGGCGCACGGCACCCAAACATCAGAATGTATAATATCAAAAACAGAAGAGCTCATATGGCCCGCACTAACATATGAGCTCCTAGTAAGTTTGCCTAAATCACATGCATCACATACTAGTTTCTCCTTATTTGCTTTCTCATAAATAGATGGATACAACATACTCAAAATACCAAAAGAGGAGTGCCCCAACCGCCTGTGGTGGAGTATCAATATATCATCGGCACTCATCTTCGGTCCTCCTATTTCTGTCCTCTGCCACAGACACCAATGTCGAATCTAGCCCTTCCTGATCCAGGTACCACAGTTCATAATGCCAAGTGCCAGCCTCAAGTCTTCGTCCCGTCTCCTTCTCCTGGAAGATCACCTTAGGAATATCAAAAGAGACAATACATTTTAGTTGGAGGATTATAGAACTATTGGACAAAAGACTGACTGAAAAAAGAGCATGCAAAACATTGGATAATTTTACTGAAGCTGTACAATCGACAGTACCCTTACCGATAATTGGCTGAAAAGTACCATCGGTTGTTTGAATGTTGTTCGCTGATGCTAGGTGAGTATAAGAAGATAACTCACTAGCATTCCCTGTCACGTGTCGAGACGCACCCGAATCGACAATCCAGTCCGACGATCTAAGAGAAGACATAGATGCAAGGGCGAGTGAGTCGTCAGTATCTTCCGATGGATGGGCATACATGGCAGCGTTGCCTCTGGCGAAGACTGAGATGGACGCCTCCTCAGTCCCACTCCTCATATTTCCTTCGCTTGACGCTCTCTGCTTTCTCCTGAGTACCTCTAGCATGCCCAACGGTGTCTGATCCTCCTCAGTATAGGCGCCATCAGTTCTCGCCTTCTGCTACCAGCAGGTTCGTCCAATAACCTCCTCGACCACCTCGTCGACCCCCACGACCACGGCCACGTCCTCCAAATTGTCCACGTCCACCACCTGAATCTCCCTCCTTGGGTGGTTTGGTGCAAGCATACCTCGGATGGCCCACCTCTCCGCAGTTGTAGCACTGTCGGGGGTCTCCCTTAGGTCTTGTGCCACCTGAATTGGCAACCGTCAGTACTGACTTCACTTCAGGAGGCAGCACTTCACTTCAGGAGGACCACATGTCCCTGCCTGCAACTTGATGCGAGTCTCCTCCTAGATCATGGCCGAGATAGCCTCCTCAAGTGTAGGGATCTTCGGTTGGACTAGAAGTAGGACTGTCCTCTGAGCAAACACTGCGGCCAGCCCCTTAAGAAACTTCACCGTCCTCTCCTGCAGACATACTTGTCTCTCCTTACGCTTCGGGTTCTCGCAGCTCGCCCGATCTGATGAGTGGTCGTAATCCAACCACAAATGCTCCAACTCCGTGGCATACTCTTGCACCGTCTTCTCTCCCTGTACGGTGTCGTCGATCTCCCTCTTGATCTGAAAAACCCTCAAGTTATTCCCCACACCATCGTAGGTCCTCCTCAACTTCTCCCACACGTCCTTTACCATCTCAAGGCCATCCACTGTGGCGGCGATCGACTGGACTAAAGAATTGAGGAGCCAAATGTATATCACCATATGAGTGGACTTCCACTCATCGTATCCTGCCGAGCCCTCATCCGACTTTGTCTTCTCTCCTGACAAGAAACCCTCCAGGTTCTTTCCTGCGAGGGTTCTCCTCACCAGTCGTGACCAACTCAGGTAGGTGATCGGTCCATCAAGCTTCAGATCGATGGAGGAAAGCTCCAACTTCGCCGGTGTTCGTGTCGCGCTCTCACCAGCCGACAGTTACATCAGCTTCATCAACGTTGCGACCTCTGCAGGGTCCAACTTCTTGATGATCTCCTCCATCGATCATGCTCTTCTCCGATCACCTCACATCCGTCCCACGATTCACGTTCTTCCTCTTCGTCCTCTCCTAGACGCGATCATGTCTCTCCCCCATCGGATCTAGGCCTTCGATGTCAACGTCCGGAACGACCCGCGGGAGACGCCGGAAACCCCAGCAGAAGGCTCCTGCGGGCTAGGGTTTGGCGGTGGTAGTGGTTCGACGACGGCGGCGACGGGCGAGCGGTACAGCGGCAGTGGTGGCGGCTAGGGTTTGTGGCGGATAGGATTTGTGCTCTGATACCATGTAGAATATTTTTAGTTATTTCATTATGATAATCTCTTGGCTATATATATATATATATATATATATATATATATATATATATATATATATAGTCTTATAACCCTCTATCTTACATAAAACCTCATAATACATTCTAATATACCAACATTGATCCTATACCACGTTTAGTGAGAGAAGAGAAACAAAAGAGGATGTTTTGAGACAAAATATGCATCTCTGCTTGAGAGATCACTCCTTTTTCGTAATCTACAGTCTAAATTTTGTTCACATAGTCTAAAATTGCCTCAACTTATTAGTTTGACCTTTAAATCCTTCAATAATTGAACAGAGACTAGTTACCATGATGCTGAAATGGAAACACAATATCTATGGCGATAACAATAGAATAGCATAGCAACCAGGGATTTTTCATTTGCTTTACGAAATAAGAATCACTACAATTCTTATAGATGTTAAAAAGTATGCACTTACATGTTTTTTCAGAAGAACAGGTAAGACTCGATTTATGTAGCACCTTGGAGTGCACTTCCTAGGAACTCGCATATTATATGGAGCCCTAATGACTTTCCCACCCTTTTTTGGGAGCTCTTTTATAATTTTCACATCTTTCGAGAGAGATGAGATGAACCAGTCAGCATCGAAAATTTCAGTAAAATCGCTGCACAGGACAGAGTAAACACAAAAATGTAAGAAAAACATTCAATCCAACTTAAATAAAGCAACAGGAAGGCCATAATGCAAGAAGCAGACCTAGAATCTTTCCAGAAGGATTTTGCATCCAGTTTCGGAATCACAAGAGTGGCATTCAAAATGCGAGCTGCAACAACGGCGTCTGTTATCTGGAAAATAACAGTAATATGATATAATCCATCAGCAAACTGACAAAAGGGTCTAGAGTATCCTAATTCATGAATTAGAAAGCCAAAGAAAATGAATCAGTGTATCAGAATGAGGGGATAGTAAACTTTGTAACATAACAGTGACACTAGCCTTCAATTTCTACTTCAAATCAATAACTGTATTAACAGGAGAAAAAATAACCTGTTGTCCTACGCAAAAAAGGAAAAATCCTATAGTGACATTGGACTTCAATTTCCATAAAGTTGCGACATCTCTGACACATAAGGATCAATATCTGATAGAGTGTCTTGCACTTTGTGTCCAGACCACCTCACAAGTTACAACTTACAGATTTGCTAAAGTTCACTTCTTTTATAATGTAATATGATGATTATGGCTATCTTCTATTAATCTTTATATGTCAGAGATGTCTCAACTACATTAGATCTAGTAACACACGGCTTAGTGTATAGGTTTAGTGGAGTAGTCACAGTGTTTGTCAAGGGTCCATAAAGGTTCTATAAAGAATCAGAAAATTGTCCCACAAACATCAGTGTAAGAGGGCACTAAACTTATATGGTTAGCATTACATATATGTCAATACCAAATCAGATTAGGAATCAAGTGTACAAGAAAAATTAAAAAAATCTAGTCAATCTCAAACCAATGATTGGAGATGGCGTTTGCATCCCTAGATGAAGTATACTGCAATCACCTCAAGAGAAAAAGGAAGACACAAAGAGGCCTCTTCTTGACAGGAATGCTATTGTGCACACATGAGACAACACAAATGCATAAACTTTATAATCAGATAGAGTTTCACATATTGGAGTTTTAACCAATAGACTGTACAAATGCAAGGGCACACTTCAAACTGCACCAAAGAACGCTCCATATCATGCTTCTTAAAATGTTTTACCACAGTACAATTATTATCTGGTCCTCTAGATTCTAGAATATCGTAATTAACCAAAAAGTTGAATATGTCCACACTCAGTTAAAGGTTACCACATTCACTGATACGAGGATTTAGGAGTTCCCATGCTGAATTAGAATGAAATTCAGCATGAATGAAACAACACTTTCATGATATGACAATCTACCTGCTACGTGACAAAAAGAAACTATCTAGACTAGCATAATTATACAATTCAGGTTGTTGTAATCGCATAAAATGCACTTGAGCTGATTACGCACTTGAGCTGATTGACCTCTGATACCTTAACTCGTCAAACCTTTAGCTAATTACTGCACACTTTTGTTCACCGTCACCAAAAGACAAGAGAGGGAACGATAGGCAATTACAATCCTCTCTCTCTCTCTCTCTCTCTCTCTCTCTCTCTCTCTCTCTCTCTCTCTCTCTCTCTCTCCTCTTTACAGGCCAACTTGGCTGATGACCCCCATATTCCTCCCTTTCCCTCCATGTACTTTGCCCTCCCTATGACGAATTTCCCTTATCCTCACCCTTGATTCCAGTATCCAAGTTCTATATGAGATGAACAAGAATCTAGAGTGAACAGTGAATGTGGTGATAGCAATGAACAAGAAGAGTTTAGATATTGCACCTTTTACAATAACTATCACAATCGATTCTTGTACTCCAGTTTTTTTAAATCAAAATCTGAAGAAAGCATTCAAACCTCGTTTTAAGGTTTGGAAGAAACTTACAGTCTTGGTCCTTTGGGATTTAGCAAAAAGTGGCTGCAATAAGGTATTGTGTGAAATCCTAAAAAAATAACAATAGGAATAACCCCTAAACAGTCACAAAAGTACAACCCAGCCCAAAAAGATTAAAAAGGTGGCATATTCACATGTAATTAGATATAAGTTCGAGAAATTAAAAAAAAAAACTAAAACTAAAACCTAAACAACATAAGACACATTTATAAGTCACAATGTCACAGTCATTTCAATGGATTTCTTTAAAGAATATTTGGATTACAAACGAAGGCATGGTTGGGGTAGACAAAGAAAGAAAGTGAGCCAATGAACACACTGATATTACTAGAAATTTTACAAAATCAGAATCAAGGCCATAGTTTATAAGAAATCTAGATGTCAAGTGTTCCAACTTCCAAACAAATACATAAGACTCCTACTAAATCTATGTATCCCCTATTCACTAAAAGTTAAGTAACTTACGAATTTAGACACAACTATATGGCTTAGTAGTTGCATCCTTTGAGGATGCAGTTTTGAGTTACCAGCTATGTTGTCACAGGCGACGCCTAGGCACGCCTAGGCGGCCTAGGCGTGCGGATTGGAGAGGAGGCGCCTCGACCTGGGAAAAGTTTTCCCGGGGGTGGCGATGGTCGCCTAGGCGACCGTCTAGGGTCGCCCAGGGGGAAAATGCGGTATTTAGGCGGGTTATTATAACTTATTAGTTAACACTTGTTTTATACGAACTCTGATTTCTAAATTCCATATTGTTTTGTTTTTTAATGTGCACCCGACTCTCCTATGTTACTGCATCAATTATAGAGTTATCCTGTGTTAAAAAAAAGACTTTAATGAGATGAAGAGTGCTCCACGAGTATACCAGAGACACAGTGTAATCGAGATCTAGAGCCTCAATCTCCATCTAAAGAGCCAAAAGACTGATGTCAAAGTCAATGGTCCTTCAAAATGAACAGAAGAAAATGGCCATGGAAGAAAATTATATCCTTCATGAACTAGATCCATAAGTTTGTGAAAAACCAACGAGACGTAAAGGGATTCTCATTTCATAGTCCAAGATTTGATAAAGAGACATTAAGCTAAGTTAATTGGGATCTTCCATGAGCCTCCCAATGTAAACTTTCCTTCAAAGTCGCCCTTTTTTATTCCTTCCCTCTACATTTAGGTTCTTCAAGAAACCCGTATCATGTTCGGCTTGAACCTCCCTTGTGAATCTTGAGCGAACAAGAAGTCAACAATTCACTATAGTTACCAAAGCAAGTGAAACTTCACTTAATGACATTATTTTCGAAATCCTGAGCGGACGCCTACGCAAGGGGCAAATAACCATTCCCATCAAACACGACGAAAACCCAAAACGATACCCCCAGAGTCTTATGATAACTAGGGAAAATAACGCAAACTCCTACAGACATAAACTTGTGTACCAGAGTAAAGCACAAACAAAGGAGGCATTATCGTTAGGGCCCAGATGCAGGTAATGGCACATTTCAAATCTAAATCTTAAAAGAAGTAAAATCTGGTAATAAAAATAAAATAAAATAAAAAGTGATTGTTGTTCTCACTCCAGTTCTCTGTTGATTTAGGCCTCCACTGGTGGCGATGAGCAGGTACCGGTCGGGACGAGTGACGAGGCGTAGGGCTGCAAACAGCGTAAGCAGAGAATAAGTAGCAATAGCTAGTGATCAGTAAGGAAATGACAAACCTGGAAACTTCGAGGAGGCGTTGCTGCACCCGTAGAAGTTCTGGGCGAGCTTCGAGCCCCAGGGGGAGAGCCTCGACCTAGACGACCTCGCGCCATCTCTCCCTCCGCCACCGGGAATCTTGAAGATCGGGTCCGGACGAGACGCATCCGCGCCGTCGATTTGGAGGTTCCGGTGGGAGTTGGAGGAATTGGAGGAGCTGTGGTGGTGGAGGAGGAAAGGGGAAGGAGCGAAGAAGGAGAGGCAGGCCAGGAAGAGGAGGAGGAGGAGGAAGGAGGCGGCGGTGGCGGAGATCTGCCGGCGGAAGAGGCGCTGCAGTAGGTTTTGCTGCGGGCGCCGCCGCTGGTATGCCATCGCCGGCGCCTACTAGAGCTGACTATTGGCGGTGGTCTCTCGGTCTTCTCATTGATGGATCGAAGAAGAAGAAGAAGAAGAAGAATAAAATGAATTGAGGAATGGCGTGGTGCAGTGGGACTTGGCTTGGGTTGGAAGAAGAAGAAGAAAAGAAAAAAGAGAATAAATCCCTAAGAATGGATTAAAATAAATGGGAGACACTCTGGTCTGTCTGGTGGGCTTGAATGGACGGAAGTGAGAATGAATGAATAATAGAAAAACAGGAACAAACAGTATGAGATTCTTTTGGTATTCTTTTTTTACTCTACTTTCCTTTTTGTTGCTGTGTGCCGCACCTCACTGTAAAAGCATCATTGTACCTCACTGTAAAATCTAGTTGGGACTCTCAAATGATCCAAAATTTAAAAAAATTACAAATATAAAATAGATTGGATTTATATGAAAATTAGTAAAAAAATAATAATAAAATGAGCTTCGGTCTCAAAATTGTGTAGTCAAAAACTAATGTAAAAAAAAATTAATATAAATCTAGAATCTAGAAAATTATACTCCAAATTTGAACTTATTATTCTACAAAATGAGTTACTACAATCTAAGATTTAAAATTTTGAATGCTCAACCTATTGTTCCCATAGGTGGAATGGAAATCAAAATCTATAAATTAAAACTAGGGATAGGGATAAAACTTATTATTCTACAAAATGTGCTCCTATATTTTAAATGTAGAATTTAGAATGTGGGATGTAACTTACTAATGATGCTCAAATAATAATATTACACGGCCACGGGACGGTTTTAAAATAATTTTACTGTCTAGATTTTAACTTTATACCCTCAACTATTCAAAAAATTTAACTTGATTCCATAAACTTTAAAAATAGACAACTTGATATCTACAACTATAATTGTACAACTTAATATTCTGCCAGTGTTAATAGAAAATGCTAAATAACCAAAATATCATTATTCTCTTCCTCTCTCCTTGGTACAAGTCGCGACGACGGTGAGATGGGAGGGCAGCGGGGTGGGTGGGTGAGAGGGTGTTAGAGAGGAGAGGAAAATAATTTAGTCAATTTTTTTTTTAACGAAAAGCTTAACCCATGATTGACATAGGGTACCAAGTTAAAATTATTCAATATTTGATGGTATTAAGTTGTCTAGTTTAAAAGTTTAGAATATCAAGTTTTAAATCTTGAATATTTAAGCATGGTCGGTCCTGCCCAGGACAGTCAAGACGACCGTCCAGGACCCCATGGCCCAGGAGGGCAAAAAAAAAAAATCAGTTTAAATATATAAATAATTTTGTACCGAAAATAGAACTAGTATGTATCATGGACCTTTGTTATTATAAAGAAATTATGATTTAGTGGTTATTATGTTATACTTGTACACATGAGATTTTTACTTCAAATCTTGGTGTAGATATTTTTATTTATTTTTTACTTTTATTTTATTCTTTTTTATATTGTATGGGGTTTTTATTTTAAAAGTTCGTCTCGGATTCCTGCGACTCAGTACTGTATTTAAGGATATCAAGTTGAAATTTAACCAATTTTACACTATTTTTTTCTTTTCTTTTCTTTTCTTTTCTTTTATTTCCTTTTTGTCAAGAAAAAAAAATACAATAGAGTTCCAATGGAAATAATTCACTGGTTTCCATTTCGAATATTGTAGTTTTTTTTCTCCTTTCTATATCAGTTACCTCAAACTCATTTTTTATAACATAACTATAACCCTTAATAAAATTCATTTAATTTCAAACCACTCCTCCAACTCCCCTCTAATCCAAAAAAATCATTGCATGGGTTGCTATACATAAGAATCACTCATGATGCAGGGGTTGCTGGTAGACATAGATGGGCTCCACACTTTCACAAGCAGACATTGATCTCAACTATGTGCAAACACGGTGTGCAGGGCTGGCCTAAGGTAAATCCGATAAGACTTTGAATTTGGACAATTCTTCTTGTTTAAGACAAACTCTTTCGGTCCAATATAATCTGTAAGAGGTCAGGGTGACAGATGACCTCCAAGAATATAAAGAAGCGTCCTGCAAGATATCTGATCAAAAGAGAAGCAAAATTAGCTTCGTCTAGACAACCCAACCTGCTGGTCGGCCTTGACTGTGTGGCAATAGAGGCGATCCCATCAATCATGTGTGGAGGTTGTAGGAAAACCTGGGGACTATTTAAGGCGCCCTTCCTGAACCATTGCAAGGTTTTGAAGTTTTTCTACTATAAAATTTTAATTTTTTGAAATAGTCAGTATATGCCCCCTACATTTTTACAAAAATGTAGGTATATATATAGGGACGGATCAAAAGATCCATCCTCCGAGCCCGCTTGAGTACCGCTCTCCCCTCGTCCGTCGGATCGGGAGACACGCGTTCGTGTGGGGTCCGTTCGATCCAACGATCGAGAGCGACGGGACTTCCGCGGAACTCCGCGGACGGGACTTCCGATCCACTCTCATATATATATATATATATATATATATATATATATATATAAACGGGATATAAGTCATAGTCTGTGCTAACTTCATCTGGAGGGGAGGGGTCAACGCCATCTCATGGGACACTCTGTGTCGTCCACGTGAGGAGGGGGGGGACTGCGCCCCAAAACTATCCTTCGGAAGGTGGCTGGCTTGCAGATGGTGTCATGCCCCAGTCCCAAAATACGTAGGACTAGGAATACGTAACACGCCCAACCGTATGTATATGAACTCCAATATATGAAAATCATATACACACGTACGCTGTGTATGAATATGCAATCCACCAGTGGTAATATACTGTCATAACAAGTCATACACAATCTACATCTCATCCACAGCACAAATAATAAGTAGGAATAAAGAGTTGGAATATAACTGAATATCAAGATGAGTATCAAGTCTGATAGTCAGGTGAAAACAAATCCACTACAAAATGACTATACTGAAGTAGCAACAAAATCTCTAAACAGTGGAAATAAATCACAGCTACTCTGAGGGTAAGACCTCCTCAGTCAGGTAAGTAGAGTCAGATCTAGGTCCGTACTCCCGTGGATACTCCTGCTCGTCCATATCTGGAAAGGGACCAGGTCCTCAGAGGGACGTAACAAGATACATAATAACATGCCAACAAGTACTGAAATATAAACATCTAATGGGTCGCCTAACCGTCTAAATGAACGCAACTTGAGAACAACTTTCCAACACGTGGGCTATCTGGCCATAATGGGATTGGTGTAGCGCCCCGTTCCCCCGGTACGGGGAGCGCGGCTAAGAAACACAAGACGGTATCGTTCGATCGGGATAGATTGAATTAAGAACTCGTCCTCGTTATGGATTTGTTTCTTCGGAATCGATTCCCATATTCAGTGGACTGCGCCCCAAGGATCGGCTTAGCGGCAGAGTCAAGAGGGACCTCTCCGCTGCTATCTTTTATTGCCTCGGTTTTCGATGTCGCTTGTTGCTTTCGTACTTTGAGTTGGTTTTGGGATTTGCTTGTTTTCCTTGAACGGTTTCGATGGTTTTCATTATTTTCGTTCATTGACTTGCACTTCTATTTCGAGATTGGAAAGAAAGGAAGAAGTATTAATCGAGCTGTTCGTGCGCAGGTGAACGAGCAGTAGGCGGCTTGCGAGCGGAGTCGTGAAGCGCATCTTTCCTTCTCCTTCGATCAATCTAAGTGAGTGGCTACCAACCCGATTAGCTAGCCTTGCTTCCAAGCTTCACTCCTTCGCCCCGATCAAACGATACCAAGTAATAATAAAAGAAACCAAGATAAAAGAGAATAGACTTGGTTAATACTGCTTGTCAATCAAACTGTAAACGGTTACTCACTTGCATGCGTGTTCGCTTGGAATATTTATCATATGCATAATACAAGTTAGAATGTCTGCTCTCCTTTAAATTATGCTATGAACAGAACTCATCATGTATGCAATAATCTGAATAGGGAGACTATGCAAAAGTAGCTCTCCTCCTGTTACTGTCCTGTGCCTGTTATTGCCCTGATTTGCCTAAACTGCTAACTAGTGTATATGTTGATCACGGACAACTTGTGCACAAGGCCCTTAGTTCCTGCGGACGGTCGCTGGGACACTGGCACCGATCCGATCCGGGCGAAAACTCTCCTGTTTAGTCACCCTGTGCAAGGACGGAATGGGGTGCAGCACATCCTGTGCTCTCGCTGCATACCATCCTCGTCAACGACTAAAATTGGTCCATTATGGCATCCAGCCAGTGATCCCCTGTATATTTTGTCACGCCCCAGTCCCAAAATGTCAGGAACTAGGCCACGTGTCACTGGCCAGCTGACACGTCACTAAGGGCTTAATCTATTTTGAATAGACCCATAGGGACGTGCTACGCTGTCCTAAGATACTACAAGAACAACACAGGCAAACTATCTCATCCACAACAAAATGTCAAAAAAATAAGTGCTGAATATATATAAAAACTGAGTCTGATACAGTACACAACTGGTGAGATTACAAGCCTACTACAAAAACTGATAATAGCGCAGAAAAATCAGATAGACTAAGCAGTGTCTATCTGATCAAAACATCTCCATCTCCAAGTGGCAGGCCTCTAGGGTCAAGCATTTTCTGAGGGTGTCTCCTCGAGCTCCTCCTCGGTAACACATCTAGCCTCCTGATCAGGGCCGTACACAGTGGGGTAGAAAGCCTCGTCTAGATCTGGCAGGGAACCAGGTCCTCAGTGGGACATAACAAGATACAGAAAATGACATGCCAAGTATGTAAATACTGAATAAAGAAAATAAATACAGGGTGCTAATCATTCTAAGTGAAATACAAGTAAAGACCTTGTAGTACGCATGGGGATTGAATCGGCTAGACATATGCTGACGTAGTTCACCAATCGTGGGGACTGGCTAGTATATGTGTCATATGCCCCCTGACTCAAGGGAACTCTGCAATCGACCATCATGGTACGAAAGTATAAAATATTTATGGAGGGGGTGTCCCATACGTCTACTAGTTATCTTTCCCATCCCAATAAAACTAAATGTCAAGTCATACTATTCCTGAATTAATCTAATCCGTGATGCGGATCACACGTACTGGTAGCTAATCAACTACGCAGCTCGCATCCCAATATCCATTGCAACCATGTTGCGTGTTCCCGTGTTAGGGTCTAGGAGAATATTAGAATGCTCTCACAGAAAAGGGTGAGTCTGTAAGACTAAGTTAAACATGCTTTTGTCAACATACCAGTTGACTGTACCCAAGGCAGTCTCGGGTAATCATGGTATATGAAATTTAGGAACAAAGCAGATATCAATAATTGAATTTGAACATTAACTTGGCAAGGTATACTTGCCTACTCCTTGATAGTACTGAAAACCTGATCTCCCAGTCAGGGTTGAGGGTGCTTGTGACTGGGGGTCACTGGCTGTACTGAAGTTGGTTTCTGTTAAAATAGACAGGGTTTGTGAATATCAAAGTTGTGATATAAAGTATATATATATACTTATATCTACATATATAATATAGTTATATATATATAGTATGTATATATATATATATAGATATAATATATATAGCAGTATATATAGTATATACAGAACAGAAAAATGCAGGTATATATAGAATTTATAATAGTAGCAGGGTATATCCTCTGCCATATATAAATAATATTATGATATCAGGGTGTATCCACTGATGTATATATATATAAATTGAAATGACAGGACAGAAAATAAATACATATATATCTATGTAATAGTACATAATGTATATAGATAATATATATATATAATGACTTTAAATGACAGTGCAAGAATTTAAATTATACATATATATATATGTAGGCTGTATTATCCAGCACAGTAATATATAATAAATAATAAATTGAAATGACAGTACAAGAATTAAAATATATAATATATATTTAAGCTGTATTATCCAGCTAGATATAGATAATATATATATATATAGATATATATATATATATATATATAAACATATATAATAGGTGCAGAAAATTAAGTGCAAAAAATAAAAGAAAAGAAAAAATGCATAGTATATATATATATCATATAAATATAATAGTAATAATATAACATATATATACTATGTTATATATAAACATAATATTTATATAAATATATGAATACATATAATTATTTATATTACATATATATAATTATATAAGTAAAAACAGAATTTAAAATGCATATATATAATTTACATATATAAATATATGTATAAAATATAGTTATATATATATATATATATATATATATATATATATATATATATATATATATATATATATATATATATATATATATATATATATATACAATTTACATATATAAATATATATGTATATAAAATATAGTTATATATATATATAATATATATACAGTATAATATACTGTAAATAATAGTATATAACATATATATATAAATATACATATAAATATACCTATATATATACATATATATATACATATATATACATATACATATACATATACAAATATAATTACATATATATAGGGTTTAGGGTTATACCCTCTGACAGGTGGGCCCTAGAGGTCGTCGACGGCGGGTGGACGGCGGCGGAGTCGGCCGGAGGAGCGGAAACAGCAGCAGTAGCTACTGGCAGCAGCAGCAGCAGAGTGCGGGGGCTCTGGCCGGCGGAGGAGCGGCGGAGGTGGCCGGGCAGGCGGCGGAGTCGGCAGAGGGGAGGGTGGCGGTCAGTTTGGTGGTGGTGGCGGAGGTCCACGACGGCGGTGGCGGTGGCTGGAGGTCGTCGGAGGGAGAAGTGGCAGGTTAGGGTTGGGGGTGGCCGAGGGTGTTGCGGGGGTTCTGGCCGGCGGAGGAGACGTCGTGGGGCGGTGAGGGTTGGTGGTCCGGTGGAGGGAAGGGTGGCGAGGCGATTGGTGAGGGTGGTGGCGGTGCACGGTGGCCGGAGGCGGCGGGGGACGTGGTTCGGGTGGTGGTGGCTGTGGGTAGCAGTGAGGGAGTGGGGTGTTTGCGGAGGCTGTGGCCGACGGAGGAGGGCGGCGCTGGCGGTGGGGCTTGGCCGGAGGGGAGAGGGTGCCAAGGCGAAGGGTTGGCCGGAGTTGGGCGGCCGGCGGTGGTCGGAGGGAGGAGTTGTGGGGATTTGAATGGAAGGGGTATGGGGTTTATATAGGGTTTGGGAATGAGTGGCAATTCTGTAAATATAGGGAAGTTTGAGGGTAATTTGGTAATTTAATATTTTATGATATTTTCACAGAATTTCTCTGGATTCTTATGGTGGGTCCCTCACACCTATGGTCTAGCCAATAGGATTAGGCCACCTAGCATGCAATTTTGCATAAAGACCCCTAACTTTTCAATAATTGCATAAATGCATGAATTTGGTATTTTGCATAATTTCGTAATTTACCTGATTTTAAATACTGATTTCCCAAAATTCTAAATTGTACAAAAATGGAAAAAAAGCTGGGGAAAGTGTTTTGGACAGTGTGGGGTGAGTTTGGGTAGATGCAGGGTCTGATTCTGCAGGTGATACGGGTCCTCGTATTTATTAATTAATAAATACTGCGCACGGTGTTCACTAATTATTTAGAGGCTATTAGGGTCATAATTTCTCTACGGTGTCAATACACTAATTGTAGTATATTCAGTCTAGAATATTATCGTATTTTTGTTTGACAAAACAGGTGCCTACTGGTCCTCAAATCTCTAGGGGTACAGAGATGGATAAATAGCAGAAAATTAAATAGGAAATAAATACGTACGTTTGTAACGATATTTGTACGACTAAAACGAAGCACCAAACGAGGTTTCTGGGAGTTGCTAAAAATACAGAAAAAGTAGTCTAACAAGTCTAGGGCAGGTATGTGGAATTTGTTTAGGATTTAACAGCTAGTGGAATGCCCTAATTAATTGTGTAACAGACAGGTGCACAATCAACAGAATATATAATAAATAAATTTTTAAAAAGTTGCCATAATTCTAATTAGTCTAAACTAATCCTAATTTACTGAAATTTGGTCGAGGGAGTTTACATATTTAAACATGTTGCATACTAACTTGTGTCTTCGTTTCAGGGAAGGCATGGTAAGTATTGTGCAGGTGATTCAGACGGTCAGGTATAATCCACCGAACGGTGGCACGTTCATTTCAGTAAATTCTATATGCTGCTTACTTGTAAATGAACTAAGGTAAGATAGAAACCCACAAATATGCATGCTTCATTAAAACAACGTGTTGATTGGTATAGTCAGACTAGCTCGCCTTCACCAGCATGTTTCGATATGCTGACCCTCGTTGAAACAGGTTCTCCGCACCAAGGCGAACCGAGCGAGGAGCCGAAGTCGTCTACCCGATCCAGTCCAACTGTTGGCACACCTTCACCGCGCCCCTTGAAGCATTTTGAAGCCAGAAGCTGCAACTCTTCATACACAAATGCAGCTCCGTGGCAAAGCCGTCCTCCAGCCTGGAGGTCTTTATCGTTTTGAGTTTATAAAAGGATGTAATGTACAAGACTGCTATCTCATTTTGAGTCATCTCTTTTGTAAGCCGTTCGGCACATTAGCTAACTCGTTCAGGAGTTTGTAATAGATGTTCATTATCAATAAAGAGAACTTTTCTATGTTTCAAATCTGTGTTTCAATTTATCTGCGTACTCTGAATATGTGCTTGCTATGCAAATCATTAAAGCCTTGTGCGGGCGCAACTCCAGGCCCGCACGGCGGTCATGATTCGGGGGACGCCTCAAACGATTCTAAGAAATCGGGTCGTGACATAGTGGTATCAGAGCACAGATTCAAAGTTCCTTAGACTTCGTGCTGGAAAAGTTCCTTTAACGATCAAATTCCTGTGCGAACTCTTGAACTCGCTAGGCCAAAATGAGATACGTTCATGCAATAAGTCCATAATACATTATGATTCTAATGTAATTTACCTTCTTTTGAAGGAATAATACCAGCGCAATCTGCAGCGCAAGCACCGAACGAAAATACAAGAAAGCAGTTCGGGCACTTCAGGAAGCTCTCGGAGCCAACGAGGCATGTCTCAAGTCGACCCGCTTGAGCGGGTAATACAAATGTTAGAATCGCAACGACAAAGAGATGATGCTTGCCAAGCCAAGTTCGAGAGTAATCTAGAGACCCGATTCTCAGTCCAACAGAAGTAGGTAGATGCCCTGCAACAAATCGTTCAGACTTTGGCTGCCAACCATTCCACCGCAACAGCAACGACTCCGGTGGAACAGCCCGTGCTTGAAGTGGAGATGCCTCAAATCCCAAGGCCGAGGGACGTGACTGCCTTCAACTTGGGCCATTTCAAGAAAGTCTGCAACACCCCATTCAACGGGACTGAGGACCCAGTGGTAGCTCTAGATTGGCTAGCCGAGCTTGAAGATCACTTCGCTCTACTAGAGGTCCCCGAAGATAAGCGCGTCGCCTGCGCGCAACTACAGCTCTGCCTCAACACACACGATTGGTGGGACGTGCATCGACGATCTCTCCAATTTGATCACGGAGAGGAGGCGATCTCGTGGACGACCTTTTGTGCCGCATTCGAAGAGGAGTTTATACCCCCTCCAGTACAATGTCAAATGGAAAATGATTTCGTGCAACTGAGGCAGGGCAGTATGACTGTGAAGCAGTACTCCGCCGAATTCAACCGACTCTCCAAATTCGCTAGGGCCTATTTACTTGATGCAGCGAGTCGAGCCAGAAGGTTTGAAGGTGGACTACGTCCTGCCATCCATTCGCACGTGGTCAATAATCAGTACGGAACAATGCGTGAAGTCATGAATCACGCCCTATCCCTCGAATCGCAGTATCCTCACGTTTCCACCGGCGCTGTGCATACCTACAATCATAAACGCCAAGGCAACGAGGGAGGAAACAACGCTGCAAAGCGTCACAATGACGGCGGGAAGCAGAAGGCAAATCCCAACCAAACATGTAACTTCTGTAGGAAGCCAGGGCACCTGTTCAAGGATTGTCGTAAGCGACTCGGGCATTGCCTCCGTTGTGGTGATCCAACCCATCAGGTGGATGCTTGTCCTGTTCCGGATCGCCGCCCTCGACATAATGCTCCCTAACGGTAGGCCCTATTCTTAAGTTTCGGGACGAAACTTCCAATTGGTTGGGTAGGATGTAGCGCCCCGTTCCCCCGGTGCGGGGAGCGCGGCTAAGAAATACAAGACGGTATCGTTCGATCGGGATAGATTGAATTAAGAACTCGTCATCGTTATGGATTTGTTTCTTCGGAATCGATTCCCATATTCAGTGGACTGCGCCCCAAGGATCGGCTTAGCGGCAGAGTCAGGAGGGACCTCTCCGCTGCTATCTTTTATTGTCTCGGTTTTCGATGTCGCTTGTTGCTTTCGTGCTTTGAGTTGGTTTTGGGATTTGCTTGTTTTCCTTGAACGGTTTCGATGGTTTTCATTATTTTCGTTCATTGACTTGCACTTCTATTTCGAGATTGGAAAGAGAGGAAGAAGTATTAATCGAGCTGTTCGTGCGCAGGTGAACGAGCAGTAGGCGGCTTGCGAGCGGAGTCGTGAAGCGCCTCTTTCCTTCTCCTTCGATCAATCTAAGTGAGTGGCTACCAACCCGATTAGCTAGCCTTGCTTCCAAGCTTCACTCCTTCGCCCCGATCAAACGATACCAAGTAATAATAAAAGAAACCAAGATAAAAGAGAATAGACTTGGTTAATACTGCTTGTCAATCAAACTGTAAACGGTTACTCACTTGCATGCGTGTTCGCTTGGAATATTTATCATATGCATAATACAAGTTAGAATGTCTGCTCTCCTTTAAATTATGCTATGAACAGAACTCATCCTGTATGCAATAATCTGAATAGGGAGACTATGCAAAAGTAGCTCTCCTCCTGTTACTGTCCTGTGCCTGTTATTGCCCTGATTTGCCTCAACTGCTAACTAGTGTATATGTTGATCACGGACAACTTGTGCACAAGGCCCTTAGTTCCTGCGGACGGTCGCTGGGGCACTAGCACCGATCCGATCCGGGCGGGAACTCTCCTGTTTAGTCACCCTGTGCAAGGACGGAATGGCGTGCAGCACATCCTGTGCTCTCGCTGCATACCATCCTCGTCAGCGACTAAAATTGGTCCATTATGGCATCCAGCCAGTGATCCCCTGTATATTTAAACCTGTTGCATACTAACTTGTGTCTTCGTTTTAGGGAAGGCATGGTAAGTATTGTGCAGGTGATTCAGACGGTCAGGTATAATCCACCGAACGGTGGCACGTTCATTTCAGTAAATTCTATATGCTGCTTACTTGTAAATGAACTAAGGCAAGATAGAAACCCACAAATATGCATGCTTCATTAAAATAACGTGTTGATTGGTATAGTCAGGCTAGCTCGCCTTCACCAGCATGTTTCGATATGCTGACCCTCGTTGAAACAGGTTCTCCGCACCAAGGCGAACCGAGCGAGGAGCCGAAGTCGTCTACCCGATCCAGTCCAACTGTTGGCGCACCTTCACCGCGCCCCTTGAAGCATTTTGAAGCCAGAAGCTGCAACTCTTCATACACAAATGCAGCTCCGTGGCAAAGCCGTCCTCCAGCCTGGAGGTCTTTATCGTTTTGAGTTTATAAAAGGATGTAATGTACAGGACTGCTATCTCATTTTGAGTCATCTCTTTTGTAAGCCGTTAGGCACATTAGCTATCTCGTTCAGGAGTTTGTAATAGATGTTCATTATCAATAAAGAGAACTTTTCTATGTTTCAAATCTGTGTTTCAATTTATCTGCGTACTCTGAATATTTGCTTGCTATGCAAATCATTAAAGCCTTGTGCGGGCGCAACTCCAGGCCCGTACGGCGGTCACGATTCGGGGGACGCCTCAAACGATTCTAAGAAATTGGGTCGTGACAATTGGCATGATTCTCTCGGAGAATCAGGGGCCCATCAGCATACCGTCTTTTGAACGGCAGAGGCCGTCTGCAATATATAGTGGTCATCACCGCCCATATCTCCAGTGGAGTTTCTGGGTTACAAAAGGAAAAAGTGTAAAGGAGCCCAAACGCCTTACTTGTTGTTCTCCCCACCCCATGCTTTAAGCATGTCATATACATGACACGATCTGGTTCATAGCCTATCCTTATTACCCTAGCCCAATCCTACAACCAAACAAGGACAAGGATTGGACCACTGTACTACAATAGGCTATGTCCCTGGACCACTGTACTACAATAGGCTATGTCCCTGGACCACTAATAACTGCTGAGTCTTCTAGCATACAAAGTTTCTATCAGCAGTTATCCCTAACGCACGGTTCATACGTACAGGAGGCCATCCCAATACGTAGTCCGAAATCTATATGAGACTCACAACTCGTGTAACAACTGTGTCACTGCCAATGAACCTACTGATGCTACATAATACTGGGGTGGTCTCATAAAGTAGGTCTCAAATCTACATAAATAAATATCTATATAAGCAGAATTAAACATGCATGAATAACAGTACAATTGCAAGGTATACTTGCCGAGCAAGAGTTCTGTAGAGTGCAACGTCCAATATATGTGTTTAAGTTTGTTGTAAGAAGAAGTGGGGTTAGGGTTTGTAAGAGTTATAATAACACATATATATATAGTGATAAGAGGCGGTGGGGGTTACTTACTGGTTAAGAAATTGCTGTCGCTGCTGTTTCTTCCTATCATTGGTTTTGATTACGGTTGGGGAGAGTTTAGTAATAACAGGTAAAGAGGCGGTGGGGGATGAGTCACATGCGGAAAAAGGAAATGAATATACGCGGGGGTTACTTTACGCGCGGGTGAAATAAGAAGCGGTGGAGTGGTTTACGCGCGGAATAGGAAGCAAAGTCGGTTTTTGCTACTGGTGCTGCTGCTGGATATTTTCCTTCTCCTAACGGTCCGGGTTCAAGCGGGTAGTGGGTTTCGGTTTTGATATCCAATATCCAATAGGAATTGTGTATATATATATACACATATCTATTCACAGAAAATTCTAAGAATTATATTGGTGCATACGGTTGAGCTAGCAACTGTCCAAAAAGTCTCCTACATGGAATAAATCAGGAAAAAATTATAATGGCTCCATAAGTCCTCTAAATGCTCAAACATCTCAAAATAAAATCTATTCTCTCTATTTAGCTCATAACTATTATAAATAATTAATTAATAGAAAAATACGGTTTTCAGGATTAGGGGTCTTACAGATGGCTTGAAAGTTTATACAAGTGGAGTCGTTCTGGAATTGGAAGAGAAACTTACCTCAAGAGATCGAGTTTCTGGGAGTATCAAGAGACCAACAACGAATCATTTGTGTTTAAAAATATTCTACGACAACAAACGCTCCTGAAGCAGTTAATTACCCGACGCACTGCAGATAGGGAGGAAGACAAATTTGTGGTGGGATCCCTGGATCCGGCACCGGAAGGAGTTGGTGGGCGGCTTGGGTCGAGTTCGTGCGGCCTGACGAGGACATGTCAGTTGCATTATTGGGACTTGGGACTGGATTGTGACAGTTGGGTGAGGAATGATAGCCCAACCGAGAATTTTGTATTTCAACTAGTGTATGGTCAAATCCGTATGGCTCAAGACAAATGGAAATATGCTGACATTGTATGATATAAGGAGATTGCTAGCAAGTTTCAATATTGTTTGTACAAATTGCTACTTGGTAAACTGTTTACAAGGGATCGGCTTCACAGGTTTGGGGTCCAACCTATGGATTTTAGGTGTGTCATTTGTGGACATGGGCAGAAATCGATGATGCATATGTTCTTCAAGTGTGGTAGTGCATGAAAGATAGGGCAGTGACAAACGACGCTCCTCAAATTGTACTGTAATGGGGACATGGGCATAACATCGATTATTCGGAGTATCAGGGGATCTCGTAGCCGGAAAGATCTATGGTTCATGAAGGCATGCACCAAGCTAGCGTTGGTTGTATGACATCTGGAATGTGAGAAACAACTGAATCTTTGAGGAACTTTGTACTGCTAGAGCTGACATTCTTCACAATATAGAGTTTGATATGAATGTGTTGAGAACAACCAAGATTTTCACATGACGGAAAATTGTAATGTAACATGGTTTTTTATTTATAAATATCTTTTTCCAAATATATATATATATATATATATATATATATAATTTTATTTTATAGCGTCTGATGAGAGGAAAAGATAAAAATGGTGTAATAAGCATGGCCCCAAGTGACGTCGCACCCAGTTTGGTCCCCAAAAATGCAACTTTATTGCACAAATCATATAACCAGAGCAAATACTGTTGCATGTATTTGGGTTTACATCAAACAAAAGTGAAGCTTTACAAGTCAAAGACATCAGCAACAACATTAGAGCATTCCCAGCCAAATTTAGTTTTGTTTCCACGTGATATACGATCATTCAGTTTCAGAATTCATTTCATGGTTTTGTTCAGTTTACATTAAGACCAGTGCAATGCATGCATCAAAAAAAATCTATAATATTATAAAAAAATTAGATATAATTGAAATTATATTAAAATATTTCAAATATCATTTGAATAAATTTTAATTATAATTTTTTAGAAATATATTTTTTGAATAATGTTTTTAATTAGATAATATCATGTAATTAGTTTAAATATAATTTAAATTTTGAGTATATTTTAAATTTTGTTATATGTTCAGATGGTTTTTAAATTTTTTTTCTCAAATATTCGATCATAAAAACATACCGTTTTAGATTTTTTTTTAATCTCCCGTAAGTTTAAAAAAAAATAAAATTTAATTGGTTGTGTATTTAATTACGGCTTGGACGGATAAGAGGAAAGTTTGTTTCAATTTTTATTTATCTTCGTAAGTTTTTAAAAAATAAATAAATTGATTAAGTATTTATTTATGGCTTGGTTGAGCCGATTTCCGGCGACATTTATAAGATTGGAGATCGGAGATATTGAGCACACCCTAACTAAACACCTTGCTACATTTGCCATTGATCTAAACCTCTGGCACCTGCCTCTCAAGTCTGCATATCCTGAGATTTTAGGTATGATTGCCCAAGCAATCTATACATTACTTGGTTTCAGACTCACATCCCAATGTTGAAGCAACAAAGAACTTTTCAGAGTCCAGACTCCGCACTGGGAGACCCTGAACTTCATGGTACTACTGAACCATCTCTCCAGAAGAATAGAATCAAGCATCTGCTGTGATGAGATATGAGGATGATCATCGAAGAGAAACAACACAGACCAAAAACAAATCAAACAATAATGACTTTACCATCAATTAAATTCCAACAACAAAGGTCAACTCAAATTGCTTGAACCTGTATGTATAAGTTTGCTCTTTGATATCCTTGAACAAAACATGAACATCAGCAGGACCGAGGACAGTATAAATAACCTGAAATAAGTTTTCAACTCTTGCATTCCAAGCTCAATTCCATCCAGCACCTTCCTCCTACCTGCTCTGCTCTCTCCCCAGTCAACTACATTACCACGAATAGAGAGCCATTTTCCAAGGTCCGCTTTCAAATGACTGGGCGCTGTCTCAAATAAAGTGAGGAATGCCGTGCACCACTCACTGAGAACTTTCTGCAAGTTGTGATAAGTGATTAGACAATTCGCGTGCATCATAGATAATAAGCTCATACTTCTTCAAAGTTTGCATACCTTGAAAGTGGCCGAATCCCCCGGATTGAACATTCTAAAGCAGTCTGTAGCAGGTGCTGATGAATCACCATATATCTGGCAAATAGTAGGCAATTAATAGAACAATTCCAGTCTAGGATGACACCTCATAATTAGCAAGCTTAGTTGGATAATTTACCTCAAAGGTGAAAGCTACAGGCACCTTTGCAACATCATACATGTAGTCAGTCGTCGTCCCATGTGCAAAATACCTGAAATCATAGACAAATTGATGTTTTATCTTTTGTCGTCTCACGTGATTTCTGCCATAATGTGATTGCACTATCTATGATACAAACCCAACAGTGCCACCACCAGATCCAACTACACATCTGTCCCTGAAGTGTTTATGGTTCAAGTCTGCAAGCACAGATTTCATCGTCTTTGATGTGTATCCATCAGGTGTTCCATTTCTGTGATCATATGGCATGAACAATGCCTGGCTATTTAAGAGTTACATCAGGTAAGATAATGAAAATCATTGGGTATACATTTAATTGCATAAGATATTATGTCAAAATACAACAGAAAAAACTAGGTAATTATACACAGCATAATTAAGTTATTAAATATCCAATATCGATACATATATTTATATGTTCACTAGATTCCTATGAGATTGTCAAAGGATGTGTAGGGCACACTCTTCTTACATATTGAACTGAAAAGGCTACGGTTAAACTTGGTAGAGATCAATCCATGACTAATGCTTAGTATATCTAAATTGTGCTTATGGGCGACAGAGTCATTCTTCCCACCTAATGAAATTTGACCATGTCCATGGTATGTTACAAAATATTGACTGAATATGAGGACTTGGTTTGATTGAAGTCAACATCATATTAGGAAAAGTCATTTATATGGGGTGGGAACAACATCCTTAAGGGATTTGGTACTGATAGCGAATATGGAAGCTCCATGACTATCAATGGTGAATGAATTTTGTTCAAATCTGCTCAATGGGAATAACAAGTTTCATGATGCAATGTCCACCTCATTCACAAATAACTACTCCTGGACCATGTTATTTGCAATCACATATGGCCTACGGGACAATCAATATAGGCAAGCAAATGTAAGGAAGAACCGGAGCAGCATCATACCGCAACCAGATCATTGTTACTACCATATTTTACTAAGTTCTATTTATTTGAAAGAATATTATAAGCAAAATCACTGAAATCTGAAGTGTAGAGAGCTAGCACCAAAATTTTGGGAAAACCACACACACACAAGAGACCAAAATTCCAATTAAATCCCACCAAAATTTTGAATTTTCTCTACATAAGAAACACAAAAAAATGTAAAATCATCACAAAATTCATAAATTAATTCATCCTCCTCTTTTTTCGAATATCAAAATTCATAAAGAATTCATAATAAACTCATCAGAAAAGAATTGAGAGTAACATCACTAAATTTGGAAGTGAAAGGAGCAAACATCAAAATCCCCAGCACATAAGAATTAAGAAACACATAAATTCAAGGAATTTCGGGTTTTCTCTACATGAGATCACAAGAATTCTCAAAAAACACCTCAGAGTTCATAATAAAATCTTCGTTCCTTGAGTGACTTGGTACAAATGTGAATATGTGAATAAGAGCTCCATGATTATCAATCGAAAATTAATTTTGTTCAGGTCTGATCAATGGGAAACCAAGTTTCATGATGTAAAACAGCCGCCTCGCTCACAAAAAAATTAGCAAGTCCTGCACCATGTTATTTGCAATCATGTTCATGTATGGTCTACGGGACAATCAAGGCAAGCAAATACAAAGATGAACTTGGGTAGCACAAGACCACAACCCAATCATCCTTGCTATCATATTTTACTAACTCATATCTGTCTGAAAGTTATATTTATTTACCAAGTAAATAAAGCAACCTAGAAAATTTTAACAGAGAAACAGATGTAGTAGTTTGGGATAGATTGCATATGTTGTAAAATTAACATTTGAAGTTCAGGATACTTTAAATCAAATGAGAGAAGGGAAAATTTGTAGACATGCAGGGCTGGCCCCGAGCTCATGGGGGGCCGAGGTGAACTCTCGAAATGGGGCCCACATACATAATGTGAAAAAAAAAAAACTAACTAAATAAAAGTAAATATAACAAACAAAAAAATTGTTGCCACCAAAAATTGAACTAAGAACCTCTAGTGTGTAAGTCTAACATGATAACCACTACACCGCAACTCTTTTAAGTGAAGGGTGGCCCATAGTACATCATGGTTAGATATGCCCATCTTGTTGCCCCTTTAGTCTTCGGGCCCTGAGTTGTTGCCCAGCATGCCTTGGGTCAGGGTCGCCGTCCTTGTAGACATGATGATATTCCTATTGAGGTTTGAAAATGTTTAGGGGAAAGGATTGATGTGGCTAGCTAATTAAATCAACAAAATTCTAAGGACTAGAAAATTGGCCGATGAACAGATTAGTACTGTACTACCTATATAAAAGCAGTGGAGATATATAAAATTGTACTAATATCGAGGGAGGAATCAAGACCATCAAACTCCTCTCAAAAAAGAATTTTGTTAGAGAGAATAAGAGGGAGCTACAAATGGTTTCTATTGATTTATAATCTTGTGGATCAAGATTCCAATCCTTTAACAGAAAAACAAACATTTATAGCATAATTGATTTTCGGAATGGATTTAGAAGTGCCAGTCTCATCTCACTGTATGTTGATCTCAGTCCACATAAAAGGAACGTTCCACCAATCCATCAATTATATTTAAATTATTTATTGCCCTAAAACCATATAGAATAATGTCAGGAATAAATTGAGAATGTTATTCATAAGGGTTAACAAGAGAAAGCAGGAAAAGGAAATAATTTGTTACCTCCATTCCAGAGTGTACCGTCACCCACAAATGTGGATCAAATAATTTGGTGATCTTCCGCATAATTTGAGCCTCTGGCTCACTAAAAGGGGCTGTTCCAGGATTTTCTTCGTATGGGTCATAGTCCTTAATAAAAGAAAGAAATGGAATATAAGTGTCAGATCCTCCATTGGCCTAGAGTATGGTAGCTGCTATGAATATTGGAAAAACTTATTGACAATTTATTGAAGATAAACATTATGTGCTCTACTATCTATTGCATACAATATTCCATTTTCTACAAAGATATGCAACATTAACCAAGATTATAATGTAAAGCAGTCAGTACATTGTCGTTATTTTATGCTTGTAAATTACTGCATGATGTTATCGTTGCATACAATTGTTATTTACTTGAACATTCTTGGATTATGGTTGCTGACCTTTTCCTTCTTGCCCCAGTCTACGCTCCAATTTCTATTGAGATCAACCCCTCTTCCTGCAAGAAAGAGAAACTCAGCATACGTGTGTTTTTACACAGAGATGAAGAGGAAGATAGATACAGTCTTTTAGAAAGTGTCGCCTCTAACCATTCCTCCTCTCACATGCGTCTCCATCTTCAACACGTTTACGTCCATTCTGGTTTTCCATTGGCACTATCTAACCAAATCAAAATTCATGTCACACCAAACAACCAAATATACTGGAACACTTACATTCTAGAATTATAACATACATATGAATAAACACGTGTGGACTTGCTAACAAAATGATAAATACAAACAGGTGGATTTCAATGAAAGCTAGGATAGAATAAAACAAGCATATCAAATTCCAATAATTTCTTCTCTTCATCAAAGCACCTTCCTATCAAATTTGAGCACGAACTCTAATAAGACAGCTCCATAGAAAGAGTTTATGTTATCACTGATTTTCAAGACAAAGTTCAAAAATGAGAGTACGACTATCAATATTGAATCCTCCTTTATGAGTATCGAAATCGGCACTTTGCAGTTGGAGTATTGAGTTTTGGTACTTCAGGAAAAAAATTGCAACTCTTAAATTTATATCCAAATAATAATAAAATGATACAATACCTCTTAGACTAGGATGTCTGAAGAGAATTGACTGGTTGCCAATGGAAGAAAAAGTTCAGAAGTGCCTCGTCGGTTGGAAGGCTAATATGTTATCAAGGGGAGGAAGACTGATTGTTGATTCTTATAAAAGTAGTTCTTTCATCAATTCCTTCATATATGTTCTCTATGTTTTATGCTCCTAAATGGGTTATTAAAAGAATTTATTATTTGAGAAGAGCTTTCTTTTGGAAAGGACTTAGACATTGTATATTCTTTGAATTGCCTTGTCAACTAGAAATATGTCTGCAAAAGTAAAAGAGAAGGGGGTTGGGCATTCTTATATCATTTTAATCAGGCCTTACTTGAAAAATGAAAATGGAAACTCTTACCATGACACAATGCTCCATGGCCTAGTTTAATTCACAATAACTACTGTTAGAGTTATTTTATTTTATTATTTATCATATGAGGATATAATAGTAATTGTGGGTGTATTGCATATTTATATAAATAAACATGAGATGCAACCTAGGGTTTTAGGCCCTTGCAATCTCCTTTCTCATATTCTCTCTTCTCCTACTTCTCCTACTTCTCTCCATCTCTAAACTTCACTTGGTATCAGAGTATATATTTGTAAGTACTGTACATCTCATCCCTGACAGGGAATTTTGGGCTGTTTTTCGTCTACTTTTCATGATTCGCCGTTCGTCGTTCGCTGTTCGTGGTCGTTCGTGGTTCGTTTATGAGATCTAGGGTTTCTACAGATCTCCGTTGGTTATTCGTCGTCGGTTGAGGTTCGTTGTGAGATCTAGGGTTTCAAAGATCTCGTCTTTCTGTTGCATCTGCAAGTATGGTGGGGACCGAATCTTCTAGCGAGGTTAATAGTGGTGGTGATAGCGGAGGTGGTTCTCCTTTTACTGTTATTCATAATGATGAATTGGGAAAGTCGATTACAACGGTGAAACTGAATGGTGCGAACTATCTTGCCTGGTCCAAGTCTATCAAAGTGGTGTTAAGGGCGAAGAAGAAGTTGAAGTTTTTGACCGAAGAACCCCTGCCTGAAACGTCCGCTGAGTATGAAGATTGGATGAGTGCAGATGCATACGTTATGTCATGGTTGTGGCATAGTATGGAACCACATATCGCTGCTAATGTTCAGTGGTGTGAATCAAGCAAACAGATTTGGGCATCTCTGGAAGAATCTTATTCGCAGAAGCGAAACGTTGCCCGTATCTATGAGTTGTACGAGTTATTGTTCAATACAAAGCAAAATGGGAAGCCTGTGAATGAATATCTGGCTTCAAAGAAGGCTTTGTGGGAGGAACTGCTTCAATATCATCCTGTTACTACTGATTTGAAGGAAGCTCGGAGACAGAAGGAAGAGTTTCATGTTTCACTCATCCTTGCCGGCTTGGATCCTGCGCTCGAACCTTATAAAGCTCAAATCCTTGCTGGAGAGCAGTTACCTACGGTGGCAGATACTTTCTCCCGTCTCAATCGTTCCTTTCTGGGACAGAGTTCTGTGGTGCCGAGTACTGACTCTTCTGCCCTAGTTTCTAGTGCTGTTGGTCGTGGTGGTGGACGTGGTATTGGACGTGGCGGTAGAGATGGTGGTCGTAGTTTTGGTCGAGGAGGAGGCCGTGGTGGTAGAGACAATGGTCGTGGTGGTGGTCGCGGTGGTGGTGGTGGCCGCGGTGGTGGTGGTGGTGGCCGTGGTCAACCACGAAAGTGTAACTATTGTGGAATGCTCGGTCATGTAGAAGACTATTGTTGGGACAAATGGGGCAAACCAGAATATGCACATCAAGTGCATGATGAAAATATGCAGTCCCAGGACACCACTTCTGCTCCCAGAGATGATACTTCGGGTTTCAATCAGACTTCAACGTCCGATACCTCATCTCCATTTCAACAGATCCTCCAGAAGTTGAACGCGCTTGCTAGTACCACCTCTCAACCTACTGCAACCATGGCACATATAGGTAATCCTGCTTTTGTGGCAACCCAGTCACCATCCACCTCTTGGGTCATCGACTCAGGAGCGAGCTCTCACATGTCTGGTATAACATCTATCTTTCATAATCGTAGTTCCATGAAACATAATATTATCTTGGCTGATGGGTCTACTCGTCCTGTGCTTGGGAAAGGTGTCATTCACCCTACTCAATCACTATCATTATTTGATTCATTATATGTGCCTAATTTTCCATTTAATTTGTTATCTGTGAGCCAGTTAACCAAATCTCTTCAATGTTCTGTGACATTTTCTCCCAATTCGTGTATTTTTCAGGACCTCAGGACGAAGAAGACGATTGGTTCGGGGCATGAAAAAGATGGACTGTACTACTTGGATCTACCTGGAAAGGCCTTCACTTCTGTTTCTACTTCTCCGTTGCAGTGGCATTATCGTTTGGGACATCCGTCTTTGGCTAAGTTGCGTCAAGTTGTTCCTAGTTTGAGTCATGTATCTAGTCTTGAATGTGAGGCTTGTCAGTTAGGCAAGCATCACCGTAGTTCCTTTCCTCGTCGTAGTGAGAGTCGTCAATTAGAGTCTTTTGATCTTGTTCATTATGATATTTGGGGTCCGTCTAGAGTCAAAAGTCCGAAAGGATTTCAGTATTTTGTTATTTTTATTGATGATTATTCCAGAATGACTTGGTGTTATTTAATGAAAGAAAGATCTGAGTTTCCAAATGTGTTATCTGCCTTTTATAATGAAGTCTATGTCCAGTTTAATAAACGTATCAAAATTCTGCGTTCTGATAATGCTTTGGAGTATACTCAATCTTCTGTGAACAGTTTCTGTGTTGATCGTGGTATGATTCATCAAACCAGTTGTGTCCACACCTCTCAACAAAATGGTATAGCCGAACGCAAACATCGACACATTTTAGATGTGGCTCGAACTCTCATGTTCAATATGCATGTCCCCAAACAGTATTGGTCAGATGCCGTTCTTACTGCATGTTATCTTATTAATCGCATGCCATCATCTGTATTAAATAACAAAGTTCCATTTACTATATTACATACAGATGTCGCACCCTTTTCCTTATCTCCTCGAGTGTTTGGCTGTGTCGCTTTTATTCATAACTTGGAACCTAATCGAGATAAGTTGGCTCCTAGATCTCTGAAGTGTGTCTTTCTTGGTTATCCCCGTACTCAAAAAGGTTATCGTTGTTACAGTCCACAGTCACGCAAATATTATGTCAGTGCGGATGTTACATTCTTTGAGTCTACCCCCTTCTTTCCTTCAGGAGACCGTGATATTCCTTTTACAACAGATTTGATATCTTCCATACCACTTCCGGTCATTCCTGAATCAATTTCTGTCTCCATTCCCCATTTACAGGTTTATCAGAGATCCAAGGACATGCCAGTGGTTCTGCAGAATTCAGCCTTCAACCAATCATCTTCCGTGCCTGAGGTTTCTGCTCCCATCATCACAGATCCAGATGATCTTCCTATTGCTCTCAGAAAAAGACAACGCCTTTGTACCACAAAGAATAAGCATCCCATTTCTAACTATGTTTCATTACACCGTGCTTCATCATCTTTTCATGCATTTGCTGTTTCATTGTCTTCTACTTTTATTCCCAAAACTTACAAGCAGGCTATGTCATCTTCTGGTTGGAAAAGTGCAATGGATGAGGAGATGTATGCTTTACATCAAAACCAGACTTGGGAGCTTACATCACTTCCTGTTGGAAAACAAACAGTGGGTTGTAGATGGGTGTACACTGTTAAATATCACCCTGATAGTTCTGTTGAGCGCCTCAAGGCACGGTTGGTTGCCAAAGGGTATACTCAGACATATGGCGTGGATTATATGGAGACTTTCTCTCCAGTGGCTCGGCTGAATTCAGTTCGGATTCTTATTTCTGTGGCGGTTAATCACCAATGGCCTATATATCAGCTGGACATAAAGAATGCTTTCTTGCATGGTGACTTACAGGAGGAGGTTTATATGGATCAACCACCGGGATATGTTGTAACAGGAAATAAAAGACTCGTATGTCGATTGAAGAAAGCATTATATGGACTGAAACAGTCACCTCGTGCTTGGTTTGACAAGTTCAGTTCAGTTCTCATTCAGTATGGCTTTCGGCGTACCACATCAGATCATTCAGTATTTTGCCATTCTTCCTCAGCAGGTATTATCGTGTTGATTGTTTATGTTGATGATATCATTATATCTGGGAGTGATCATGCTGGAATTGTGGACTTGAAGGCCTACCTTAGTCGTCAGTTTCATACTAAGGATTTGGGTCTTCTTCGATATTTTCTTGGAATCGAGGTTGCTCGATCTAAGAAAGGTGTGTATCTGTCACAACGCAAGTATGTTCTAGACTTGCTCTCCGAGACTGGAATGTTAGAGTGTCGGCCAGTTGAGACTCCTATGGATTATCATGACAAGCTTGATGCTGACAGAGGAGAGTTATTTGAGGATATTGGATATTATAGACGTTTGGTTGGCAAACTTATATATTTTACTGTTACTCGACCAGACATCACATATGCAGTTGGAGTAGTTAGTCAGTTTATGCATGCCCCTCGGCAACCACATTGGGAGGCTATCTCTCGCATTCTTCGATACTTGAAGGGTGCACCTGGAAAGGGTTTGTTGTACAAACCTTCCCAGTTGCTTACGGTGACTGGATTCAGTGATGCTGATTGGGCAGGCAGTCGCAGTGATAGGAGGTCTACTTCTGGCTATTGTACGTTTGTGGGTGGCAATCTTGTCACGTGGCGTAGTAAGAAGCAGAATGTTGTGGCTCGTTCTAGTGCAGAGGCCGAGTACCGTGCGATGGCTCATACAGCTTCTGAGATGATGTGGGTGCAGTCTCTTCTTCATGAAATGGGAATCATGATTCCTATTCCGATGGAGATGTATTGTGATAATCAGTCGGCAATGTTTATCGCAAGTAATCCGGTGTTTCATGAGCGCACGAAGCATATCGAGGTGGATTGTCATTTTGTTCGTGATTTGTTGCTGAAGAAACAGATTGTTACTCCTTATGTTCGGTCAGAGGATCAATTAGGTGATATCCTCACCAAACCACTTGCTCGTGGTCCATTTTCTGATTTATGTAGCAAGCTGGGCATGTCTGATCTCTATGCTCCTGCTTGAGGGAGGGTGTTAGAGTTATTTTATTTTATTATTTATCATATGAGGGTATAATAGTAATTGTGGGTGTATTGCATATTTATATAAATAAACATGAGATGCAACCTAGGGTTTTAGGCCCTTGCAATCTCCTTTCTCATATTCTCTCTTCTCCTACTTCTCCTACTTCTCTCCATCTCTAAACTTCACTACTACTATACAAGAAGGCCTTACTGGGACTTGCCAATCTCTCCAGCATCTTCTTCAATTTCTTAATTTTGGAAGGGTGTGCTCAGTGTTGATTATGTAATTGCTGAAGGTGTTTCTTTGAAATGTAGCAACGGTTTAACTATCAAATTCTGGAAGGATATATGGGTGGGAGATTGACCAATTTGCTATCCTGTTCCCTAATCTCTTTAATCAAGTTGTTGACAAAGATTCACTTATTTCTTTCCAAGGGTTTTGGGTGCAAGGTAGATGGCAATTGCAACCAAGATCCAATTGAATAATCATTGATAATTTGTCCATGAGTTTCAGAAATTGGCATGCATTCTTATGTGCTCTCTTTAAACCAACATTAGAAGATTGACATCTAGGGGTACTTACACTGTTAAATATGTGCATAAAGCTAAATGTATCCGACACTTTTTGTGGCCCCCGGCTAACCTTATTTAAAAGTCTCGTTTTTCATTGAAAGTCAAGGTGTTAATATGGCTCACTCTAAAGAACAAACTTCTCACTTGTGAATATTTGCAAAGGATAGGTCTTTCTCGTTGCAATAGATGTGTTTTGTGTGGTTGCTGCGAAGAATCTATTGTCACATCTTCATTGAATGTCACTGGACAACCCGTTGTTGTGACTATAATTTTAATCTATTGGAAATTAGAACCAAACTCCTCCTTTTGAATTATAGAGTAATATGAGGGATTCTTCTCACTCGTCTTCTAGGAAGCTTCTTTGTGATTGTGCCTTCATGACTTTGATATGTAGGGTGTTTGGGAGGAAAGAAATCGAAGAATCTTCAAAAATGTTTCTACTGATGAAGGGGTCTTATCATCTTATCAACAAGTTTGAATATTATTCTCTTTTGGGTCAAAGAAGCCTCCAAGGCCAAGTGGAATTCAATAGAGGTTGCTTGCTTTGCTATTGGTTCTACCATTTAGTTCTTAGGAAGCTTGTTATGTTGTTGCTACTCGGTTGGGTTGAAAGTTTTCAACTTTATCTTCTAAAATTATATCAGTGAACTTGCTCGATGTCATACCTTTATTTTATATACACTACTGAAATTGTCTTCAATCTCCTTGATCCCGTCCTTTCTCTCAAATAATAATAATTAAAAAAATTTAAAAAAAATTATACAAGTGTTTACATAAATTCATAAATGATTACGTACTTATGTTGGTTTTGGTAAATATTTGTGCAATTGCATGATTTTGTGTACGGATTTCGTATTTTAATAGGTATTTACACTATGGAATTAGAAAAATGGGCTGTTTACGCAAACTTCTAGTAGTTTTTTTTTTTAATAACTAGCATAGGGTGTCACGTGGCGACAACAAGGCTTGTTGCTTTCATTCTGGAGGATGTAGGTTGAGTCACGAAAACAACACCTTCATATATAAAAGGGGTAAGGTTGCGTACATCTTGACATTTCTTAGACGTTGCATAAGCGGGAGCCTCGTTGCACTAGGACACTCTTTTTTTAGAAGTTTGTGTAACTCGAGTTTTTCAGTCTGTTTATAGAAACTTGAGAAGTTTCAGCTTCGTAAAGTTTTGGTCTGTTTTTGGCCCAAGAAAACCTGAAATTGGCTATTTTTCTTGAAATTCGAGGAATGGTCATTTCATTTTTGGCTGATACGAATAGTTTCTTGCAATTGCAGTTCAGGTCTGCTCAAAACCTATGCAAACTGGCCGGTACATATAGGTATTGACCATTTTCTAAACCTTGGCAAAGGCATCAACCCTCTTTGAAGGTGCAGAATTGCTGTGAAGCACCAAGACTTCCAAAGGAAGATACAACTCTATACAGCTCTATACAGCATGTACCAGGCACGGATATGGCTTGGCCGCTTGGGTATAGAAGAATTCATGTTGGATACACATTAAAAGTACTAAAACACCCAAAACCAACTATTAAAATTAAACCAACTCTACTTCAAATACTTACACTTATGTAACACAACACTGGGCAATTACTCTCCAGAATATCCTAATCTATGTAGCAGAACTTGGTCATCAGTCATGAAATATTAAGTTTCAACTTTCAATACAATAAGAAATCATGTCATGCTGTAAAATAGACTGAAAATTAAGAAACTGTTCGGGTTAAATTTGCCCTTGCATTGGTTTCTTCCTTCATGGTCCTTGATAAGACTATGATTAAGAATGAATTAGGATCAAATGACTACTTGGTAGAGGTGTCAACCATACTTCCTGGGTTTCCACTACCCGTGGGAACCGAGTTCCAGATCCCATGACACCAAACATGATAGGTTCCAGATTGTGAAAAGTCAAGATCCGGATCATGAGACGTGGAGACCCGGATCTTTAACTATGAAGTTCGACAAGGAAATCAACCAAACAGTAGTAAAAAAGACAATAAAAATCAATTAATAGTTAAATGAAGCACAATGAGCAAGGCTATAGGTTTTAAACATATGGTTATTAAACTGTCCCAGTAGCTTTTAAACTAGAGAAAGAAATAAACATATAGTTCTAGATTAGCCGAAAGTAAGGATAAATTGATTCCTCCAAAAAGAAAAAATTGATCTAGGCTAATACTGATCATAAAACATAAACTTGCGAAAAAATGGTTCAATATCTATATACCTTTATAACAACATTGTCGAGTACATTGTCCATTGAAACTGTATTCAAATCAGGCATCCTAAGTTCTCCACTTAAAACAGAAAGGAGATGCAGCGCGAGCTCAGAGGTTATAAGCTCTCTGCCATGCTGTCCAAAGCTCTGGAAGACGAAATAACATCACAGCAGAAATGAACATCATATTGCAACACCTTTATCACGCAGAGTTAATTGGGAAAATTATAGTTTATTAAGTGAACCATATAACATCTCTAACAAAACAAGCAATAGAGGATGAAAACTAACAAGAAGGATCCTGAACTTTGACTCGTTGTTCATCAATTTTTTCGAACGATTGTACGTGATGACGACTATCTCCGCAGCATAGCCCTTGTTTTGAGCTCTCATTGTTTCCAACTGTTCCAATTGACCACCAAAACTTGATCGAATCGATTCATTGGTTTCATAGATAACAAAATTAAACATAGGTCGAAGATACATACAGTAAATCTGTCTCGGTGACGACCCACCAATTGCTCAACTTCCTCCAAGAGTGCACGGCTGCAAATAGTTTCAACGAAAATGGATTAGGATCAAAAAAAACCTATCCCACCCCCCAATTGAATCAAACAGCAATAGCAATTTGGATTATTTATTTGCTTCCATTCTGACCTACTAGTAGCCAAATCTAAATCAATCTGGAGCTTCTTTTTTCTTGAAATATAAAAAAAATTAGGGAAAAAAAAAACTCGACTAAGATAGTAAGATTACTGTGCTGCTGCGCAAACACGAATGCGACACGAAAAGGACACCTATTTCGTTGGATCTACGTGTATTCTTTGGAGTATCCGTGTCGTGTCCGACACGGACACCCCGCCAATTTACGGGGTGTCGCGGGTGTCCGTGTTTCCTAGAAGTCGTAATAAAATGAACGGAAATATCGCGGAGCAATCAGAAAGGGGGGTTTGGGGGGGGGGGGTGGGGAAGAGGTACCTGGAGTGATAGAGATCGGCGGAAGGAGAAGAGGAATTGACGCCGTCAACGGAGACAGAACTAAGAAGAAGAAGAAGAAGAAGAAAGGAACAGAAAAGAGAGACAGAGATCAAGATGGGGTTGCCCATCTTCGGCTGGAGGAAGGATTAAGGAAGAAGGTAGTTTTGTTCTCCTTCCCCTCTCTCTCTCTCTCTCTTGTAATATTTTGAAAGAAGAAAAGAAGAAAAAAACACTAATATTCATAGATGATGTCGCCACTATTTTAGTGGCAATAAATAGTACGGTAGGTAGTCACCAATTCGATTTAAAAACAAAAAATATTGATGTACAGAAAATATTTTAAAATAAATTAACTAAAATAAAATTATTTTAAAAAAATTTAAATTACGAAAGCTTTTGCCATCTGGAATGGTGTAAATATATATATTTTTTTTATATTTGTCAAATTTTTGCCAACCGTGTTGGAAAAAATCTGACAAATTTTTTTTGGTTTTTTTTTTTTTTAGTTGGATTTGTTTTTTTTTTTTTTTTAAAGAGTGCTTTTGTTTGGAAAAAAAAAAGAGTTTTTTTTTTTTGTTTTGTTTTGAAAAAACTAAACCCAAATTTAATTTTTTCTGGTTTGGTTTTTTCTTTTCTTTTTTCCTTTTTTTTTTAAAGAGTGTTTTTCTTTTTAGTTTTAATTAGGTTTAGTTGTTTTTTATGCTTGGCAGGCAAGCTACCGAAGCGACTAGCTTCTACTGGGAGCAAAGTTTTGTAGAAACTTCTAGAGGCATTCTGATCAATCACAACTAAATCAATAATTGGAACATTAATTGCTTCTTCTTTTGAGAGCCGGGTCCGGGTCACCACCGAACATTCAAACTTTCTCGACATAACCGCGACCTAGGTCAAACAAAGAACAATACAGTTGCCAATCATGAGGACCGGGAACGATTCATGGAGAACGAATCTATAAAAAAAAATTGTTGTAGCAATAGTTTTTTTAAATAAAATAGAAAAAATAAAATTTAACATCCAAAATAATTTTTTAAATAAATAAAATAAATTACGTATGTCGTCGAGCAGACTTCGAGTGTGCATAACTATTTGTTTAAAAATTATTTTTCGTAAAACAACAGGTCAATTTGTATGTTTTCGACCTATTTAACACAATTTTGTAGAAGGAATTTTCATCCACGCACATGTTACATGCAAAAGTATAAAATTTAAAATTTTAAGTATCATAACTTTTGACTGAGAGATCGAAACAAGACCCAGCATGTGCCAAAATGACCGTAACTAAAAGTACTATTGGATAAACCATTTCACCGTTTGACAGTCTTGGAAATATTTTAGAATCACAAAAAAACGATTTTTCGACCTCCAAATTTTACTTTCGGTCATTTTATTTTCGGATTCTTTTTCGATATTTTGATTTAACGAGTAAAAAATGGTATCTCCGGACCCTCAAACATTATCATATAATATATCAGTGTGAAGATAATTAAAAATGGGACAATTTTTTTATTTTATTTTTCTAACGATAAAATTATCTATTTATAACTAATTTATTAATCGTAATAAGATCGATTTAACTTTCGATTACGGTAGAAATTTTAAGGGTCTGCTTGACAATTGTGGAGTATCGTTTATGCGGTATTTTTAGAGTACAGGTTATGAGTTATTCGGTTTTTAATGATTTTATGTAGCGGTTATGAACGGGTAACGAGCTAACTAAACACATATTCAAAATTTAAAACATGTATTTATGAGATATCATAATAAAAATAGATATTCACAATTTAACAAATAACAAACTAATTATTTGATATCTAATAATTATTTTAAATAAATTTTGTGTACAAATAATAATAAATTATCTTTTAGTAATATGAAAGAAAAATATAATCTATTCTACTATATATCTATTCTACTATATAATGCCAAAACTAGGCTTCACCGTGAAAGTTTTTCGTTCCAAAAATACCCTTCATTACATTTCAATATGTATTAACGTTGATAAGGATATCTAAGTAATTTAAAACAGTAATTAAATACTTATTAAATGTATGTATGCATGCATGAGGCAACTTGGAAAATGATAGTTAATAAAACAAAGATATGCATGCATGCAAAATAGGTAGTTTGGAGAATAAAACAAAAGTTAATAAAGCATGCATGCAAAGTAGGCACATGAACCCAAGAGATAAGAGAAACCTTTTATATTCCCGTCATTTAATTTCTTCCAACTTTCATGCTCCTGCCTATTATATTTCCACCTATAATAAAATTAAGAAATTGCCAGTTGCTCTTTTAATAAACTATTTTTTTCAAGCAATATGAAATACGTGCAACGCACGTGCGTATATACTAGTATTGATAATAATATAATCAATAGATTTTGTTATCATTCATATTAGTATAATAATAACAAATTAGTATAGATAATAAAAAATTAACTAATAATAGATTTGAATTTAATCAAACGATGGCTATTTCAAAAATTAGTATAGAATATAATTATATATATATATTATATTTCAAAAATTATATTTTGATTAAATCAAACGGTTGCTATTTCAAAAATTAGTATAGATAATAAAAAAAATAGTATAGATAATAACAAAATGTTAACATTCATATTAGTATATTTTGATAACAAATTATATTTTGATTTAATTAAACGTTTATCATTCATATTAGTATAGATAATAACAAATTAGTATAGAAAATAAAATTTTAACTAATACTAGATTTTGATTAATCAAAACAGTTACAATTTAACAAATTAGTATAGATAATAATTATATTTTGAAAATTATATTAGTATATATAATAATAAATTAGTATAGATAATAATCAAACGGTTGCTATTTCTAAAATTATATTTTGAATGATAATAGATGTGGTATCTAATATTTGAAAAAATATTTTAGTTAATTTTAAATTTTCTTTAGAAATTTTATTTGTTAATTTTTTATAAAAGAAAAAAAGAAAAAAAAACCAAACCCAACTATAAAAAAACCAACAACAAAAAAAAACCATTGTCAGATTTTCGTCAACTGGATTGCGAAAATTTGGCAAATCAAAAATAAAAAAATAAAAAAATCATATTTTCGTCATCCCTGACGGCGAAAATTTTCGTGATTTCAAATTTTTCCAAAATAGTTTCGTTTTAGTTAATTTATTTTTAAAAAAATGTACAATAAATTTTTTGATTTAAAAACTAAATGTTAGACATCTCTATCTCTACTAGTATAAAGGATTTCAAAACGGTTCAAAAGTGAATCTAAACAGTATGTATATCATCATCAATTAATTATTTTAAAAAGATTAATATTACGTAAAAAATGTTGAATTTTTTTAAACATGTTATAAATAACTGTCATTCTCCAGTTCCAAAATACCAAAGGACTAGCCACGTGGCAATGGCCAGCAACACAGCTCCAATGGGCAACCCAATTTAATGGACTCGTTAGAGTGCACTTAAGCTGTAATAAGTATAAATACAAGTCTACATCATCTATCTCAGTATAAATTTAATCTCATCCACAGAAAGCAATCACAATACGATATGATAGACCAGTCAAGATAATAGATAACAAAAAATAGTCCATCATCAAGTCCAAATAAGTAGTGTCTCGGAGAACAATCTGTCACAATAAAGAAAAGAGAAATAACACCAAATACATATGTCCATAAGTCCAAGTCCAAATATAAAATAACACTAAGCATAAATAACTGAGTACTCAGGAGAAATCCTCTATCACAACCTCGTACTCTGGTGTAAGTACCGCTCCAACGTCAGCTCATGTCCCGTAAACCTCGGGGTAATCCTCATCTGCTATTTCTGGGGACATAATTCGGATCCAGGTCGTCATGGGACATAGCAAGGTACAAGAATAACTCAAGCCAAAGTACAGTAAATAAAATAAGTGTGCTCAGGGTATCTAACATAATCCATATAAGTGAAATGCAAATGAGAATGTACTCGTCCGCTAAACCACCGGGTCCTGTAGGTCTGCATAGACACAACAATAGCTAGTAGTAATAGTAGTATTAGGTACATACATGCCCCGTCAAGGTACTTACTGTCACGCCCCAATCTCCCGCAAGCTCGACAGTCCCCGCTGAACGTGATCACCACGTTGCAGCTCTCCCGCGGGACAATCGTTCTAATCGGGACGTGATGCCGTACGAGCCTGGAGTTGCGCTCGTACAAGGCGATGTTGTCAAACACCAAATGTTATCATTGAATCAACCAAGTTGCAGCGGAAGTCAAGTATTGTGTACCAAGCACACATCAGAGTAATACGCAGCGAAGCTCACGATAGGGTCCAAATAAAATGCCCCGAGGCAATGCCACAAAGGCGATGCCACGAAGACGATGAAATGCTCTTGCTCTTTTCTCTAGCCCACAAAGGTACTTACAGTTCATGCATCTTGTCCCGTATATCCAAGCAGCGCCACTACGCCTGTGTACCTGAAATATTGTCCACAAACGTGGGTCAGTACACAACCGTACTGGTGAGCGGGGTAACCCACTCGTCTAAGCCGACACTAAGTAAAATAGTGAATGCAACAGTTATATGGTGATCTTTCTAGTTGAATCCTAGATTCTTTTCATGGCATAGGGATGACATGTTAAGGAAAGCTGTAAAGCAGTTTAAGCATGCAAGCATTCAACTCAAACCAATCGACAAGCATTTATATATCAGACCTGTCTAACTCAATGCCATCGCTTGCACGATAACATATCGAACCATCAGTCTCGCCTCAATATCCATCCTCAACCAATAGTTTATATCCCAATCTCGAGTGCACACTCTTGCCGAGGCAAGGTGGCCGCGCCTACACGAAAGCCAAACCAACGAAAGAAAAGCAAGCCAACTCTTATCTATATGAAGTCACTGGCAAAGCCATAAAGGACAAAATCCAAGCCTTAACGGCGCTCCCTATCAGCCCGGGTAGTGAGCCCCGCTGGAGGTCCCACAATGCATCGTGACTAGCACTGTGACTAGCACGAATCAATATTTCCCTCCGGATCGATACGGTCCCAGTGCCCCGGGAAGCCGTTTCGAGGAAATGTCAAACCCTTGTGTACACAGGTTGTCCGTGACATGCAGAAAGTAGGTATGACGAGAGGATCGAACATTCTCGCCCCACCAAGCGATCCTAGACTCGTTTCAACCGATATCCAACCGAAGCATCCATAACCATTCTTCCGACATATCCCCACAGATTCCAAATCTCGACCTCTATATATATATCCCAAGGCACCAAAATACTCATAAGCACAATCTCTCAAGTTGTGCCCAAGTTATGCCCACACTTCACATTGCCGCTTCCCAACACAGTGTTTCACATTGGGTGCAACACCCCACACTACGAATAATCCCGTGTCACAATGCCCCAACAGTGGCACAATACCCTCGCCGATGCAGTTGTTCGGTTTCGAACCACAACTGCTCGCTTTGCAAGACAAAGCGACCCAGTGATACTCGTGCACGGATGCACGCTCGCTCGCCCGAATTCTCGATATTTCCATTGTGTCATTCCAACTATCCAAGTATAATCCCAATTATCCAACCGACTGCCTCAATGTATAATCCCAACTATCGTACCAACTATCCAACGCGTAAATCATATCAAGCCACAATCCTACCAAGCCAACGACGTACACTCTATGCACGCCTCAGTGTAGTGATTCCTAATGTTTCAGCCCAAGTGTTCAAGCCTTTTACGTATTTTCCATATTATTAGGCATGAAGGAGTAGAGGAGAAGGGAAAGAGCCCACTCACATTGTTTGATCCCGTTAGACATCCTGTCCTGCCGATACGGCCAATCCCTTGAACCCGTGGTCCGATGCAAGCGCGATCTACTCAACTGGTATGACCATGCGAGCAGGCCGTGCTCTCCAAATCATCCGACCGATCGGATTAAGGAAGACGGCATTATCGCTTCCATCCAGCTATTCAGTACTGTTCTGAACGAACACCTGATTTCCATCGAACCCGCTAGCCATCTGCACATTGAAACCAACTCGATTAATCCCTCTTCCCAAAATCCAACATTTCAAATGTGACCAGCATTTGATTATTCAATCCGACTCAGTGTAACGCTCCGAGCGGTTGCGGGGCGTTACATAATATACCACTTAGAATCAGGTTCGTCCACGAACCGTGCTGGTACTCATTCCTTACTAGCATGCCACAATCCAATTCCATAGATCTGTTCTATGCAACTCTCATATTCACGATTTCTGACACAACATCTCGTTCTGCTGAACGCTCGTACAATTTTCACGAATTCCCACATCCTCCTTGCAGCTCAATACGAATTCTTCGTATCGCTTAGTTTGGATCATACACATATTTAAGGCGTCCCTAAAATACATGCATTTCAGCCGAGCTTTGCGATAGCAAATTTGAATAAGTTACAAGGGTATCTTTATGTTCGAGGCGTCCATTTACTTTGCTCCCAATTGAATCAATCCCGATTTCCATTCCAACGTTTTTCGATTGAGCACTATTCTCAAATATGATAATTTCCCACTGATTCAATCAGTTCGTGTTCCAACTCAATCCATCCAACTATTTCTGAAATCCGTACTAGCAATATCTCCAAATATTATTTCGTGCACCAAACGATCATCTCAACTGATCTACCCCAGCTATGCGACTTACCCAAATATCAACTTTGCTTAGATCAGCTCAGTCCAACACATTTTCCTGCCATCTCAATATCTCACAGGGTGAACATCTATATTGAGGTTCGTGTGATCCACGAAGATCTCGCCGCCACGCCAAAGGGATTGTGTCGCCACGATTTCAACGTGGACACACTCGCCACAATTCTTAGGTTGCGCATGGAATAGTTCTTCGCGCTGCTTCCACTGCCTCGAAGCATAGAATATCACCTTTGCCTTCCGAACGAGCACGTTTCCCAGACTAAGTTTCGAGACATCTTGTAAATCTGAGGCACATCTGTCCCTTCCAGTATTCGCAAAGATTTGATTTGAACGAGCCGCCACAGTCGTCCATTCATATAAATGCTATTCCCTTCCAGAGCACGATGAGTCAGAGGCGATGCCATCTACAAAAATCTGTGACTCTGAATCTCATCAGTTGACTAGGCTACTTCCACCATCGCTTCGATCTTCCGGCTGCATCTTCAGCTGAAGGCTATCCCAAGGATCTCTCAAATCCAACACTCAGTCAATAAGCCAAATATCATTGCTCACATCTGCCCTCGACGCATTCCCAAATACGCTGCCTCAAGGGTCGTTCTATGGGTCTACCATATTCATATCCGATTCGACGGACAAGGTCGCTTAGGGTCAGCTCTCCCGAAGCTACGCTTGACAATTATAATCATCACGATGGACAGTTACTATAAACCATGCTACATCTTATCTGTAAACCCGAATCAAAATCCAACCATCCATCCGAGCGAACTCCCGAATCCGAGCAATATGCTCGTTGAAACCGTCTACCATCAATCGTTGTTCTGCCCTGAATCCATCAAATTTTTGAATTGCATGTTCGATTCTCGCACTATAAATTGCAATGATTCTCAAAAACCCAAGACTTGCTCCAATTCTTATCCATTTGCTGCGTTCCACAATGCACGCCCAACTTACTCGAGCAGCACAGTGATTTGTTCCAACGTTGCTCCCACATTTAGCTATCTTTAAAAGTCCGTCCGCCAAAATCTTTGCCTTCCGTTGTTGCCGCAATCCGTGCACGTCTTTCCGGAGAATTCGTCTACCATCGTTGCACCATCTTGCCCAAAATTCTATTTTCCGCTAAACCTGAGTCAACTTCTCGAGCAGCAATATCCAAAATCCTTCAAGTTTGTGTGAATCCATCTCATTGTCCCTCCAGACCAAATCGTGTTTCTTTGCTCAACCAACAGCTCAAATGCATTACTCAAAAATCGTAGTTCGTGCTCGCTATCCTTCCGATAATCCCATCACTTTGCTCAAGCGTAACCCAAATATTCGTTCCGATTCTGCCCATCTCTTAAGCCCAATGATACTTCCATTTGCACGATTCCGTTCTTGAGTTCTCAAGTCTAGTGTATCGAAGGATACCCGAGTCAAATTCTATTGCACTATATACCACTTGGAAATATAGTTGCCCTCGTGCGAAATCTGCGTCAACCAGCGTCTATCCCAAATCGACTATTCCGAGGTGATTCTGTCGAATCATAACTCAATATTCGCTTGCTCCATTTTCATTCCTTCCAACTCAGTCGATTTGCACCAACCGACTTGTATTCGTTATCCGAGTCCGTTCAGACAATTCCCATAGATGTCCAACCAAAATATTTCCAATGCCTTGCTTAACACGTTGATCCCATATACCACTTCGAATCAAGTCGCTACTCACATTACAATTTCTTCGCACTTATCCAAAATTCGTTCGAACCATCCCTCATGTGTGATCATGGCTTTCCCAACTCGAGTTTGACACAAAACTCAGGCAATGCTTGAATTATCCAACTATTCCCATAAATCTTGCGATGCGACTCGTGCTATGTTCCATTCTCGATGCTTCCAACTATTCTCAAATCGTCTGATACTTTCGCAACACAAGCAATCGTCTGAACAATTGTATTCCAAGTAGTCCAACCCAATTCCCAATGTTTTCACACATTTGTTGTACGAGCAACTCGTTCCAACTTATCCTGATATTCCCGAGCCAAACTCAAATCTGCCCAACCGATGCGCCACAGCCGAAATTCCAACTTATATCCAACACAATCGCTAGACGAGCAACTCGTGCAAGGATACATTCTCATCGAAAGTTTCTACTCAAAATATGCCGCATAACCAAATCTCGTTAGCCAACCAACTGATCCATTGAGGCAATCAGAAACTCCCGAACGCTAAGCCAAGCCAACCCAACAAAAGCCCACACTTGTTGCACAAATACAACAACGCCAACCAACTTGCTGCACGAATGCAACAACGCCTAACGAGGCTAAGCGATCTAACGAAAACCAACCAAGGCAACCCAACATAGAATAATATGCAGCCACAACAAGCAATAAATAGACTTATTGCATAAAACATCCGATATGGCACCGAGTAGAGTCAAGAGCTAGACGACACGCGGAAGCTATTTAGAGTTTGTGATGAAGCGAAGGACCAAGTCCGAAGAAATGAACCTGGCTCTGATACCAATTTGTCATGCCCCAATCTCCCGCAAGCTCGACAGTCCCCGCTGAACGTGAGTCACCACTTTGCAGCTCTCCCGCGGGACAATCGTTCTAATCGGGACGTGATGCCGTACGAGCCTGGAGTTGCGCTCGTACAAGGCGATGTTGTCAAACACCAAATATTATCATTGAATCAACCAAGTTGCAGCGGAAGTCAAGTATTGTGTACCAAGCACACATCAGAGTAATACGCAGCGAAGCTCACGATAGGGTCCAAATAAAATGTCCCGAGGCAATGCCACAAAGGCGATGCCACGAAGACGATAAAATGCTCTTGCTCTTTTCTCTAGCCCACAAAGGTACTTACAGTTCATGCATCTTGTTCCGTATATCCAAGCAGCGCCACTACGCCTGTGTACCTGAAATATTGTCCACAAACGTGGGTCAGTACACAACCGTACTGGTGAGCGGGGTAACCCACTCGTCTAAGCCGACACTAAGTAAAATAGTGAATGCAACAGTTATATGGTGATCTTTCTAGTTGAATCCTAGATTCTTTTCATGGCATAGGGATGACATGTTAAGGAAAGCTGTAAAGCAGTTTAAGCATGCAAGCATTCAACTCAAACCAATCGACAAGCATTTATATATCAGACCCGTCTAACTCAATGCCATCGCTTGCACGATAATATATCGAACCATCAGTCTCGCCTCAATATCCATCCTCAACCAACAGTTTATATCCCAATCTCGAGTGCACACTCTTGCCGAGGCAAGGTGGCCGCGCCTACACGAAAGCCAAACCAACGAAAGAAAAGCAAGCCAACTCTTATCTATATGAAGTCACTGGCAAAGCCATAAAGGACAAAATCCAAGCATTAACGGCGCTCCCTATCAGCCCGGGTAGCGAGCCCCGCTGGAGGTCCCGCAATGCATCGTGACTAGCACTATGACTAGCATGAATCAATATTTCCCTCCGGATCGATACGGTCCCAGTGCCCCGGGAAGCCGTTTCGAGGAAATGTCAAACCCTTGTGTACACAGGTTGTCCGTGACATGCAGAAAGTAGGTATGACGAGAGGATCGAACATTCTCGCCCCACCAAGCGATCCTAGACTCGTTTCAACCGATATCCAACCGAAGCATCCATAACCATTCTTCCGACATATCCCCACAGATTCCAAATCTCGACCTCAATATATATATCCCAAGGCACCAAAATACTCATAAGCACAATCTCTCAAGTTGTGCCCAAGTTATGTCCACACTTCACATTGCCGCTTCCCAACACAGTATTTCACATTGGGTGCAACACCCCACACTCCGAATAATCCCGTGGCACAATGCCCCAACAGTGGCACAATACCCTCGCCGATGCAGTTGTTCGGTTTCGAACCACAACTGCTCGCTTTGCAAGACAAAGCGACCCAGTGATACTCGTGCACGGATGCACGCTCGCTCGCCCGAATTCCCGATATTTCCATTGTGTCATTCCAACTGTCCAAGTATAATCCCAATTATCCAACCGACTGCCTCAATGTATAATCCCAACTATCGTACCAACTATCCAACGCGTAAATCATATCAAGCCACAATCCTACCAAGCCAACGACGTACACTCTATGCACGCCTCAGTGTAGTGATTCCCAATATTTTAGCCCAAGTGTTCAAGCCTTTTACGTGTTTTCCATATTATTAGGCATGAAGGAGTAGAGGAGAAGGGAAAGAGCCCACTCACATTGTTTGATCCCGTTAGACATCCTGTCCTGCCGATACGGCCAATCCCTTGAACCCGTGGTCCAATGCAAGCGCGATCTACTCAACTGGTATGACCGTGCGAGCAGGCTGTGCTCTCCAAATCATCCGACCGATCGGATTAAGGAAGACGGCATTATCGCTTCCATCCAGCTATTCAGTACTGTTCTGAACGAACACCTAATTTCCATCGAACCCGCTAGCCATCTGCACATTGAAACCAACTCGATTAATCCCTCTTCCCAAAATCCAACATTTCAAATGTAACCAACATTTGATTATTCAATCCGACTCAGCGTAACGCTCCGAGCGGTTACGGGGCGTTACACTTACAGCACTATAGGGCCCAAAGTGCAAGCATCGGTAGCTAGTAGTGTGTGGTAGCCCAATGGTACAGTAAATTCTTTCCAACCCTATGTATCTCACGTCTCATGTACACGATATGGAAGACAATCACTATCTATGTCTCAAGTCCAGGTGTAAATAATATCACGTCAACTAGCACATGTCTCAAGTCCTATCCTAAAATAGAAGCCGGAATCCTCGAATATCTAAAGTGAGGCTTCTGTACATGAGAGTCGTGTATAGTGTCCTAAGGTAATTAGTGCAAGTGTTGCACGTATAAGGTATACGATGACAATACAATCTAATGATACTTGATTTCGCGCACGAAAGTCGGCACCCTAATATGATTCAGACGCAAAATATATATCGTCACGGTCCTAGGGTCACAATAAAGTACATGAAATGAAATAGAGACTATAATTTGAAACGAAAAATTAAGCACAATATACTGAGACCAAGACAAGATACACTTGCCTGCTGCTTGATGCTGCGTTGTAGCAGATCCAAAGTCCACGTCCGATGGTGTTGCGACACCCACGCGCCATGCCACCATTACTTAAATTAATTCTAATTCTTCCATTATCTACTTTATGTAAAAGTATAGAGTCGCTATACGCATATCAACATAGTAGCAACGTTCGTGCCAATAATTTCAACAGTCGTACAGCTTTAGTTAACATGCCAACAACCACACAACCACGTACCATATTATTGTTTATAACGTTGTAAGGGTCTTGTACATTGATATACCACATGTACGTATAGGCCTTTACGTGTAGTTAAACAACATATTCCTACACGTACGTAGGTAGGGTTCAATATCGCAAAACGCTATACAACGTTAACCTGTAAATTAAGCATGCATGAAACCATTTATTTCACTAATTAACATCTTAAATTATAAAAATAAATAAGTTTAATAATCTGAATTTATTTTAATTATTAATATAAATTCATGCACACTTTTTTTATATTCAAGTATATATGCATGCAATAAAACTATACGTAGTCACCACTACTATGCTTGCACTCAACCCTTCCTTAGTTCATCAACTAAGTCTCCAAATATATATATTTAATACATATATAATTCTGATTTTAAATATTAATATTCTGTAATTAATTTAACTATAATGAATAATACAATTTTATATTACATTCATCAATACTAGTGTACCAATGTTATCCATGCAACCTGTCCTTCCATTGTCTATACTTTTAAACCACAAAATGCTTATTTTAATATGTATATATTCTAAAATCTATTCATATTATTCTGCATATTAACTATATAATTCTGAAATTAAAACAATTATAGTGCAACAACTCATTTTTCTCATGACAACATCTATGAAGCATGTACATGCAATATAGGTTTAGGTGCATGAGTTAAACACATGGGGAATGTGGTTCATAGATTTAATATGGATGTTTTCATGTGTCCCTACAACTATAACAACATGAGGGAAGAAGATGATGAAGAGGTTTACCACAACTTGGTGTTGATGAAGGTGTTTGCACTCCGGCGACGTTTTCGACCTCTGGGAGAGTTGCACCACCACTAGGGTCGGCCTAGGCTCGAGGGAGGAGTTCTAAGAGGTGATGGAGGGGCTCCTCAAGGTCTAAAAATTAGGGGAAGGCTCCTTCCAACCTCGATCTTGGGGTACACTCGGGTGGGAATGGTCTACAAGGCCGCCGGCTTCAAGGAGGTGGGTCGGCTTGCTCCCCTAAGTGGCCGGCCAACTATTCCAAGGTGGGGAGAGGTGGAAGAGAGGAAGAGAAGAAGGAGATGGAGGTTTCAGTTGGGGATGAAGAGACTAGGCCGAATGGTTTAAATAGGGGGTTTCATTCCCAATGAGCTATAAATACATGTATTAAAGAAGGGAGGTAAAAAGTTAGATGTTACATCTAATAACCAAGGGTCCAAAGTATTATTCCATGGGAACCCGATCCTTACTCTCCCTTGGCTGCGGTGGCACCCCCCCCCCCTCCATCCATGTATGTACAAGATTCATTTTAAGCTAAACTAGTCCAAGGTTCATGTTATTTTGGGTAAAAGCTTAATTTGAATTTAAATAATATAAAAATGTATTTTGGTGTGGAGAAAAAATGAGGTTTGGTGTGTAGAAAGGTGGGAGATAGGTGTGTGGTGTTGTGTATGAGTTAGACAAGTTGGTTTGAGGGTTCAAGTTGAGGGTTCGGGCTCGGTCATGGGCAATTAATCAAAAATGGTCATTTTTGACTAATTAAAATGTACGGTATTTCTGTATTATTTTTGGAGCCTATGAGGACTCAAATAAATATGACACCAATGTCATGTGCATAGTTAGTGATGTTAGACTAGGGGTTATAAAAGTTAGTGTCAAAATTTGGGTTCATGTTGCTCGTCTAAATTGTCCGCAATGAAAAGGTGTCCAAGTGTCATATTTTGAGTCAAAAAGCGTCGCGGTTGTTGTGCGACCAAAACGAAGTGTAGGTTTATAAAATTATGAGGGTCATATGTATTATGAGCCTAATTTGGCTCGGCTAAGCCTATTATGAAAAGTTGGTTGGAAAGAAAAAGCTAGTGTTGTATTCCTGGCATTACGAATACACTAAAAGAGTTTCTAAATTCTATAAATTGTTTTAATGATTTATAATTATAACAAAATTACTAAAATATCATTATCTAAATTTTAGGGGGTTTACAATAACACTATAGGAATTCGAACTCAACCAACCACAAATAATACCTTCCACCTTAACCACATGAGCTAGAAAAGATATTTGTTTATAATTAGATAATATTATGTAGCTAACTGTTTTCAAGACTCTTTATAAAAAGTAAAAATATATCCATAACTAATTATAATTAAAATATAATCAAATATATAACAAATTTAAACTAAAATATAAAAAAATATAATAGAATTTAAATTAAATATATAGAAGAAAATAAATTATTTTACGTGCGTTGTTGCACGTGAATTTACTAGTGGTTCGTAACCTTTGGATAACAAATATTGAGGTAGTTACAGAAAAAATGATGTCAATTTTACCATTTATTTAAGTACATTGATAAAGGCAGTCAAATTTGTTAGTGGACGGCCCAATAAGTTTGGTAAGGATAAAAAAAAGAGAGTGGGAAGTGGAAAATAATAAAGCATTTTCAAAAGTGAAAGTTTGTATAATATATTAACTAATTTACATTTAAAAGTTATTTACTTAAGAAGTTGTTCATTCAAAAAAATGGTAATATAGTATTTCTTTTATTGAAAATATAATTGGTAAAAGAAAATTTATTTTTCATTTTTTTATATTTCCTTAAATAGCATTCCTTTTATTTCTCATATTTTGCATCAAATATAAGTGAAGAAAATGGTATTTTTGATAGAAAATATATTTCTACTATCTTTCCTTCTTCTCACATTTCCATCATTCTTGTCCAACAGAAAAAAAATCATAAAAAAAGAAGAGGGGTCTATTAGTGTCCTCCACGCTTTTATACCAAATATAAAAGAAGAAAAAAAGTATATCTTTTCTATATAGATGAAAAATAAACTATATTCCTTTTCGTTCTTCCTACTTTTCCATCATTCTTACCAAATGGACAGAAAAGAATGATTCATACAAAAGAAAGAAAAGAAAGATTCATATGAAAGGAAAAGGGGTCTATTACTGACCCCCACGTTTTCATCGACAACAGTCGATTCCAACATCAAATTCTGTCTCCAAATGATATTGTGGGCATGACATGATGCATAATATGAGTGGTAGCGTTCATGTCAAACAAGTGTATCAATGTATAAAAGGAAAAGCAACGTCTGTAGCTTGTAACATGTTAAAATTCTGTAGCCGCATTTTGGAACTGTTATATTTGTTTTGGCTTTGCTTTGAAAGCAACCCATGTGATTCAATAAAGGCATCTCTTTTTTAGTCCCACATGGGAAAGGAGAAGTCATTCTTCTTTTCATATATTGCTTTATCCCTCTTAGTGGGTAAGTGAATTTCGTATGGGATGGGCTAGATCTCATCCAACCCGCGAGCGGATGCGCGATTTAATGCGCATTTATTGCGTGTTTATTAGTCGCGCACTTAGCACTTAGCGCGCCGCGGAACGGACATGGGTACAAAGGTAATTTCATAACTTTTATTTTATTTTTTATTTCCGTTGGTTTGGTCTGGTGTGTTGCTGGTCTTCCGCGGAACCGTTCTCACGTAATCCCGTTACGGAAAGAGTAAAAAGTGTTACGTGAGAGATATATCAAGGACACGATCCAGAGATCTAACAACAGTAATCTGTTTTTACTCTTTTCTCTCTCGCTCTCAGTTCGGAACAAAAAAAATCGTACAGAGACGGAAAAAAAAAGAAAATCGGACATGGGTATAAAATAAGTTGTAAAATTACCTTTGTACCCATGTCCGTTCTGTGGCACGCAAAGTGCTAAGTACGCGACTAATAAACGCGTAAAAAACTCGCATTAAATCGCGCACCCGCTCGCGGGTTGGATGAGATCTAGCCCGTCCCCTACAAAACTCACTTACCCTCTAAGAGGGGTAAAGCAATATATGGAAAGGAGAATGACTTCTCCTTTCCCATATGGGACTAAAAAAGAGATGTCTTTATTGAATCACATGTGTTATTTTGAAAGCAAAGCCAAAACAAATCTAACAATCCCCCACATGATTCAATAAGAGAACAAAAAAATGTATAGCACGATAGGACATATAGGAAGGAAAACAAGATATGGGCAATCACGCTGTGTATCAGAGGAATGTGTCTTCCGGACTTGAACCTCCCCTTAGTGTTATACATCTCATCTATACAGACCCAAAGTGACATAAGTCTTGAACTTAGGATCTTACTTGTACACACTCAGCATACACATATTGTAGGCATTTAATCGCATCAACAGTTGTGCACTTTTCGGACATGTGCTATCTCGATTTCTTAAGAACTCTAGAGAACAGTCCGAGTTCCCATAGAAAGCGGCCTCACTTTCACTCTTAAATAGGTGAATCTTTCTAAGTATTCTGCAATTTATATACCCTGCTTTACAAGCCACAAATTTATTAAGATTTTACAATCAACCTTTTATTTATTGCAGATCAACATTATACAGTAGAGGAATAGTTCTTTACAATTACTATCATATAGTATTTTTAGTCACACATCAATTTTGTTGTTACCCATTGAACATTTTTTGGTGCTTCCAATCGAAGGTCGGGTTGCCTTTGAGGTGACTCAATCTATGGGCTTTAACCCCATTCCTCTTGTCGTCTCCAACAATAGTCTCCTTGAGAGCCCTTTAGTTAGAGGATCTGCTAGATTGTTCTTTGATCTGACGAAGCCAATTACAATTAATCCACTAGATCGCAATTTCTTCACCCGATTGTACCTCAGACGTATATGTTTGGATTTTTCATTATAACTTGTCCTCTGAGCCTTTGCTATTGCAGCTTGGCTGTCACAGTGTACATGGATAACATGAACTGGTTTGCTCCACAAGGGAATATCTGTTACCAGATTCCTAAGTCAGTCTGCTTTCTCACTGGTGAGGTCAAGAGCTATGAATTATGCCTCCATTAGAAATACAGGTCTGCCTGGTAGAGTTCCACACAACAGCAGCTCCACCCAATGTGAATACATATCCACTTTTGGCTTTGGTCTCATCTGTATCGGAGATCCAGTTTGCATCAGTATACCCTTTATTACAGATGGGTATCCTCCATAGAATAATCCATGGGATATCGTGCCCTTTAAGTATCTCATTACACGTTCTAAGGTAGTCCAATGTGAACTATTCGGATTGCTAGTGTACCGACTAAGCTTTCCTACTGCGTAGAAATTATCAGGTCTGGTACGATTAGCAATATAGTTCAGGCATCCGATTTGCTGAGAATACTTTAACTGAGCCACACTGTCTCCTTTATTCTTCTTCAACCTGATATTTGCATCATATGGAGTGCTTACAGGTTTAGAATCAAAATAGTTAAATCTTTTTAGAATATTTTCTATATAGTAAGATTGGGAGATACCAATTCCTTCAGAAGTGCGACTTAATTTAAGTCCTAAAATTACGTCAGTAGATCCTAAATCTTTCATATCAAAAATTTGAGACAAGAATTATTTGATATCATAAATAATATCCATATCAGTACATAAAATAAGAATGTCATCAACATACAGACATAATATTACACAAGAACTACCAACAGTTTTGCTATATACACATTTATCAGAATCATTAATAGCAAAACCATATGATAGAATTACCTTATCAAATTTATCATGTTATTGCTTTGGCGCTTGTTTCAGCCCATAAAGAGATTTAGTTAATTTGCATAGCTTGAGTTCTTGTCCTGGAACAACAAACCCTTCATGTTGTTCCATATAAATCGCTTCATGTAAATCTCCATTCAGAAAAATAGTTTTTACATCCATTTGATGAATAAACAGTTTATGAACAGATGCAATAGCAATTAACATTCTAATTGTAGCAATTCTAGTAACAGGAGAGTAAGTGTCAAAAAAGTCTACCTCTTCTCTTTGTTTTAATCCTTTAGCCACTAACTTGGCTTTGAATTTCTCAATAGACCCATCAGGTCTTAACTTCTTTCTGAAGATCCATTTGCAACCTATTGGTTTGCAACCTACATGAAGGTTAACCAAATCTCAAGTTCTATTTGATATAATAGAATCTATTTCACTATTTATGACCTCTTTCCAAAATAAGGAATCAACTGAGGACATAGCCCCTTGATAAGATATAGGGTCATCTTCAACAAGGTAGGTGAAAAAACCTTCACCTAGGTCTGGTTCTCGTCTTGTTCTTTTACTTCTCATGGGTTCTACTGGAGTAATCTCCTCTGGTTGTGAACTAGAGGTTACACCAGGGACTTGTGTATAAATAGAAGATCTAGGAATTCTATTTTTCAATGAAAAAATATTTTCAAAAAATGTAGCATCCCTAGATTCCATGACTGTGTTAGCATTATTATCATTTACCTCACTCTTAATTACAAGAAATCTATAAGCAATACTATTTTGGGCATATCCCAAAAATACACAATCTACGGTCTTGGGTCCCAAATTTTTTTCTTAGTAGGAGGGACATAAACTTTATCAAGGCACTCCCACACTTTGAAATATTTCTAAGATGGCTTTCTACCTTTCCGTCTTTTTGAAATAAACTTTATTTAAAATATGACATGTAGAAAGAAGGGCTTCCCTCCACAAATTATCAGATAAACCAGAGCTACCTAACATAGCATTAATCATATCAAGAAATATTTTATTTTGTTTTTCTGCAACCCCATTCTGTTGAGGAGCATAAGAAGCAGTTACATCATGTATAATGCCATGCAATTCACAAAAAAAGTCAAACTCAGCAGAGGTGTATTCACCCCCACGATCAGACCTAAGAATTTTAATTTTCTTTTAAAGCTGGTTTTCAGCTTTAAAAGATACAAACTTACTGAAAGCTCATTTAATTCTAAGCAAGTAAACATGGAAGTATTTTGAATAATTATATATAAAAGTAATAAAATATCGTTTACCACTTGTCACGCCCCAGTCCCAAAATGTCGAGGGGCTGGAGATGCGTGGCAATGGCCAGCAGCACGCACCGATGGATAACCCAATTTAATGGAGCCATCAGGGCGTACTTAAGCTGTAAATAAGGTCTACTACACAAGTCACACTAATCTCATCCATAAAGATAAAGAAATAAACTGCATAATCAAATGAAAATAATGTAGCAACATCATCACAGCAAGTCAGTCGGAGAAACAATCCGACTTAAGTCTGAATAAACTGGCTCTATAGGCCAGGAACAAAAGATGTAAACATAAAATAAATAATGAGTACTGGAACAAGCACTCAGGAGAAGTCCTCGGCAGTCACCTCGTCTTCAGTGTTCGGTTCAGCTCCAGCAGTAGCTTCAGCTCCTGTCCCGTATATCTCGGGATACTGCTCCTCAGCTAAACCTGGGGACATAATCCATTCCAGGTCCTCAGTGGACATAGCAAGGCACAAGATAAAAACAAGCCAACTAAATAAGCAGTGCAATAAATAAATGAACAGCAGGGTAAACTAAGTAACCATCTATGTGATATGCAAATGAGAGCAACACTAGTACTCTGGCTGAGACCGCTACAAGCTCTGTGTCGGGGAGCCGGTAGCAGTAATAACACGTAAAGGGTCTAGCTCTGCTGGAGAGTCTACAACCTCACAATAATAGTAGATATATATATATAACAGCCTGTAGCCTGTGTGTCTCTCCCCACCCAATGTAATCACGCAAGCCATGACCATAACGTCTCATGTCCATGTCAGCGGGATTATAACTAATGCAACAAGTCATACTGTCTATAAATAAATAACTCTGTCAAGTCCTGTATCCTATTCAGAATCCCCACGAATAACTCAGGGAGATTCTGTCCATGATAGTGTCAAGTGTCCTGGGTTGTAGGGTACTTGATAGGTCAAGTACCAAATAAGGGGATCGTAAATCCATCTCTAAATGACGAACCCAACACCACGTAAGGTGTCAGTACCCGACTATGGTCGGGCACTAGGAACGTCGTACGTTTCCTAGGTTTAAGCAGTTTAAAACAGTTTATATGAATTTCAGAAGACATCCAGCAGAGTATTTTTATCAGAAAATATGAAAATAATGACTGCAAGATTGGCAAGGTGCACTTGCCTGGGGGTTGGATTCCACTTAGGTCCTGGTTTCGGAAATTTCTAGAGATGTCTCCGAAAGCTGAAATAAACAGTACCATCATGCTCAGAAGGTGTCAAACAGCTAGGATCGCCTGTCCTTGGGTCCAATTTGGAGACAAGGGCAAAAACGGCAATTTCGGCCCAAAACGGGGTCCACCGGAGGGCCCGCTTTGCACCGAAAAATGTGTCAGGGTCAATGGTCTCCAAATTCACCAAAATTAGTGTCAACAGGTCAGGAACGCTGATACGAACCCAACGAACCTTTCAGATTTGAATTCCGATGAGCCGATCACGAAATCGCCCGTCGAGCGGGGCCTGTGGGGCCCACGACACGCGATTTCGTCAACGTTCTCAGAATCGGACCAAACTTGACCCACAGGACCAGCGTATCGCTACGAGTCCGATGGCACAAGTTTCGTCTCGATCTGACGTGTGTGCACGAAGTTAGGGTGAAATGCAGAAAAGGCGGATACGGGGCGATATCCGCGGATACGCGTTGATTCCGGTGTGCACGCACACCCGAATCAGCTTCCGCGAAATCCCACACATCCGTATCGACGAGGCGCACGTATCTGTGAAGACCGCACGCGACCAAGTCGTCCCGTTTGGCGGGGCGTACTCAGTTCCGGGGTAAAACAGGGTCTAGTTTTTTCCTGTTTTTGGATCGCGGTGTGCGATCACCACAGGACGCGATGCCCCGAGCGGTTTGTCCGAGCACCGAGAGGGTCATACAGGCTTCGCGTAGAAATTTACGGAATCGAATTCCGAGCTACGAGGAAGAATTTAGGAGTACCTGAACAGGGCCTTCGAATCGGGGTTTTCGTGTCCAACTCGTATCCTGTGTCGGCGAGTCCGTGTCTGCGGTGTCCGTGTCCGGACTAGGGTTCAGAGCTTCTCTGGAACCGCGGTGGCCGGAGGGAGGCGGGCTGGGCGGCGCAGACGGCGGTGGGGCGCTGGGGACGGCGTCGTCGGCGCTCGGGACGCGGGCTGCGGTCGCCGGAGACTCGGAACGGCTCGGCTGGGAGGGGAGAGGAGGAAGGGGAGCTAGGGAGTCGGCGGTGGGCGGATCTGGGAGGAGGGTGGTTCGCTGGGGCGGACCACGACGGGGGGGGGGGGGGGCGGCTCGGGCGCTGGCTGGGGCGGCTCTAGGCGGCGGGCAGCGGGGCTAGGGGATGGCCGGAGCTAGGGTAGGTGAGGGAGGAGGAGGACCGGAGGGTAGGGGGTTTTATAGGCCGGGCTCGGGACGATCGTGGCCGGGGGAGTCGGTAGGGGAGGAGGACGTGGGGAGGAGGACGTGGGGAGGCCCCTCCGGCGGAGGCGGCGGGGGCCAGATCGTGGGCGGTCTCCGCCGAACGTGGGGGAGAGGGATTGGGGACGGGTCCGAGTCGGTGCGGGTTCCGGGTTGGGCGGACCCGCCCGACCTGCAAGGTCCGGGTTGCGGGCTGCTATAACGGGCTCGGCCTACTGGGCCGGGCCGGGCCCCTAAACTAAAAATAAAAATAATAATAGTAATTAATAATAAAAACATTTAATTAATAAATAATTTAGAAAAATAGTTTTTAGGCTTTTAAAAATAGGTCCGATGCCCAATAAAATCCCAAAAAATTACCCTAAATCCGGTTTTCTATTTTACACCATAAAATCATATTTTCATTTCATTTTAATGTTATTTATTGGCAATTAAAAATTACAAACTCACTACAGGGCCTATGTAAATTCTTGAAAATTGCATATTAAATCCAAAAATTGATTTTAAAAACTCTGAAAATTTGGGGTGTTTACAATCTACCCCCCTTAAGAGGATTGCGTCCTCGCAATCGAAGGATAAACTATAAAGGCAAGATTTACAGAATTTAAAGAATGCTTAGGTTCTACCTGATTCTGCAAATAAATGTGGATAACTCTGGCGCATAACATCTTCTCGCTCCCAAGTCGATTCGCCAGGAGAGTGCTGTTTCCAGGCTACTCGAACCAGCCTGATTGTCTGCCCTCGCAGTGTCTTCTCGCTGGTGTCGAGTATACCCACTGGCTGCTCTTCGTATCTCAGGCTAGGTCCCACTGAAATCTCAGAATGATCAACTATATAGCTTGGGTCCGTCACATATCTCCTCAATTGTGAGACGTGGAATACGTCATGCACTCCCTCTAAGGATGGAGGTAATGCAAGACGATAAGCCACCTCATCAATGCGCTCTAAGATATCAAATGGCCCAATGTACCTTGGGCTTAACTTGCCTCTGCTGCCGAATCTGATAGTACCTCTAGTGGGCGAGATCCTCAAAAATACATGCTCTCCTTCCTTGAACTCCAGGGGTCGTCTGTGTGCATCGGCCCAATGCTTCTGTCTATCCTGGGCTGCACGGAGATGGTTCTGAATCTGTTTTACTTTCTCTACTGTCTCTGTTACCAACTCTGGACCCAGTATCTGACGTTCACCAACGTCGCTCCAGCATATTGGCGATCTGCACTTCCTTCCGTACAACGCCTCGAAAGGTGCCATCTGAATGCTTGCCTGATAGCTGTTGTTGTAGGAGAACTCCACTAAGTGCAGATGATCTTCCCAAGATCCTCCGAAGTCCAGTATACAAGATCGCAGCATATCTTCTAGGATCTGAATTGTGCGCTCTGACTGTCCGTCTGTCTGAGGATGATAGGCAGTACTGAACTTGAGCCTGGTGTCGAGACTCTCTTGCATGCTTCGCCAGAAGTGAGAAGTAAATCTCAAGTCTCGATCTGATACAATACTAACCGGCACTCCATGTAATTTTACGATCTGACGCATATACATGTCGGCTAGTACTTCTGTGGATTGTCCGACTCTGAACGGCAAGAAGTGAGCCGACTTAGTGAGCCGATCCACGATGACCCATACTGCATCCTTACCACTAGGGCTTCTTGGAAACCCAGTGACAAAGTCCAAGGTAATATGCTCCCACTTCCATTCAGGGATAGGAAGTGGCTGCAACATACCTGCAGTCCTTTGGTGCTCGGCCTTCACCTGCTGGCAGACTAAGCATTTTGCCACAAAGCGGGCTATCTCCCTTTTCATTCCATGCCACCAGTAATATTGTCTCAAGTCCCGGTACATCTTGGTTTCTCCTGGATGAACCGAGTATATGGAGCTATGGGCTTCTGTCATCAACTCCTGCCTTAATTCTCCATTTGGAACACATAGGCGATTTCCGCACCTTAATGTTCCGTCTTCGTGGATGCGAAGTCCCGTCTGCAAGCCTGCTTCTATTCTCTCTTTCAGCCTTCGAAATCTGGCATCATTAGGCAAAGCTTCCTTGATTCTCTCCACCAGCGATGACTTCACTTCAAGGTTAGCCAGCAACCCATTTTGTCCAGGTAGAACAACCTCTATCTGAAGATCTTGCAAGTCTTGTAATAGCTGAGGCTGCTCCGTCAAGAAATAAGCCGAGGGTTTTCTGCTGAGGGCGTCGGCTACAACATTTGTTTTCCCCGGGTGGTACTGCAGATCGATGTCAAAGTCCACCATCAACTCAAGCCAACGCCGTTGCCTCATGTTGAGCTCCTTCTGTGTATAAACATACTTCAAGCTCTTATGATCAGTGAATATCTCGACCTTTTCTCCATACAGATAATGTCTCCAGATCTTCAATGCAAAAATCACTGCAGCTAGCTCCAGGTCGTGTGTTGGGTAGTTCTTCTCGTGGACCTTCAGCTGCCTCGATGCATAAGCGATAACCTTGCCATGTTGCATCAAGACACAACCTAGTCCACTACCGGACGCATCACTATATACAACAAAACCTCCTGACCCTGAGGGAAGAGTCAAGACTGGTGCTGTTGTTAGACGCCTCTTTAATTCTTTAAAGGCATTCTGGCATTCTTCTGTCCATAAGAACTCCTGATCCTTCCGTGTCAGCTTAGTCATCGGCTCTGCGATCCTGGAAAAATTTTCTACGAACCGCCGGTAATACCCAGCAAGTCCAAGAAAACTTCTCACTTCCGCAACAGAGGTAAGGGTAGGCCAGATTTCTATAGCAGTGACTTTCTCTGGGTCCACAGACAGTCCTTCACCCGAGATAATATGCCCTAAGAATGGTACCTTGTCCATACAGAACTCACATTTGCTGAGTTTGGCATATAGCTTCTCCCTTCTCAAGGTTTCTAGCACAATTCTAAGGTGTTCCTCATGCTCTTCGTGGTTCTTAGAGTAGATTAGGATATCATCAATGAACACCACCACGAACTTATCCAAGTACTGATGGAAGACCCCGTTCATCAAACTCATAAATATGGCGGGTGCGTTGGTTAAACCAAACGGCATAACTAGGAACTCATAATGCCCATACTTAGTTCTGAAGGCCGTCTTTGGGATATCTTCCTTCTTCACCCTAATCTGGTGATAACCGGATCTAAGGTCAATCTTTGAGAATACCCTAGCACCACTCAATTGGTCAAACAAATCATCAATGCGTGGTAGTGGGTACCAGTTCTTAATAGTTACAGCATTAAGGGCTCTGTAATCAATGCACAACCGTACAGATCCATCCTTCTTGGGTACAAAAAGTATAGGTGCTCCCCATGGTGAAACACTGGGCCGGATAAATCCTTTCTCCAGAAGGTCGTCAACTTGTGTTTTCAGCTCCACTAACTCCTTAGGTGCTAGCCGATATACCGATGAAGTGATAGGTTCGGCTCCTGGAGTTAGGTCTATTGTGAATTCTATCTCCCGATCAGGTGGTAAACCCGGAAGGTCGTCGGGGAATACATCCACAAATTCCGTTATGACTCTTGGGTAATTTGAATCTTCTTCTACAGTCAATACCCTAAGAGTTGGCTGGACCCCTTGTTCTACAGCTCCTCGTAGAAATTCAAACTCAGGAAGGCTAGGGGGTCTAAATATCACTTTTCCAAGCCGGCAATCCAGTATCGCATGGTACTGACTTAACCAGTCCATACCAAGTACAACATCGTAATCAGGCATAGAAAAGATCAGGAATTGGGCTCGCATCTCTCGGCCACAGACTACTACCGAACATGATCTACAAGTATCACTAACCGGGATAATTTCACCTCCCGTTAGTATTCTCTTCATCTTCGAGAGAGGTGCGGTAGCTATTCTATGTGTGGCTACGAAGCTAGCAGCAATAAATGAATGCGAAGCTCCAGAATCAAATAATGCTACAGCAGGAATTGAAGCTACTAATATGGTACCTGCTATCACTTCGCCTGCAGTAGCTTCCTCAGTGACTGCTAGTGCATATGCCTGACCTCGTCCCTGAGCGGGACCCCTTTGCTGACGAGCTTGTTGGAACAGTGCTGCCTGAGGTGGTAGAGGTGGCCTGGCTCCTCCAGGCCCTGTCTGAGTTGCTCCCCCAGTTGGAAGAGCTGCAGGTGGAGCTGGTCGATTCGGAACTCCCTCTCGACGTTCCGAGCAGTCCCTTGAGAAGTGTTGTCCAGATCCGCAAACCAGGCAGAGTCCCAGCTTGCGTCGACATTCCTTTTCAATATGTCCTACCTTGCTTCAGTAGTGGCAAGTAGGCAGGTTCTTAGTTGCTGCTCTTGGAGGCGGGCTCTTCTGGGGCCGTTTAGCAGATTCCCCTGGTGATGACTTGGACGGTGCTGAGGAGAATGGATGTTTCAGGCTTGATTCCCTCCGAGTAACGCGCTCCAGTCGACGTGCTGCAGCTAGGACGTCGGTGTAGGAGGTGGGCGCGACCGATCCGATTAACTTCTGAAGCTCGAACCTGAGCCCATCAAAGAACTTCTCCGCCTTCTCCTCTTCGGTAGGAATTAGCGAAGGGGCGAAGCGGCTCAGGCGAATGAATTCGGCATTATATTCCTCCACCGTCATGTTGCCCTGGATCAGGCGGTTGAATCTGTCTCGGAGTTCTGACCGAGCCACAGCAGGGATGTACATTTCCTGGAAGAGTCTGGAGAACTCCTCCCAGGTAACCTGATCATGTCCGAGCCTTCTTTCTTCGGACAGCCACCAATGATGCGCGTTGTCCGTCAGTTGCATCCTGATGGCAGTCATCCATTTGTCCCTTGGTAGTTCGGCGGCCTCCAACTGATGCTGTGTGTTTGTAAGCCATTCATGCACTTCAGTTGGTCCTTCCTTGCCCGAGAAGGTACGGGGCTTGAGTTGACGGAAATCCGTAATAGATCCCGTCGTTGGCCGCCTATTTGGTGGATTTGCATGCTCCAATGCTGCGACCAGGCTGTTCCTTAGGTTCTCGGCCTCTCGGCGTTGGGTCTCCTGTTGAATCTGTTGTTGTGCCTGCATCATGGTGTAGAACATCTGGAACATTTGCTGGCCGTCCATTGCCTGTCCTGGGGAAAAGACAGGCATCGTTGGAGGGAACTGGGGAGGAGGCGGGATGTCATCACGCCTGAACCTGGAACTTGGCTGGCCAGTTTGATTGCTCTGAGAGGATTGTCCTCTAGTATCTGGCGTCGTTCCAGCCTCGCAGGTAAACCCTGCTTCAGTCGGTGTACCCAAGGGGGTCTCGTCACCATGTCTGGGATCCATTTCTCTGCATCAAAAGAAAACAATGAGAACGCACAGAGGAATCAAAACAGGATGCAATTCAAGCAGTTAAATTGAATTCGACATAGAGTTCAAAAACGATTCAATAAATGGATGAGATCCTATAAATTATCCTATCTTATTGCAGGCCTGTTCGGTTCCTAAGTTGAAACCGAACAATTTAGTTTGGACCTGCATGGGCCACCACAAAAACCATGTCACGCCCCAGTCCCAAAATGCCGAGGGGCTGGAGATGCGTGGCAATGGCCAGCAGCACGCACCGATGGATAACCCAATTTAATGGAGCCATCAGGGCGTACTTAAGCTGTAAATAAGGTCTACTACACAAGTCACACTAATCTCATCCATAAAGATAAAGAAATAAACTGCATAATCAAATGAAAATAATGTAGCAACATCATCACAGCAAGTCAGTCGGAGAAACAATCCGACTTAAGTCTGAATAAACTGGCTCTATAGGCCAGGAACAAAAGATATAAACATGAAATAAATACTGAGTACTGGAACAAGCACTCAGGAGAAGTCCTCGGCAGTCACCTCGTCTTCAGTGTTCGGTTCAGCTCCAGCAGTAGCTTCAGCTCCTGTCCCGTATATCTCGGGATACTGCTCCTCAGCTAAACCTGGGGACATAATCCATTCCAGGTCCTCAGTGGACATAGCAAGGCACAAGATAAAAACAAGCCAACTGAATAAGCAGTGCAATAAATAAATGAACAGCAGGGTAAACTAAGTAACCATCTATGTGATATGCAAATGAGAGCAACACTAGTACTCTGGCTGAGACCGCTACAAGCTCTGTGTCGGGGAGCCGGTAGCAGTAATAACACGTAAAGGGTCTAGCTCTGCTGGAGAGTCTACAACCTCACAATAATAGTAGATATATATATATAACAGCCTGTAGCCTGTGTGTCTCTCCCCACCCAATGTAATCACGCAAGCCATGACCATAACGTCTCATGTCCATGTCAGCGGGATTATAACTAATGCAACAAGTCATACTGTCTATAAATAAATAACTCTGTCAAGTCCTGTATCCTATTCAGAATCCCCACGAATAACTCAGGGAGATTCTGTCCATGATAGTGTCAAGTGTCCTGGGTTGTAGGGTACTTGATAGGTCAAGTACCAAATAAGGGGATCGTAAATCCATCTCTAAATGACGAACCCAACACCACGTAAGGTGTCAGTACCCGACTATGGTCGGGCACTAGGAACGTCGTACGTTTCCTAGGTTTAAACAGTTTAAAATAGTTTATATGAATTTCACAAGACATCCAGCAGAGTATTTTTATCAGAAAATATGAAAATAATGACTGCAAGATTGGCAAGGTGCACTTGCCTGGGGGTTGGATTCCACTTAGGTCCTGGTTTCGGAAATTTCCAGAGATGTCTCCGAAAGCTGAAATAAACAGTACCATCATGCTCAGAAGGTGTCAAACAACTAGGATCGCCTGTCCTTGGGTCCAATTTGGAGACAAGGGCAAAAACGGCAATTTCGTCCCAAAACGGGGTCCACCGGTGGGCCCGCTTTGCACCGAAAAACGTGTCAGGGTCAATGGTCTCCAAATTCACCAAACTTAGTGTCAACAGGTCAGGAACGCTGATACGAACCCAACGAAACTTTCAGATTTGAATTCCGATGAGCCGATCACGAAATCGCCCGTCGAGCGGGGCCTGTGGGGCCCACGACACACGATTTCGTCAACGTTCTCAGAATCGGACCAAACTTGACCCACAGGACCAGCGTATCGCTACGAGTCCGATGGCGCAAGTTTCGTCTCGATCTGACGTGTGTGCACGAAGTTAGGGTAAAATGCAGAAAAGGCGGATACGGGGCGATGTCCGCGGATACGCGTTGATTCCGGTGTGCACGCACACCCGAATCAGCTTCCGCGAAATCCCACACGTCCGTATCGACGAGGCGCACGTATCTGTGAAGACCGCACGCGACCAAGTCGTCCCGTTTGGCAGGGCGTACTCAGTTCCGGGGTGAAACAGGGTCTAGTTTTTTCCTGTTTTTGGATCGCGGTGTGCGATCACCACAGGACGCGATGCCCCGAGCGGTTTGTCCGGGCACCGAGAGGGTCATACAGGCTTCGCGTAGAAATTTACGGAATCGAATTCCGAGCTACGAGGAGGAATTTAGGAGTACCTGAACAGGGCCTTCGAATCGGGGTTTTCGTGTCCAACTCGTATCCTGTGTCGGCGAGTCCGTGTCTGCGGTGTCCGTGTCCGGACTAGGGTTCAGAGCTTCTCTGGAACCGCGGTGGCCGGAGGGAGGCGGGCTGGGCGGCGCAGACGGCGGTGGGGCGCTGGGGACGGCGTCGCCGACGCTCGGGACGCGGGCTGCGGTCGCCGGAGACTCGGAACGGCTCGGCTGGGAGGGGAGAGGAGGAAGGGGAGCTAGGGAGTCGGCGGCGGGCGGATCTGGGAGGAGGGTGGTTCGCTGGGGCGGACCACGACGGGGGGGGGGGGCGGCTCGGGCGCTGGCTGGGGCGGCTCTAGGCGGCGGGCAGCGGGGCTAGGGGATGGCCGGAGCTAGGGTAGATGAGGGAGGAGGAGGACCGGAGGGTAGGGGGTTTTATAGGCCGGGCTCGGGACGATCGTGGCCGGGGGAGTCGGTAGGGGAGGAGGACGTGGGGAGGAGGACGTGGGGAGGCCCCTCCGGCGGAGGCGGCGGGGGCCAGATCGTGGGCGGTCTCCGCCGAACGTGGGGGAGAGGGATTGGGGACGGGTCCGGGTCGGTGCGGGTTCCGGGTTGGGCGGACCCGCCCGACCCGCAAGGTCCGGGTTGCGGGCTGCTATAACGGGCTCGGCCCACTGGGCCGGGCCGGGCCCCTAAACTAAAAATAAAAATAATAATAGTAATTAATAATAAAAACATTTAATTAATAAATAATTTAGAAAAATAGTTTTTAGGCTTTTAAAAATAGGTCCGATGCCCAATAAAATCCCAGAAAATTACCCTAAATCCGGTTTTCTATTTTACACCATAAAATCATATTTTCATTTCATTTTAATGTTATTTATTGGCAATTAAAAATTACAAACTCACTACAGGGCCTATGTAAATTCCTGAAAATTGCATATTAAATCCAAAAATTGATTTTAAAAACTCTGAAAATTTGGGGTGTTTACACCACTACGAGTAAGAATACCGTTCAATTCACAAATATCGCTGTGAATAAACTCCAATAGCTGAGAACTCCTTTCAACGGAATGAAAAAAAAATCCGGGCTGTTTGGCTTGTGTACATATCTCACATTTTTCATTCATGCTCATGTCAATCTTAGGAATCAATTACAAATTAGACATTCTCTTTAAAGAGTTAAAATTAACATGTCCCAAACGACCATGCCAAACATCACAACTATCAGTATTATAAGAGAGAGCATTCGAATCAGAAGTAGAAGTAGAGGCAATATTATTTAAACATAAATTTAAAGTACTGCAAGGCATGTCCACAGAAAGTTTAAACAAACCTCCACATACATAGCCTTTTCCAACAAAGTTACCGTTTATGGAGATTACAACTCGATCAGACTCAAATACAAGTTTGTAACCATGTTTATTTAGCAAATAACCAGAAATTAAGTTCTTGTTGACGTCCGGTACGTGCTGCACATTATGCAAAGGGAGAATCTTGTCCGAAGACAACTTGAGGTTCACTCTTCCCTTTCCATGCACTCTGGCAGCACTCGAGTTTTCCATAGCTACTGATTCGCCTCCTCAACCTGTCGGTAGGAGAAAAAAGAATCAATATTAGGGCATACATGGACATTTGCTCCTGTATCAACCCACCAGTCAGTAGGCTGATACGAGAACTCAAAACCAGAACATACTGTTACAAACCTCTGATCATCGGTACCGACAGATTCGGCCCCTGCTATGATAACATGAGCCTGTGAAACAACATAAGCGTCTGTAGGAGTTCGACGATCAAGATTCTGAAATCTCTGACCCTTCTTCCTGTTGCGGCATTGCCTAGCAAAGTGACCAGGCTTACCACAGTTGTAACATTCCCGCTTAGGTCTGTTGTCTTTCCCAATCACAGCTTTTGGCTTAAGAAACTGTTTCTTTGCAGGGTTCCTGTGCTGGGATTTGTTCCTCTGTTGATGGGGTTGGCCCTTAGGCTTTCCCTTGGTTTCAGCAATGTGTAACTTTGCCTCGAATTCAGTACTCAGAGGTTCCTTATCTCTAATTTTACCTTCTTCCTCAATGCGGAAGGATACGAACAGGTCGTCTAAGGACATGGGTTCCTTATTATGTTTTAGTTTTAAACAAAATTCTTTCCAGGTTGGAAAAAGTTTACTAATGAAGGCCGCAATTAGAAACTTATCAGCAAATGACATATCTTTCTGAGATATCTCGTATATGATAGTCTGAAGGGTATTAGTCTGTTCAACAACAGACTTCTCATGTACCATTTTAAACTCTAAAAATCTGTCTACAATGTAAATCTCAGAACCCGCTCCTTCATTGGAGTATTTTTTATCGAGAGCTTCCCAAAGCTCTCTGGATGTAGAAGTGGTGCAATATATATCATAGAGCGTGTCAGAAAAACAACTAAGAATTTTATCATGACGGATAAAATCAGTCTCATCGTAGGACTCTAATTCATAGGTCCTTGCAGGTCCGTGTAAGTCAGGTAGAATTTCCGGTTCTTTGAGAACCTTAAACAGTTTCAAGCAAGTCAGCCAGTAGGTCATCCTACGCTGCCATCTCTTAAAGTTCAGGCCATCAAACTTCTCCGGTTTGGAGGAGTTATGAGAATTCAAGACACGTTACACTCTGTCCTTAGAATAGAATTTTGTCCCCACGAACAGTGCAGCGGGTTACTGACAATCTATTTCCGAGATTCAAAGTAGCCGTATTTTGGAATTTATACTGCAACAATGATTTACAGCAGCATGACTTGTTGTAATCAGGAAAGTGCCTGTCAACACATACAAAGCTTATAATGAATTCAAATATCATTTAAGATTATTCCTGCAAATGTAACCTTCCCACTTGCATTAGACTTGGGGAATGCAAAAGAGAAAAGTTGCGATTGAACATATATACAAACTCCCAACAGAAAAATCCCATCTCTTCAGGCATCAAGTCTCGCAATGACGAGCAGACCAGGTGGTATCACCTGCAGGAGTTAAGAACAATCCAAAACTTCCCGGTCTAGTCGAAACTCTTCACTCTTTGGTAATCCACCTGCGGCCCCTAACTTCATAAGCACCATGACTAGGATCGCTACTACTCTCTCCACCACTTTCCGCACTGTTATATCCTGATTTCTTCCGATGCCTTCTTGCTCTGTGAGCTCCACTATCACTAAAGCTTCCGGTTAGGAGTGGGTCGTCTATACCACGGATTACTTTCCTACTTGGGGATGATGAACCAATGCAGCTGTCATCCTTGGTCCTCTTATTTTCTTTCTCATGTTTTTTTATGTTCTGCGAGATCTTGTGAAGTTTCTCATTGAATCTTGTAAAACCCTTCTCCATAGGCTCGACTGCATGGTTGACAGTAAACTTCAAATCATTTACAATCTGCAGTCACACAAATAAAACCTTTTAGTAAACAAATTATTACACGATGATCTTTTGGTCATAAAAACAAGATCAATCCCATGTCATTTGCTCATCGAGAACAGGATGAGCATACTCAAATAAAAAATAGGACTACTTTCAGGAATCAAACAACATGCCTTCCAAGAAGAAAAAAAAAACCTTGCAGATGAGGAATGATCATAAAAGTCAGTCCTTACCTAAATAGTAACACGCAGATTTCCAGGATTGTTAGTAATCAAAACAGTATTCAGGACTTAAGATGCCAAGCCCCAAACCATTAGTGACAAAAGGCTATAACCTTGCCATAGTAGATAAGGCCTATCAAGTAGTAGAGTGATCCCCAAGTATTTGACCCATGCAAATAACTCTGTAAGCCACAATTTTGCCTAATAAACAAGTGTTCTGTCTGATAATATGACAAGGTACAAATTCACCAGCCTGTATTACGTATCAGACCACGTAGCCAGTCTGTCACAAAGTTATGTAGGCATACAGGCAAGCTTGCTCAAGGTCAAATTACAGGCAAGAAGAATAACAAAAGCATTGATGATGTAATAATGGGAGTTAGTTTGGGTACTTGTTTCACATCTTATCCTATTGACCACTATATTTCTAGTTCACTAGTCTGGGTACTACTCTTAGTGAACCTGCTTATCAAGGAAAACCATGTCTAGAATAACTTAAGATAGTATATCCAATTTAAAAATGATAACTATTCTTATTTGAAGCATGCCAAGTTTTTAATGCAAAACAGATAAAACAGGTGCAGGAATAAATAACACATGCAGGAATGGACAAAGAAACAGGGTTTTAGCTGGTAGAATTCAAACAAGGGGTATCAGTTGCTCTCCATGAGTATCGTGTCAGCAGCTTTGGCGGTTTGGAATCGGAGCATTTGAGTAATTGGTTGGCAGTAAGAAAATTAAAAACCTTTAGAAATATAAATAAACGATATACATAATTTTATGCATCATTTATCTAGTATGATGTTAGTATCAACAACATAATGGTTGATACCTATGTTGCATGGACCAGACACGGGATACGAGACACAATGCGGCAAACACAGCAACATGCATTTTTCTAAAAACCTACGAAACAACACGATAAGGACACAATATATATATATATATATATATATATATATATATATATATATAAGTTTTACCTATAAATACTAGATAATTGAATATCTGCATCTTTGAGAAAAGAAATAGGTAGTTGATTTATATGAAATTTGAATGCCACAACAAATACACTATGCTTTTAAGTTTTACCTCTCATATTTGATCTGTATCCTTATTTAAACAAAAACACTATATAATGTCGGACACGACCTTATTCGGAGAGTGTCCATGTCCGATTTCAAATGAAAATACGAGGACACATAAAGATGAGTGTCAGACACGTATCCGAAGAGTGTCTGTAAACTCCCTCGACCAAATTTCAGTATTTTAATATTATTTCTAGTTAATTAGAATTAGTGTAACTTTTTAAAAATTTATTTATTATATATTATATTGATTGTGCACCTGTTCATTACACAATTGATTAGGGCATCACACTAGCTGTTAACCCTAAACTAATTTCACATCCCTGCCCTAGACTTGCTAGACTACATTTTCTGTATTTTTAGCAACTCCCAGAAACCTCGTTTTGTGCTTCGTTTTAGCCGCACAAATATCGTTACAAACGTACGTATTTAATCCCTATTTAATTTTCTGCTCTTTACCAACCTCTGTACCCTAGAGATTTGAGGACCAGTAGGCACCTGTTTTGCCCAACCAAAAATACGATAATATTCTACACTAATTGTATTACAATTATCGTATTGACACCGTAGAATAATTATGACCCTAACTACCCCTGAATAATTAGTGAACACCGTGCGCAGTATTTATTAAATAATAAATACGGTGACCCGTATCACCTGCAGAATCAGACCCTGCACCTGCCCAGACTCACCCCACACAGTTCAAAACATCCTCCCCAGCATTTCCCCTCAATTCTGTGAATTTTGGTAATTTTTAGAACCAGGTGATTTTCCAGACAAATTTCATAATTGCGCAATTTTCCAATTTTTGGACTTTTATGCAATTTATGAAAAGTCAAGGGTTTTTATGCAAAATGCATGTTAGATGGCATTACCCTATTGGCTAGACAATAGGTGGCATGGGACCCACAGAAAAATCTGCTGAAAATATCCCAAAAATTCAAATTACTAAAATACCCCCAAAGTTCCCTTTAATTACGAAAATGCCATTGGCCTAAAAACCTATAAAAACCCTAACCCACACACCCCTCTCTCATTCCCACTCCCTCACAGCCACCACCGTACGCCGTCGGCCGCCCAACTCCGGCACGACCTCCGCCCCGACCCCCTCTTCCCTCCGGCCAAGCCTCGCCGCCTGAGCCGCTCTGCTCCGCCGTGGCGAGCCACCGCAGCACCCACTCCCACACTACACCACAGCGGCTCCCCGACCTCCGACCGCCCACCACCGCCTCCCTAGCCCTCGCCGACCACCGCCACCACCCCCACTCGCCTCGCCACCTCCTCCTCCACCGACCTGACCTTCCCCCACCGCTCCACGACGGCCTCCGCCGCCGGCAACTCCCCCGCAAGCCACCACCGCCTCTCCCTGTCATCCTCCTCCCCCACCTCCCCGACGCTCCCCATCGCCACTCCGGCCACCCCCGACCTCCGCCACCACCACCAATCTCTCCGCCACCCTCCCCTCCTTCGATCCCTCCGCCTTGCCGGCCGTCTCCGCCGCTGCTCCGCCGCCGGCAAGCCCCGCAGGTTGCTGCTGCTGCTACTGCTGCCAGCAGCTACTGCTACTGCCGTTGCTCCTCCGGCCGGCCGCCGTCGACTCCGCCGCCGACCTTCCACCGACGACTCGCCGTGGACCCCACCTGCCACCTCGTCAGGTATAAATACGCTATTATATACGTATTTATATATATATATCTGTATATGTATGTATATTTATATATATATATGTATATTAATATATATGGTTATATATATTAATATATATTATATAAATAATGTATAAATACAGTATATTATTATTATTATTATTATTATTATTATTATTATTATTATTATTATTATTGTTATTATTATATGTATATATTTCATATATATGTATATATATATATTAATATATTTTTATGTATATATATATGTATATATATATATATAACAATATATATATATATATGTTATCATATATATATTATTATTATTATTTAGTATTTAATAAAAACAGTATATATATTTACTTAATATATATATATGTATTTTGTTCATTTTACATATATATATGTATTTTGTGTATATATAAATATGCATTTTCATTTATGATTTTCCTTACTTATAAATATATATATATTTATATATATATAATTATAATATATATATGTATACTATATATATCATATATATACAAGTATTTATATTATATATATTTGTATATGTTATATAAATTCTACTATAATGTATATATGTATATTATGCACTCTTTTTCTTTTATTTAATTCTGTACTTAATTTCCTGCACCTATTTATATAAATATATCTATATATATATATATATATATATATATATATATATTATCTATATGTACATAATATAACATATTATTAATATGTTATATTTATACTATGTATTATTATTTAATACAGCTTATATTCATATGTATATTCTTTAAATTCATATATTATATTATACAGTGGTCACATATAGACCCTGATAAATATTATTATTATAAATACTGTACATAACAGTGGTCACATATAGACCCTGATATTGCTGAACAATACAGCATTTATATATGTATTTAAATTCCTGCAATATCATTTTATTTTATCTATATATATTTATATCAGTGGATACCCCCTGATAATATTATAGTACTATATATAAACAGTGGATATACCCTGCTATTATATAATTTACATTCCTGCATCCTCTTTTCTGAATATATATATGCTATATATATATATATATACTACTACATACTATATCTATAAGTATATATATATATACTATATATATATATATATATGTGGTGTGTATCCTATATATACATAGGTATATATATACTTTTATATTATGCCCTGATAATTCACGAACCTGTATATTTTTAACAGAGAATATCTCCAGCACAACCAGTGACCCCTGTCACAAGCAACTACAAACCTGACTGTGAGATCAGGTTACCAAACACTATCAGGGAGTAGGCAAGTATACCTTGCCAAGTACTGTTTAAATTCTCAATATTGTATATGCTCTTGTTTCTGTATTTCATATACAATGATTACCTGAGACTGCCTTGGGTACAGTCAGTTGATATGTTGACATTTAAAATAATATTACGGACTCACCAATAATTATGAGAGTATCCTAATATTCTCCTAGACCCTATCACGGGAACACGCAACATGGTTGCAATGCATATTGGGATGCGAGCTGCGTATTTGATTTGCTACCAATACGTGTGACCCGCATCACGGATTAGAATAATTTAGGAAATGTACGACTTGACATTTAGTTACATTGGGCGGGAAGAACGACTAAAATACGTATGGGACACCCACCTCTTTACCATGTGCCGCACTCGACGGAGTGATACGGATGATATATGTATATAATCATGTGACCATGCTCATCGTAGATGGAAAATTGTATAGTGCCCTTGAACGGGGGCATATGTGGCATATACTAGCCTGTCACTACAGATTGGTGAATTACGTCAGCATATGTCTAGCCACACATTTCCCATACGTACTAGGTTGTCTCAAATTGCATTTCACATAGATGGTTAGCACCCTGTATTTATTTTATTCAGAAATTTCTATTCAGTATTTACATACTTGGCATGTTATTTTCTTGTATCTTGTTACGTCCCTCTGAGGACCTGGTTCCCTGACCAGGTTTAGCTGAGACATTCCACCCCACAGTACCTGGACCTGGACTGGAGTCTGGACATGCACTTGAGATGGAGTTAGAGAAGATGCCGTCAGAGTCTACCTGAGTACACCTGGAGTTGGAGCTACATATTTTGAGGATGTTGCGCTAGTTTATCTTATTTCACTCCTGCTTACTTTTGTAGTGGGATTGTTCCCACCTGACTTTATCTGGATTGTATATGACATTTCAGATTTAGCATCTATATATATATTCAGCACTTTCCCTATTATTCTTATGGATGAGATAGATTTACCTGTATTTAGACTTGTAGTATTTTAGGACAGCGTAGCACATCACTTTGGGTCCATTAAATTGGGTAATCCCTTAGTGACGTGTCAGCTGGCCAATGCCACGTGTCCTAGTTCCGTATATTTTTGGGACTGGGGCGTGACAGTGTCGGTTAACGATATGTGTCCGACACGAGACCATAGTTTGCAGTATCAGCCAATACCGATACGGTTTCGCATATCCCGATCCGATACCGACTGATATCTGATAGTAACTGATACCGACATTATGGGTCCCTTTTCCAATCAATTCGACAAAAAAAATTAAACGAAAAAAACCCATTAGCAAGGGTGAAAAAACATGGTAAAGTTGTAAAAGCATATAAAAGGAAAAAAAAAACCTATCTATCACATGTAAATCAATTGGCAATGGTGACTACTATTTCATTCAATTTCAAAACTATTAAGAAACAACACTAGAAATACATAAAATTATGCCTAAATGTATAAAATATATTTTCTAAAATGATAAAAATTTATTAATAATTATTTGCTTTCCGATACCAAAATTTTTGATACTCCGATCCGAAACCGCTGATACTGTCGATACCGCCGATACTATCGATACTCATAGGGATGGGTCAAATACCAATTCTGATATTGATACTGCAAACCTTGACGAGACATGTTACTAAGATGAAAGTGTGCGTGCTACATAGGTTGACAACATTGAATGATTAAACACAACAAAGTTATTACTTATTATTGGTTTGTTCTAGTAACGCACAGCGCAATAATAAGAACATAGGCATTTATTTATTACAAACAAGACCAAAAGTAGTGTAGCATCTGAATCTACCATGCCAACGTTGCGTCCAGTGGTGTCCCCCTCGGTATTATTATTTACTGAATTGGGGAGATTAGAATGAATCAATAGCTTAATAAGGGATACTTGTCTGGCTCTCTCTTCCACTCTTTTTTTTCAGGGTAGCCTATTTCGTAGCACTCACTTTATTAGCAAGACATAATCCAACTTATTAGCAAAAAAATTGCCTATTTTTTTGTTCTTTCGACCCTATCGGTACAAAGAAATGCATCATTTATTAGCAAAAATTGAATAACGTATTGACAAGAATTGTCAAATTTATTGGCAAGAAAATTCTTATTGGCAAGAAAGTAGTCAACATTGAATAGGTAATGAATTGGCAAGGAATGTTGAATTTTTAGTTGTTCAGGTGACTCAAATATATCATCCTGGATGATGAGTTGTGGAATAACATCATGTACATTCTCTCTTTCACCGCACCTATTTATGACTAGTGGACATACGACGACAAGGATAAACCTCCACTAGATCTATGAAATGTGGAACTCTATGATTGAGAAAGCAAGAGATGTTATATATAAACAACAAAGCAGAAAAGAGGAAGATAATTCCTATTGGGTGGTGTACGACATACTTTTGCATCGTTGAAGAAAGTAAACTCCAATTCAACTCATTAAATTCAAGGTGATTTGAGTCTTAATTTAGTTTCCTTACTCTTTTTACTCAAATAATTGTTTATGATTTATGCTGAATATTCTAAATTATCTTGCCTAGGTATTATTCACATACTGGCTCCATGCGAGTCAAAACAGGGTCCTAACTTACGGAGATTCGAGGATTTCGAAAGAACGGAACATGTGCATAGTGAGAAACTATCAAAAAGTGATTTGACAAGAGTAAACGATAAATTATGTAATGTTTTGGATGATAAGATAATTATTCATCTTTTGATTTGTTGAAGGATAGATAGATCATGGAACCAAAGACATGGTAAATTTTTACGGGTCTTCGGTGCATGTGCTTCAAAACTTGGCAAAACTTAGCCTTGAAGTTTCTTGTATATCCAACTTCTCCCTCTTGTTGTGAGAGAAGTTGGTGGACTTCATCGTTTATTCGTATAAGCACTAAGGGGGAGACAAAGAGAGGAGGTGAAAATAATGGGTGATTTAGCCAGTCAAGGGTCAGGGTCCAAGGACAAGGGCAATTAAAAGAGAAAGAGGACGGTCAATTTCCTAGAGGTAGCTATTGTTGCCACTACCTCATATTTCATTGTTAGTTTTAGTGGTAGATAGTAATTATTATTATTATTATTATTATTATTATTATTATTAATAATAATTTATGATTAAACTTGGATGCTAGACTATCGAGTTGTCTTAGTTATTCACCATTATACATCTCTACTATTATAAAGAGGCTTGAAAACGGCTCAAAATGAGCCGTCTAAACCGTATGTATGTACTCATATAATTTAAAATTGAGAAAAAAAATCCTAACTAATAGCTTAACTACCTGATATTATTTAACTATTTGCATGTATATGTATAACAGATCCTATTTAAAATATAAACATATCTACAACAAATCATAATTAATATATATTAAAATCATATTTATAACAAATCTTAATTTAAACTATTTTCAACAATATCAGAGAAAAAATTACGTGCAACGCACGTGCACGTGACTAGTAGAGATTAAGGGAGAACTAAAGTTACTCGGTTATTATCCTAAGGACAGGGAGGGAGAAAAGTTTTTCAATTACTCTATCCTACAAGGGCCGTTTGGTTGCTTCAAAGTGGCAATTCATTGAAACTCGAGTTTCAATGTTCGGAGTGGAAATCCAATTGAAATTGGACTTTCAATATCATAAAACATTTTCCCCTTTCATCCAAATTTCAAAATAGGATGTGGAGTTTCAATGGTTTTGAACCTTAAAGTGACACAACCGTGAGCCACTTTCAATGTTTACAAAACTTTTTTCAATATCCACTTTCAAGCAACCAAACAGGCCCCAAAAGAAGTGAGAGGGGTAGAAGAGAGTTAAACTCTGATGTGGACTTTCAACTTCCAAGCAAACAAACAGGCCCCAAATCATATGTTCCAGATGATGTCTGGTTTTTTATCATTGTATTGTTTACATCGCAAAATGCATAAATTTACAGCATCATATCAAGCTTCACTTGCCCAGTAGAAACCAAGCCTAGCGAGAAGAAAAAACAAACTCACTCCAAAACTTAGAGGAGTAAAATAGAATTTTGCATTTAATTATGTACATAATGTACATCATCTAATCAATGCCAGATCTTTGCTTATAACTTGTTGACACTATTTCGTAGTTACACTTGAAACTTAATATTGACATAGAATACAGATGATGTATAAATACATTTTTTTGTGTACTAGATTAAAATGTCCGGTATAATTATTTGATTATTATTTTTTCCCTCTTTTTCTATTTCACATGTGAATCTTGAACTCTATGTTTAAGTGCTTAGATGTGTAATGAAAATCATTGGCATAGAGAGAGACTAAAGTTCTTTACACCATATTGACATAGAATACAGATGATGTATAAAATTATAAATACAATTTTTTATGTACTAGGTTAAAATGTCCGGTATAATTATTTGATTATTATTTTTCCCCTCTTTTTCTATTTCACATGTGAATCTTGAACTCTATGTTTAAGTGCTTAGATGTGTAATGAAAATCATTGGCATAGAGAGACAGTAAAGTTCTTTACACCATATTACATTGTAGTGTTGTACCGCAAGTATGTGCGCACGCACAGACAAAACACAAACGCAGGGAAGGATGGAGGGAGGGAGGGAGGGAGGGAGAGCTTACATATTCTCCACCACCAAGAACAACATCTCGCATACTTTCTCTAATGGTCATGCCAGTCTTAGCATCGACATCAGGCCGTGGAAGTCTCAGCTTCGTTGGTCGCTCACTGTCCCTAACCTCGTCAGGGTCTACAGGGTCTGCAGATACATAGTCTCCAAGAACAGAAACATTTCCAGAGAAGGGCTCATCCATTAGCTCATATGGCTTGGCAGGGAATACAAAGAGGTGAACAATAGAGGCAATACCCATCTGTGCTGAAAGAAAGTGATATGTCAGAGTTACAGCTAGCAGTACTACAGATTCTACGAACAAAATATTCTTTAGGAAACTATATGCACAGAAGTAAGATAATGAAAGTTCCTGTCAAGCTTGACTGTGTATGTGGATTCATCAATATTTAACTTTCTGTAGAAGAAAGTAATTATGACTACATTCCCAGCTGCAATGTGTAGTCTATATATAACCAAGAAAGCAAAAGGTTTCAATTGGTGTGTGCAAATATTTCCAAGAATAAACACTAGTCAATAATAAATACACTCTGCATTTGCCATTATAGCATTTAAACATAGCCATCTTGAAATGAATGTTTATACTTTCAAAAGAAATGGCAGGGGCAATGTGTATATTTGTTGAAGATTATCAAAGCATGCAAGAAGAACAAGAATGCTGAACAAAAAGGCTGAATGACAGCAGCCCAAAACAAAATATTTCAATAGCAAAGTAGACTCGTAAACATCTCACGAGTCAAAACTGTTGAAAATCCACACGAGCCAAGAGTCAAGACTCTAAAACAGCCCCGGGTATTCAGATTACTTATAAAACTTGGGACTTGTTACATACATGACACAAGTTCCGGCCTAGCTATAGCCGAAAGCAAACAAGAAGAAACAGTTAAAATCCCTCATTGCAAGCTGATTGTAAGTGGCTCAAACATTACCTAACAAAAGAAGGATTTTTTTAACGAGTTACCATAAAGTATATTGTTTTTTCCTTGTGCTACTCCAAATTACTGCCTAACGAGTAAACTACCAAATTTGCTACCCAAAGCACCTTACTCTATGATATGTGGGCATCAACAAATCGCGTATGCCACATCACATACACGATTTGTTGATGCCCACAGATTATATATATATAGGTGCGGAAAGAAACTTTGGAATGTAAGGGTTAAACAATTAGCAGGACAAAGTATATGAAATATAACTTCAACCATAAAAGACAGAGAAATGGGAGAGAGGGGAGTACATATAGATGGTCAAAAGATACATAGAAGTGATAGTTCGGTGTTTTGTATCAATAATTCATAATGACGGAGAGATTGAGAAGGACATCATGCACAAAATTAAAACATGATGGTTGAAATGAAGGAGTGCTTCTTGAATACTTTGTGACCGTGAGAGACATTTGAAGTTGAAAGAAAATTATTATAAGATGGCTATATATAGACGGATATACCACAAACCATGCTTTATGGATCAGAGTCTTGAGTAATTAAGAAACAATATGTCTAGAAAATAAGTGTGGGAGAAACGTGAATGCTAAGATGCATGAGTAGCAATACAATGAAAATATGATAAAAAAATGAAAATATTTTTGGGAAGTTGGAGGTGACGCCAAATCCAATGATGACAATATGAGATAAAATAGTCTTTAGGTGGTTTGGACATGTACAGCATAGAAGCATAGATGCTCCAGTAAGGAGGAGCGATAAATAATAGTTAAAGAAGCCGCTAAACTAAAGGAAGGCCTAAGCAAAGCATGGAATGTGATTTTGAAGAATGATATGTTTTTTGTTTGTGTTATAGAAAACATAACCCTTAACAGAGTTGAAAGGAAGAAAATGATTCAAACAGCCGACTCCACAAATTTGGTATAAAGGCTTTGTTTGTTGTTGTTGTAACCATAAAACTTTAGAAGAGAGGGTGATTGAGCAATGATTAAGAAAAAAGCTAGAATCTGAATGTTGATCTTTTACTGAATTGCAAACTTGGCATTTCCCCTTAATATCCTTTTACAAATATTTTTCTTGATTCATAATACATATATTTGATTATTTACATATAATCTTTAATAATTGGAGATTAAACATATGATATAAATTGGAAGGTGTTATATTGCACAAGTTGTGTATTTGGTGAACCAAGTTTGTCAAACTAATTACCAAAGCAAATAGAGGGAAATCATGTAATACCAGGGGAAATGGATGTTGTTAGATGAATATTCAGATGTCTATATAACGTTACCTCTTTGGCTACTCTTTATAGTTTAGGGGAATTTGGAGGTTGCTCCTTGGTTGCATGAGCAGACTACAAATCCAAAAAGTAGTCTATTTGTCCACCCAGTGGCCGTCTAGGCTTTATAGCATGACCATCACATGCTCATAACTACCTTCGCTGGGAATTTGGCACCAACATAGATGGTTGGCATCACGAAGACAGACGGTCATAGAAATTGTGAATTCTTTTATAGACCTTATTCCTGACCCCATCCAGAGGAGAAGGCTTGGATAATGATGATAAGATTATTCGTGACTATTAAAAGCTAACAGAGGATTATTGTTGATCTACAGAATGTAGCAATATCAATAGGGCCAAGAAAGAAGTATTTAAGTACCTCTATACAAATAATGAAGTCTTGAATGCTTGTTTTGAATTGCAAGCCTTGAGCTATAGGGCTTTTGAACAAACCCAAAGTAAAAAGTATAGCAATGGCCACACCTTGCCACCAAGTAAGAAAGACAATGGACTTGAAGACTAGGAACTTAGCCAATGGTTTTATGTGTGCTAATTCATCCTTGATAACAGTATAGAACTGAACTAGGCAGTACAAGGCCCACGATTGACTGAAATTGAGAACCACCGCCATGTAAGGATAGCTGCACAAACACAGAACAGCACTAAATATTAATATCTGAAAATGAGAGTATCAACAACCCAAAACAAGATACAAACTGCCAAATGTGTGCTTCCAGTATCAATATGCTGGGTAATGCAAAAATTGCGTCTATAGATATTTCAACAACAAACAGCTGTTAAAAAGTATTTCAACCTTGTGGTGCAAATGATAAATCTTCGACATTCTGGAATAATTATGCACTCAAGCGAAGATAAATTGTGTTAAAAAGTCAGGTATAGGTAAAAGTCCTGCATTATGTGTTATCTGGATAACTAGCAGGGACTAGCAGTTTGTGGATATACATAAATATTATTACTGTAGACACAAAGCCGCACAATACTGTTATTGTAGACACACGGCCGCACACTTCAGATTTCATATAATTTGTTTTCTTCCTACAAAATCCAAAACCCTTAGAATGAAAAGTTCTCTCCAGAATTTTTGTCAAAAAGGTAGAACTTAATGTTGATCCTTGATGTAAACCAATAATGATAGGAAATAGTGTGGTATCTCCTCCAATGACTAACACGGTAGTCATAACTCAATCATAGCACTAGAGACTTGTTTTTTCTCCAAAATCCATCATAATATCTTTCTAGGTACTCTATCATACGTGTTTCTATGTCAATAAAAACTAGATGTAAATCTTTCTTCTTTTCTCTATAATTTATCTTTCTAGGTACTCTATCATACGTTTTTCTATGTCAATAAAGCCTAGATGTAAATCTTTCTTCTTTTCTCTATAATTTTTCATTGATAATTTACTAAGTAAATGGTTTCCATAATATAACTTCCCAACACAAAACCAAATCGATTACTAGTTTCTTAGATTAATCTTTGCTCAATTACTCTCTCCAACGTTTCATGGTTTGCTCATATGCTTGATTCCTCAATAGTTATTACAACTATGTATATGAAACTTGGTTTTGCTGAAATGTACTATAATATATTTCTCTGTTCATTGGACATTTTCCTATATATTTTGTTGAAGAATTTATTTCTTGGTATATAAGAGAAGAACACCTTTACTTAATTTTTTAAACTTTCCTAATAATTTATATTATTTTTTACAACACTCAACAAGAGCCAAGTAACAGTAACTGTGAAGGAGCTGGGAATTCAGTGAGGAGAGTCCACTAGGCAACTAGGAACGTAGTTAGGGTGCAGAATTGCTTCTTTCAGTTGGTGGGAGTCTTTGTGCTATTTCTTTATGGACACAAGTTCCATCACTAAAGTAAACAAACTTAAAAGGCTGCTTATACAATATCTAGTTTTTTTTCATTTTGTTTCTTAAGACATTAAGCATCAACACTGAAGTGCTTCAGAATGGAAAAAAAAAAAATACTTAACTGGGGAAAACTTAGCAGTAGAAGCAATATAAATAATTCCTAGTACTTTGAGGTTGCTATAGAGAATTGAAGTTTGCTGTTGAGTTAACCAAGGCTAAACAAGATATGGCATATATCAGTTAAAGAAATATTTGATGTGTTCTTACCCACAGTTCAACTTAAACTCTCCTTCACAATATACCCCAAAAGCTTCAAGAAACACAGCTGAAATGGCAGTAAGAGTCTTTATTATCATCTGTGTAAAAGGAAAACATTATATTAAGTAAACTACTACTGACATATGGAATAGTAGTCAGGTTCATAATCAACTAAAGCTCCAACATACATATTGTATGATTCCAAACTTGATCACAATGTAAAACCATTCACCCAGTCTCCATGGTTTTACAAAATATTTCATTGGGAAGGGGTGCTTTATAACACCCTTATCAGAAAAATGTGGTAATAAGGGTGCATTAGAACTTGAGCCTCCCTCACGCTTCATAAACTCAATTGTTCTCTCTTCCCCACCTACAGAAGAGTAAATGTTTTTGTCAGAAAAACATAAAGAAAGATGCAAACAAGCTGTAAAAAGGTACATAAAATGTAAGAATGATACTACTGATATGCATACAAAACAGTAACGACAAGGTAATTACAAGTCCATTTTATATTCCAAAAAGAACGAACGGAGTATATTATAGAAATGCAAGAAGGTGAGAAATAAAGCTATTACAGAGAGACGGTAGAAAAAACTGATGCTCAAGAAATTTCAGATGGCAAGTAAACATGTATGCCTCATTATAGTTATCAACAACTAATACAATCCCTAAGGCATGCAGTCTAAATCTTATACCAGAACTTATAGTCTGAAACTTTCATGTTTATTCCCCATATAAAGTAATTCATCCATTACCTTATCTCGAACAAATAAAATGTATTGCCAATTCCTTTAGCAAACCATTCACGTTTTAGAGAGTAAATATATTTTTATAGATACAAATGTTTGGTTCTTCTGATCTTTCCATAAGGTGCCAGAAAAAATATTAATATAACAACCATTATAGGAGTGTATGGATCTAGCCTGCATAGTCTTCTCAAAAGCTTCTCCATGTTTCTTATTTCTCCTATTCAACTGTTTTCTTCCTTAGGGATTTCCTCGCCTTCGTAAAGATTCGAGACATCATACTCTTCAACCGTCATCACTTGCGGTGAGATCGATCAGCACAATTTCTCCTTTTTCGGTGGTGGAAATACTTCTTTTGAGAACTTAGGAGGATTTGAAAAGTTCAACGAGTCCGAAGAGAGAGAAGGTCAATAGAGCAGTCCGGCAGCTGTCCAGGGGTAAGGTTTGGGTTAGACTGATCGATCCTACCAGTGTATTTAGATCAAAATCAAACTCCATTTTTCTTCTTCTTTTTTTCCTTTTCTCTACCTTTTCACTTTCTATAGACCTTGATCGTGTAAAGGATGACATCAGAATTTGTGTTCCTGCAGTTGGAAAAGCTCTCATCTCTGCTCCTTGTCATGTCCCCATCTTAAAGATATAAAGGAAAATTATATTATTTTAAAATACTATTCAAATTTTCTATTAAACTCAAGCCAAATGAAGCATCTTCAGCATTCATAGTTGTCATGACTCATAAGTTTATATGCAAGTGATCCCACATGAGTGATATAATGTGCTAATCTACCTTTTGCCGGAGTGAACATTCAAGAGATATATGACTTACACAAGTATGACTGTTTGAGGCCTTTCCAAAGTGCTCAAGTGAAATTTGTGCAAGTGCCAATTCCTTATTTATATTTGCTGGGACATTACAATATACTAACAATTGCAGACTCAGTATATTTGCTGCGAACATGACAATATACTAACATTTTACTGGGACTTTGATTGGGACTACCCTTGCTTCGGTGTCTTCTTCTGCCTTTTTAAAGTTGTCCAAGCGAGTGATGCGCTGGTGGTGGCAAATGTCATCCTATCCAAAAAGGTCATTAAAGGATCAGAAGTGCCAAGTATGTTGGATGTACACGGCTATTCTAGTTAGACGCCGCCTACAGTCCCTACATGTCCCCAGACACTCTACGACAACTTTCCTCTGAATTATCTTTTTTTGGTCCTCTTTCTTAACACAGTTAAAGACATAACTCAAACACCTTCTCAATTTTACTGGTAAAATGTTTATATCTTTTCAACGACATGTTGTCAAATGCAACCCCAGATCTCCTCTAATCAAGGTTTAAAAAATTGTATGTTACTGATACATGTCGGCTGTATCATATACATCTTGAGACAAACAAATCTGAAATGCATGATACAACATGTAATTTGATACCTTCCATATCAGACAAATACTGGAAACTTGTGATGGTTTTTGGGTCTGTTACGACACAAAGAGACTGAAATTGCAGAAATTTTGAAGTTCTTTGGCTGAAACTAACTGAACATACTGAAGTTCTTTGCGAATTTGCCAAAATTTTGAAGTTTTTCATTATTGGCTGAAACTTGCAGAAAAGGCTAAAATAGCCAAAACATTTCAACATTTTGCCATATCGAGCAGAAATGTGCTTTGATTTGGTTTCACTTCCATTCTAATGTTTTAATTAATTTCTTCAAGCGTATATGGCTGAGATTGTCAAAACTATCGAACCTGACATAAAACTACATAAGTAAATTATAGAATCATGTTTGAAGTTTGAAACTTAAACTTCTAAGTGTTGAAACTCAACACTCCAATACTCTGATCCGAAATGGCTGAGATTGTCAAAATTACCCAACGTATATAATAATATAGAGTATCCGGAAGCGCTACCACATTTTCAGACCTTGCCTCTTACTCAGGCAGGCTACCTTTCCCCTTCCCTAGTTTTGCCATCAACCTTACTTCTTATATTTATTATTAGTTTTCTTGAAACCTACTTTCAAATAGTGCCAAATAGCAGGACTTCTAGTTTTTATACTTTTTTCCTAGTTCAGCTAGATTGCATCAAGTATGCAACACCAGGGAGCTTTAAACCATAGTTAGCAGTATCAGCCGATACGGTCGATACCGATACAGTTTGACATGTCCTGATTCGATACCAACCGATACTCGATACTGACCAATACCGACATTAGATGTCTCTTTTCCGGTCAATTCGACAAAGAAAATTGAATGAAAAAGACCAATTAGTAAGGTTGTAAAAGCATAGTAAGGTTGTAAAAACATATAAAAGAGGAAAACTTATCGCATGTAAATCAATCGACAAGGGTGACTACTATTTGATTCAATTTCAAAAATACTAAGAAACAACACTGAAAATACTTAAAATTATGCATAAATGTATAAAATATATTTTCTAAAATGTTAATCATTTACTAATAGTTATTTGCTTTCCGATACCAAAAAATCCGATACTCCGATCCGAAACCGCCGATACTACCGATACCGCCGATCCCGATACTCATAGGAATGGTCCGATACCGATTCTGATACTTTGAACCTTGCTTTAAACATCCGAGCTCTTGCATGAGAAATGTCTTCATTGTTTGCATAACAAATCCATGATCAAGCAAACCAGTGTAGCATTTTAAAAAAGAAAATCAATATAATTTGTTTGGCTGTAAGCCTGTAACTTCGTCCAATTCTCAAAAATGTTCTTCCACCGTTCCCAACCACTTAGTATAGGATGCAATACTCATAAAGTGACATAATATGCTTACAATATTAAAATACTAGCAAGCTACATTTATTTGAAGCGTTCAACGGTATGGATTCCATACTAGTAGAAACAAATCACAGATCACCTGAGACCACCAGCAAAAACTACAGAATAGAACCACAAAGATGTAGCTATGCAAGTAGAATAAAAAAATGAAGCAAAAGGAAGCTTAACCCTATCATTTTAAACTCAGCAATAAACTATATTCCTAAAGGTCAACTGAAAAGAATATTCCAAAAGTATCAAACATTTCATATTCCAAAAGTATCAAACATTTCAGCAGTTTTTTGCTGTTTTGCAATAGATTTACAAGAAGATACAGATTGGCAGAATAGGCCGTGTCTTTCATATGATGTATGAACTAGATGCTCAGGTAAAATACCACTTCTGCATTTTAGCAAAACCCCAGTTATAATAGTATCAAGAGGCTATATAAATACATCAAAGTGAAACATAATATACTCCTTTAATCATTTTAAGGATGCATGATAATTTATGTTGAACTCATCAGTGAGAGAAAGAAAACAAAGTACATAATTGCAAAAGCATTAAATGATCACGTACAACAAAATAAGGTGCGTCGGAATTAAAAAATAATAGCATATGAGAGAAGCAAACCCAAGCAGGCAACGAGATATCTTCCAAAGCAATACATGGCAAACGACTCGTAGCAATCACGAAGGATCCCACAATCAACACTTGTTGATGGATTCGCCAGTGACACATACTACATAAACCATTAAGAGTTAGTATGTCTCTGCCCAAATACTATAAAAACATCAGAACTCCACAATAGTTGTGAAATTTGAGGTTTATCTATTTTATAGCTAAAATGCATTTGAAAGAGGTATCATCAGGGAATGGAATAAAACCATGTGTCCACAAAAATAGCATCACAAAAGCACAACTGTTTATGAGATTAACGTCTACGAGGAAATCAACTCACTGACAATACACTAGATAAATAATTCAAGAAGATGCAAAAAGAATTATGCAATTTGAAATCAACTAACAACAAGTGATACGAGGAACCAAAAAGAACTTCCCAGTCGAGCTCAGAAGAGAACAAACACACATCAACCACAAAGATTACATTTCATATTGACTCTAGTAGAGTCAAGGATAACAAGCAAGCAACAAGGCCATGACAGGCAGTAGCTGGAAATATGCTCAATATGCATTAAAAATGATATACCTAAGGTGTGAATAAATGAAATTCATCAAGGAAATATGGAAAATGCTTATTCCTAACATTTAGAAAAAAGAAGAAGATAATTTACTGATTGCTACTTCTAAAGATAATAATAAAGATGGAGTGCTCTAAAGGCTATTTTCTGACCTAATGCACTTACAATATCAATTTGAGGCTTCATTGTCCATTTGGTACATCCTTACAGACATGATTGAAACCAGAGCTTGGCCAGATTATAAGGTTAATAAAAGTGAATGACATTTAGCATAGGGCAATATGGTAAAAGCCTGACAACATACTAATAAATTTGCCAAGTGAATGAGAACTTATTTTGGTACTCAAAATTGTATCAAAGATGAATCAGGAACAGCCATATTTCTTCTAATTAACATACTCAGGAAGTCTTTTTTTTTTTTTACAAATCACAACTGTTTCTGGGTCTTCATTCCAAATGTATGTAATATTTGATACCAGAGTTTTATGTACAATAACAATTTTCCGTGAATCAATAACAATTTTCCGGTGAATCTTTCATGCAATTACTATTAACATTCATCTCCTACCATTAAACACCACCACAAACTTTGGAAGGTCGCACAATTGCTACTTACAAATTCCAAAACTTTGTTCTGACACTATGTCATAATCCTCTAGCCCACTTTGAAGCAATAAACTCTCTGAACTGGAATTGTTTTCTGCCCCACCAAAGAACTTCTAGAATGCTTATGATCTATGGGCATGGACCATGTACAGCAGACAGAGGCGTCGACACGGAAGCATAAGTGCTTCCTTAAGCACCCTCATGGCCACATTAACTTTACCTTCCAACTCCCCTTCTGCGCTAGAGGATAGGACAATCACTTCGCATTATTCATTTGAGCATTTGCCCAATTGACCTTCATGAAGAAACTAAGAGCAACTTCCTTATCATAGAAAGACAGAATGAGACATTGCTTTTCTAATAACAACCACATAAAATGTCTAGCAATTTGGAGGCTTTATAGGCGTACAACAAGAGCCATAAGGGGCTCTACTAGTGTCAACTAGCCGATCGACTTAGTCATGTGGGTAATTGGAATTAATTATTTGGACATGGGGATAGTCCAAGGCTGGCCTTATTCTCAAAAAGAAAGATATACTCCAAATACCCATTGCAAAATACATATAATCTTCTAAAGAAAGAGTACCTCAAGACTACCATATGCCAATTATACAAACAATGTGAAGTTAGTTTGAACTTTGAAGTAAATTATCTTGTGAATAAGTATAAAAAAAGTTTATTACTAAATTCTATAAGGATTAACCGAACTATGATGGGACAGGTACTCAAAATTGATCCAGGTATTATGTAAAAAAAAATTACAACTACATACATAAATTTCAATGCTTAAAATAGGGTCGGTTTCCTCCAAAATGCCTTATTAAATATCTCCCCGACTATGCATACACAAGTTTTCCACTTTTATACTAGAGTTAATTGCCGAAATGGTACATGAAGAATGTAGTGTTTGCCATGTTGGTGATCGAACTTTTTTTTTGGCCGAAATGGTGCATGAGCTTTTCATTTTGGCTCAATTAGTGTCTGAAGTAAAAATCGTTGGTGTTTTTGGATAAAAATCGATAAAAATGGACATGTGATGGCCATGTGCCCTATTTTTAATGGTTCTTTTGTCAAGTTTTGGGTTTTGGACTATCATTTCAGAAGAATATTAGTGTTCGAAGAAATTGTTCAAATGAAAATAGTTAAAAATAGTAGTCCAAAATCAAAAACTTGACCAAAAAAAACCATTAAACATAAGGCACGTGACCATCACATGTCCATTTTTATCGATTTTTATCCAAAAATACCAACGAAATTTACTTCAGGTACTAATTGAGCCAAAATGCAAATCTCATGCACCATTTCGGCCAAAAAAAAGTTCGATTATCAAAATGGCAAAAACTACATTCCTCGTGTACCATTTCGGTAGTTAACTCTTTATACTAACATATATGATTCTCATACAAACATAAAGCTTTTGTTTTCCGTGTGGACAAACATAAAGCTTTTGTTTTCCGTGTGGACAAACATAAAGCTTTTGTTTTCCGTGTGGACGTGCATTCTTATTTCCAATAAGCATCATTATGAAACACGACCTATATTATGTCCAACTTTAAAAACATAAAGCATGCCAAGGGCATTAAGAAGAAATAATATGATTTCAAACAGTGAAGTACAAACTAAGTTACAAGTTAAATACATGTACAATATATTTTCAATACAACATGATACAACATATAAATGAAATGATGGGAAAATTTATCTTCTGATACATTTTCTGTATTGTAGGATACACTGTGTATCAATCAATAAAATGTATCAGCCGATACGAAAATAATCAAATTAAACAAAATCTATATGGGCTACCTTGCCTTTTAAGTGGTTTAGAGATTAATGGTTCTATAATCTGACCTGACAAGTCTAAAACTCTTCAGAATACCATAACCCTTTAAAACCCTTTACACATTCTTCATCCGAAACAATCTTCTTGTTTTAATGAATTATTTGGAAGAATGTCTTCTTTCCGCGGTTCTCCATTTACTTCAACCATCTTCAACAATGGCATCCAACATCTCCAATAATGACATCTAGCATTGATGGAGATTTCAACAACTTAGGCAATTGGCTTTCTCCGAAAAGTTCGTTTTCGTTTGTAATATTGTGTTGGAGGATTTTTTTAACCTATGTATTCTAGGTTTGAACAAGTCATTCAATGTTTTTAAATTTATCAGAATTCATTTTTTTGAATGTCAAGTTGTCAACTCCTTGATTATTAATAATTAAGTTCATATCAATGACTTTATATTCCTAAATAATACCTTCATGTGATATTAATTATAGTATCATATTTTTATTTAGTTATGAATCTTATGATAAACTTGTCACTTAATGTTTGATAATGCTCCTCATTGCTCAATATCTTCGATTTCTCCAAATTTATATGATTACATCAATTTTGCAATCTGATATCCTAAAGAACTATGTACACAATAAGGCGCAATACACGATAATGATAATCAAGTGAATTTACACGATATATATCTCAATTCAAAAACCTAGCATACATCATGCTTAAACTGAAAAGATGATAACAAGTTCTATTTTGTTTATTTGGGCGATAGTAAACTTCCGAGCATTGATAGAGTGACAGCATGAGCTTCAATCGCATATATAAAAGGGTCATCTGGTGTTCTTCTCGGTTGATTAAATCTAGGGTTTGGAAGATCAACAAATAAATCTCAACTTTTCAATGTCATCAAGATAAAATCCCATCCTATATGTTGAGAGAGTAACCAAATAGTACACATAGTAACATAACCCAGTCATCATATTCCACGCCTTCCCCCATGAGAACGAGGTCGTCTATGGAGCATAGACGAACAAACTCCACAAAAGGTTGGCGAAGTCTTTTAGGGTATGCTTGGCGGTAGTATTTTTTTCGCTTTTGGGAGATTTTTTTAGCCAACCGTTTATGGTCTCTCTAAAAAAAATCTTTATTGGTAATTTTTTTGACTCACTGGTTTTGGTCGGCTCAAAAACCTCCCAAAATCAGTGTAGTGTAATTTTGGGTGTCTTTATAAAGACCCTAAATCATGTGTGTTGAGGTTTTTAATTTTTTTCTTCCATTTATATCCTTATAAAAAAATATAACTACAACTACTAATACCCTACCATATTTTTTTAATTTTACACCTTTGTTTCTCTTGAGGTCTCATCTAACGGCTACTTCCTCCAAAATGTGAGTTTTTTATTTATTTTGCGCAACATTTGATGTGGTAGTGAATGATATCCCATAAATTTTTGCAGTCCATTTGATTGGTAGTGAATGTTTTGCTCTCAACATTTATGATTTACTATTTGCCAAACCATTTTATGCTTGCAAGTTATATGAGTGTATACGCTATTGTTTGGCAGGGTAATGATATAACCTTTCTTGGGGAGGGCTTTCGTTTATATTTGTGTATATAAGTAATTTTATAACCGCTCGTAACCTGTACTTTAAAAATATCTCATAACCTCTACCCCCAACAATTGCCATCCTATCCAAGAAAGTGGGAATAAACTCCCCCAACCGAACAAGTACCAAAGGCAGCTAATCCGCTTATACCAACAAAATACAGTTGCACGTATCGAAATAAACCAAAAGTGCATAGCAAAAAGAAGAATATATACCGATTCGAGGGCGTAGCAGGGGACCATGAGGATGACGCCGATGAGGAACTTCTGCTCCTCGGGGTTCTTGTAGGCGGAGAGGTGCTGCAGCAGGAGGTACGAGGAGAGGGAGAGGGACACCGCCACGAAGACCCCCGCGATGAAAGTAGCCCATGTGGGCGGCGAGTAGGACACGAGAACCGTGTAAACCCAACTCGGCGTTGTCATATTAACACCCCCAAGACGAAGAAGACGATGGTGATGGTAATTCTTTCCTTCCTTCTCACATCTCATCAGTAGGCAGTACCAGCAACAAAGAGCAGATCTAAAATCATGCGACTGTTGACCTAATTTCCCATCAACAACTAATATCAAAAACCACAAATAACACAAACAATCGATCTCTGGTTTCAATCGGTCTAACAAAAAAGAATATACGAATCTATTCGATTCTGGCTGACGGAATTGGGGATTGAAGGAAGTTGACTTGGGCTTTTTTTTTTCTCAGCAACCAACCGCTACAAAATGGTCACAGACACTTGAGGAAGGAAGGATCGTTGGGTTAGGTATGGTCTGGTCGGGAGTTGTATTTATGAGTCCACCGTCCGATCTCGGTTTGTTTCTATTCTTCGGTAGACGCAATCGTTCGGCTTCGGCCGTCTGAGTATTGTTTGCCCCCGCCCTCGTTTTGCATCACACTGGTATAATATCATTATTCTTTCGTAGAAGAAGAAAATGTATTCTATTATATAATCTATTCTTCTATATAATGCAAAAACTAGACTTCACCGTGAAAATTTTTCGTTCCAAAAATACCCTTCATTAAAAACAGTAATTAAATGCGTATTAAATGTATGAATGCATGCATGAGACAACTTGAAAAATTATAGTTAATAAAACAAAGATATGCATGTATACAAAGTAGGTAGTTTGGAGAATAAAACAAAAGTTAATAAAGCATGCATGCAAAGTAGGCACATGAACCCAAGAGATAAGAGAAACCTTTATATTCCCGTCATTTAATTTCTCCCGACTTTCATGCTCCTGGATATTATATTTCCACCTATAATAAAATTAAGAAATTGTTGGTTGCTCTTTTAATAAACTATTTTTTTTCAAGTAATATGAAATACGTGCAACGCACGTGCGTATATACTAGTAATAATAAAAACGTGCACCTGCATAACGCGTATACGTAAAAAAAAGTAATTAAAATACAATTTTGTTCCAAAAAAATTACTGTAGCGAAATAAATTTATATTAAATTTATGCAAAAGAAATAAGTTTGTAAAATTTTGAAAAAAAAGACAGAGTCTGCCAACAGTGTTGGCGGAAAATACAACTGATGTACACGTAGGCAAAAAAAAATAAAAAATAATAAAGTGGGACTCACAAGCCAATTTTTGTCAACACTTTTGGCTGAAATGGGAGGGGGGGCAATTTCAACTAACACAATTGACGAAAATTGTGTGTGGGGGCCACGGGTTTATTTGATTGGTTCGATTTTGTTTGTTTGGTTTGTTTGTTTTAATTAGTTATGTTTTTGTTTTATTTATTTAGTTTAGTTTTGTAATTAGATTCAAGAAAATTTATTTTAACGAAATAAAATTAAAATAAATTAATTGTAAAGAAAAATTTAGAAATATTTTTTTCGGAAATTTGTTTCCAGAGCATCAAAATTTGTATAAATTTCATCTAAAGCATAAAAGTTTAAAAAATTATGAAAAAAAACATCAATTGGGCGTTTATATTTTTAAATATTACATTTCTATCATTAATTTTCTCGCCGTTAACAGACGTTAAAAATAATAATAATAATAAAAATCTGCCGTAAGAATATTACGTCTGTCGTCGAGCAGACTTCGAGCGGCCATAACTACTTGTTTTGAAATCGTTTTTCGTTATACAATAAGTCAATTTGTATGTTTTCGACGAGAGTAACACAAATCGTTTAGAAAAAAAAATTATCCGAAGCAAGACGCACATGTTAAAGGCAAAAATATAAAATTTAAAACTTTAAAGTATCATAACTTTTGACTGAGAGATCGAAACAAGCTCCAGTTTGTGCCAAAATGACCGTATCGAAAAGTACTACGGGATAAACCATTTCACCGTTTTACGGACTTCGAAAATTTTCATAATCGTAAAAAATGATGTTTCGACCTCCAAATTTTACTTTCGGTAAATTTTTTTCGAATATTTAAAATTTACTGTAGCGAAATTAATTTATATTGGGTGTGGGGCCCACGAATTTAAAACGTTGCTTTGACCTCCAAAAAAAATTAGAAAAAAAATTAAAAATAAAAATTTTAAATTAATTGTTTCAAATCCGTGAGGCAAAAATAGTGGACATAAAACATGTGCGAAAAAAATATTTCTAAATTTTTCTTTACAATTTATTTATTTTAATTTTATTTCGTTAAAATATATTTTCTTAAATTAAATTCCAAAACTAACTAAATAAAAAAATAACAAATTAAAACAAACTAATAAAATAAACCAAACAAACCAAATCAAACCAACCAAACAAAATCCAACCACCCAAACCAACCTACGAGCCCCACAAGGCAAAATTTCGCCAACACCGTTGACTGAATTTGTGAATTCAGCCAACAGTGTTGGCGGAATTTTGCCTAGTGGGGTCCACTTTTGATCTTTTTGCCTACGTTTTCATTTTTTTTGTTTTTCACCAACACTGTTGGCGGACTCTGTCTCTATTTCAAAATTATCCAAACTTGTTTCGTTTGTATGAGTTTAATATAAATTTGTTTCGCTACAGTAATTTTTTTTTATTTTGTTCTGTAGACACGTGGGATAGAATTCATCTAGCCTGAGAAAATATAAATTACCTTAATCACCACGAGTTAAAAAAATTTGACTATAATTAAATAATATTATATATTTAAATAAATAGTTTAATTTATTTTTTATTTTAATACTTAATTATGTGAAAATATATATACGAGACAAAATTTGAAACATTTTTCAACATCTCTATTCTTATAATGAGACTTGAAAATGGTTCAAAATTGAACCACCTAAGTAGTATTTAAATACTCCAGTAACTATTTTTCTAAAAAATAGTTTTCTAAAAATTGTTAATTATTTAACTACATAATATTATTTATTTACAACTAAATAATTCTAACTCAAACGGTTAAGGTGGAAGGTATTTTTTACTCACGTGCATGTTACTAGTTTGTATAAATAGTCGAGATTAAACGTCAATTTGGACAGACCCATAAAGTATATTTCATTAATTTTTTCATTTAATTATTTATTTGTTGTTTATTTTAAAACAATTTTGTTATGTAGTAGCAAGTCAAAAATATTGAGAAATATAACTATCTAATTTGATTCATTCTCAATAACCATATATCTTATGGTGATCCTTTTGTCAGCGAATGCTCCTATTGCACTCGTAGTCTCCGAAAGATGAGAACCAGCTATGTAGCATCTACATCAACAATTCAAATATTTTATATGTCTCTAGTTCGGTCATTTGTAGGCACTACATGTAATAACGAACTTGTAAAATAAATTAGTTTATCATAAAAAGATCAGAAATATTCAAATGAAGGGAAAAAAATAGTGTATTTGTGCGTCGGGGGAGAAGTTTGCTGCAATTGTAAATGAAGGAACAGAAAGTCAATAATATTGTCGGGTTATGAGGGTGATGAGTGGAACGTCAAAAAAAAAATGTTGGATGTTGTTGGGTGAAGGAGCAACCCGACAATAATATTGATGGGTTGTGTCTCCATGAGCAACCCGACAATAATATTGACGAGTTATCCGCGGGTGGAATTTAAGTGGGGCCCGCGAGATACAGCCATATTATTTTATGTGGGATTTAATGAGCCCGCGGGGAGGAGAAAAATAATTCCTAAATACAGTAAATTTTATCCCTTCATTTGAAACTTTATGTATATTTAAATCAACTAAATGATATTATCTATAATTCTATCTACTTTAAATTTCTAAATAATTTAAACTATTTTAATTATCTAAAGCAACTAAATTATATTATCTATATATATACCCAAAATTATAAATATATATCTATAAAAAAAATTTAATTAAAATTATATTTAAACTATTTTAATTTGTATCTAATTATTTAATTATATTAGGAAAAAAAACTATGTGCATTGCACGTGAATATCACTAGTTTTAATAGAAACCTTTTGTTAGTTTAAATTTGACAAATATAATTATTGTATCAAATTATTTAAAAAAAAAAAATAACAAATAGATAAACCACATATATTATCATTCAAAATATAATTTTCTAAAAACATATTTGAAATTTACTATGGATAATTTGGATAATAATATATTCACTATAATAAATTATATTTAAAGTAATTGCTTGATATTATCTAACTAGACAAATATTCAAAATTTTGACAAAATTATTTACCAAAAATCATAATTAAAATATATTAATTTGTAATCTACTATTTGTTAATTTAAAATTTATATACAAATATATAATTATTTTTATTTCATTATTTCAAATTAAATAAATTTTGTGTATAGATAATAACAAACTATCTTTTAGCGATATAAAAAATAATATAATATTGATAATAACTATTAAGTAATAGATTTTATTACCATCTATATTATTATAGATAATAACAAATTAACTAATAAATTAAACCAAACTAAAGAAAGAAATCAAATTAAAAGATTAAATTAAACCAAATTAAATCTCCACGGAGAAGGAGTCGCAAGAAATATTTTTCTCCTCCCGCGAGCTCATTAAATCACACGCCAAATAATATGACCGTATCCTGCGAGGCCCACCTAAATCCCACGCCAATATACCCCACGGACAACTCGTCAATATTATTGTCGGGTTGCTTCTTCACCCAACATTTTTTTTTTACATTCCACTTCTCACCCTCATAACCCAACAATATTATTGACGTTTTGTCCCTTCATTTAAAATTGCAACAAACTTTTTCCCTGACGTACAAATACAATAATTTTTTTCCTTCATTTGAAAATTTATGTAAAAATATTCGTTGTTCTTGGTCATCGTTTATATTTCAATTGATGGTTAACGGTTTTTTTTTCGTCTAAAGGGACGAAATTTTGCCAAATCGCAGCTGAGGGAATGTTTGGAGAAATTGGAAACAGAGGGACGTCTCGCCAATTCGGTTGGCGGGGTCAAACAAAAAAGGAGGTCTCGCCAACTCAGTTGGCAAGCTAGGGGCGTTGGGAGCAGCGCTCGCCAACTCAGTTGGCTGGCTATGGCGTAGGAGGGGCAGCGCTCGCCAATTAAGTTGGCGGGGAGGAAAAAATTATAACTGCTGACCCGAGAACCCCCCCTTCTCTGCCCCCTCGAAGACCCTCCCTTCCACCTCGAAGACCCCCCTCCCTCGAAGACCCCCCCCCCCCAAAAAAAAAAAAAAAAAAAAACCCACCCCCCTCTAAAAATCATCCTCCCACAACATTCGATATTCACTTTCCTGCAAGCAGCAAAATCAACTGGGTGAAAAAGAACCCGAAAATCTAATGTAAGTAAAATTATTATATTTTAGTCGTAAATGGTCATAGTTAGTTTTTTAAATCGTTGACAGACTTATTATATTTTAGTCGTAAATGATCATAGTTTTTTTTGGTAGATGGCTAACCAAAATGACGTTCGTATTCTTTGTAAACCCCCTGATTTTTCAGAAATTTTTAAAATGGATTTTTACAATTTTCTGGAATTTTTTGGGATTTTTTAACTAAGGTGTTTTGGTTTTAAATATTTTTAAATAATATTAATTAATATTAAAATATTATGAGAATATTATTTTTAGGTGTAAAATGAAAAATTAGACATAGGGTAATTTTCTGGAAATTTATTGGACCCCGGAAGCATTTTTAAAGCCCTAAAAACTAAGTTGTAATGAACCCTAATTAACCCCTGAATAAAATCCGGTTTATTTCAAATAAACCAAACCAACCCGAACCGGACCCGGTTCAACTGAACCGAACCCAACCCTGCGGGTCGAATCCGGGTCAAATCCGCCTACCATAAACCCGCTAACCCGACCCGCACCCATGCCTTAGTGGATCGGATAGGATACCATCCACCCGATCCGACCCAAATCCAATAACCCGAAACCCCTAATCTCCTTCCCCGACTGTGGCGATTCCCGGTCGCCGCCCTCCGCCATTTTGCCTCCCAGCAACGTCTGTTTAACCGCCGGCTGACCGCCTCCCAGCGCCGCTTCACCTCCGTTCAACCTCCGCCGCTGCTTCCCCTTCACCTCCCTCAACCTCCGGCCATCCGCCTCCCTCCCTCGGCCTATAAAACCCTTCGACCCGTCGACCCGAGCCCCCGCTGTCACTGCCCTAGCTCCGTCCCGCTCCGTCGTCTTCTCCGACGCCCGGCCACCCCGACCTCGGTCTCCCCTCCTCCACGTCGACCAGAGCCACCTCGCCGTCCTCCGCCTACCCCCAGTGGTCGTCCCCTTCCCGAGCCCGCTCCGCCTGCAGCCTCCGCGAGCAGCGCCCCAGCCGCCTCCTCCACGACGACCTCGCCGCAGCCCCGGTGAAGCCCTAGCCGCCGGAACCCTAACCTTAGGCACTGTGCATTGGACACAGTATCGTGTCGTGTCAAGACGACTCGCGGACACGAGAATTCAGTTTTTGCGAAGCCCTGTTCAGGTACTCTTTTCTCTCTCCTCGTTGCCCAATTTTTTGTTCCGTCTATTGTGACGCGAACCCTGCGTGACCCTCTCGATGCCCGTGCAACCCGCTCGGTGTGTCGTGTCCTGTGGCGATCGCGAACCGCGATCCAAAAACAGGAAAAATAACACCCTATTTTCTTCCGAAACTGAGTGTGCCTCGCCAAACGGGACGACTTGTGTAAACTCCCTGATTTTTTTAAATTTTTAAAATATGGATTTTTTTACAATTTCTGGAATTTTTTGGAAATTTTCTTTAATTTTAAAACAGAGTTTTAATTATTCAATGATTTTTTAAATGATAATAAACAATATTAAAATATTATAAAAATAATATTTTTGGATGTAAAATAAAAAACTGGACTTACGGCAATTTTTCTGGAATTTATTGGACCCCGGACCTATTTTTAATCACCTAAAAGTATTTATTTATTTATTTATTTAATTAATGATTTATTTATTTATTTATTTATTATTATAAACCCAAACCCATAAACCGGCCCAGCCCACCGGCCCGGCCCATCTCCCCAGCCCAGCCCGTCGCCCCTATCGGGTCGGGTCGGGTCCACCTGAACCCGACCCGCCCACAACCCGCTAGCCCAGCCCCCCCACGACCCAGTTCTCACCGCTGCCCGCGTCTCGCGGCGGAGCCGCCGCCTCCGGCCCGCTCCGCCCGGCCACGTCCCCGCGAGCGCCGCCTTCTCCGCCCCTCTCTCCGCCCGTCTCGTCCCCCTCACCCCCTCGGCCACCCCTATATAACTCCTTCCTCCTCCTCCTCCGATCTCCCCTCCCCGTCGACACCACCCCAGCCACCACCGGTCCGCCACCGCTGTCCACCGCCGCTGCCACCGCCGCCCAGCCCGCCGGACGCCGCCGCTGCAGCCGCCTTCTTCCTCCCCTCCCCTTCTTCTCCGGCAACGAGCACCGCAGCAGCAGCAGCTCCCCGCCTCAGCGCCGCCTCCCTCCGCCGCCGGCGAGTCCCCCAGCGCGGTACCGCGCTGCCCCCGGCCGGCCTCCCCCGTCCTGAGCCACCGCAGAGCCACCGGAGCTCGGCCTGAAGCCCTAACCCTAACCCTGAATTCGATTCCCGAATCGGACACGTGTCGGACACGTGTCGGACACGTGTCGGACACATGTCGGACACGATTCAGACCCCGGTTTTCGGACCCCGTTCAGGTGCGTGTATCTTCTTGCTCGTAGCTCAGAATTTGATTCCGTAAATTGCGTTGCGAAGCCTGTATGACCCTTTCGGTGCCCGGACAAACCGCTTGGGGCATCGCGTCCTGTGGTGATCGCACACCGCGATCCAAAAACAGGAAAAACCAGACCATGTTTCACCCCGGAACTGGGTACGCCCCGCCAAACGGGACAACTTGGTCGCACGTGGTCTTCACAGATACGTGCGCATCGTCGATACGGACGTGCGAGATTTTGCAGAAGCTGATTCGGGTGTGCGTGCACACCAAAATCAACGTGTATCCGCAGACATCGCCCTGTATCCGACTTTTCTACAATTTATCCTAACTTTGTGTACACACGTCGGATTGAAACGAAACTTGTGCCATCGGACTCGTAGCGATACGCTGGTCCTGTGACCCAAGTTTGGTTCGATTCTGAGAACGTTGATGAAATCGCGTGTCGTGGGCCCCACAGGCCCCGCTCGACGGGCGATTTTGTGATCGGCTCATCGGAATTCAATTCTGAAAGTTCCGTTGGGTTCATATCAGCGTTCCTGACCTGTTGACACTAAGTTTGGTGAATTTGGAGACCGTTGACCCTGACACATTTTTTGGTGCAAAGCGGGCCCACATGTGGACCCCGTTTTGACCCGAAACTGTCGTTTTTGCCCTTGTCTCCAAATTGGACCCAAGGACAGGCGTTTCTAGCTGATTGATATTTTCTGGATCTGATGGTAATATTTATTTCAGCAACCGGAGTACCGCCTGCAAATCCAACTGAAGTCAGAGCCGAAATCGGAGCCGGAACCACAGGCAAGTGTACCTCGCCAAAACTTGCAGTCTTGATAAATATTCCATGGCTTATTTATACATCAGCAAGCATGTGTACCTTGCCAAACACTGCAGCTTGCTAATTATTTTCTGGACTTAATTATGCATTAGTGGGCAAGTAAAGCTTGCCAAGTCTCAGTAATTCTTGACATAGTATTTTACTTGATTTCTTGTGGAATTAAATGTAAACTTGTTTTAACTGCTTAACCTAGGAAACGGGTGACGCGCTTAGTATCCGATCATAGTCGGGTGCCAACTCCGTACGCGGGGTTGTGTAACGTCACATAGACATGGATATCGAGACCCGATAATTCTCGTACTTGTCCTATCAAGTACACCAGAACCCAGGACACTTGACACTATTTCATGAGACAGAGTCTTCCTGAGACATTCAAGGTGATTCTGTATAGGATGCATATTTTATGACATAGACTTTACATTCTTAGACATTTGATTCATAGCTATCAGACTTGCTGCATTAGTTATAATCGTGCGTGATATGGACATGAGGCATCGTGGACATGAGATGTGAGATTACATTGGGTGGGGAGAGACACACAGACTACAGGCTGATATTATATATATAAAACATAGTATATTTCAGAGTATAATTCATAGTTATTGTCGCTACCGGCTCCCCGACACAGAGCTTGTAGTGGCTTCAGCCTAAGTTCTAGTGCTGCTCTCATATTGCAAATCACTTAGCTGGTTACATAGCTTACCCTCTTGTTTAATTATCTGCTGCACTGCATTTATTTTGGCTTATATTTTCTGTACCTTGCTGTCCCCTGAGGACCTGGATCCGGATTATGTCCCCAGGTATAGCTGAAGAGAACTACCCCGAGGTGTACGGTACAGGAGCACTCCTTGGAGCAGAACCAGGAACCGAGGACGAGATAGTGGCAGAAGACTTCTCCTGAGTACCGGCTTCATTTGCTCAGTATTTCTATTTTCTGTTGATTTAATTCCTGTCTATTTCCTTTAATGTAACAGACTGATTCTCGGATTATTTTCCGAGACACTTATTTGATATTGCTTATTTATTTCCATTTGCAACATGTCTGGCAATTAATCTGTATTTATTCTGTGGATGAGATTAGAAATACCTGAGACTTGTAACATTTTTCTGTTAGACTACAGCTTAAGCATGCCTGATGGATCCATTAAATTGGGTTGTCCATCAGGTGCGTGCTGCTGGCCATTGCCACGTGTCCAGTCCCTCGGCATTTTGGGACTGGGGCGTGACAACTTGGTCGCATGCGGTCTTCACCGAAACGTGCTCGTCGTTGATACGGACGTGCCGGATTTTGCAGAAGTTGATTTGGATGTGCATGCACACCAGAATTAACGCGTATCCGCCGACAACGCCCCGTATCCGCCTGTTCTGGATCTTGCTGTAACTTAGTGTACACACATCGGATTGAAACAAAACTTACTCCATCGGACTCGTAGTAATACGCTGGTCCTGTGACCCAAGTTTGGTTCGATTCTGAGAACATTGACAAAATTGCGTATCGTGGGCCCCACGGCTCCACTTGACGGACGATTTTGTGATCGGCTCATCAGAATCCAATTCTGAAAGTTCTGTTGGGTTCGTATCAACGTTATGGACTTGTTAACACTAAGTTGGACAAATTTGGAGACCTTTGGTTCTGACACATTTTTCGGTGCGAAGCGGCCCATATGTGGACCCCGCTTTGACCAGAAACTGTCATTTTTGTCCCCTTTGTCCAAATTGGACTCAAGGATAGACGTTTTTAGCTATTTGATATTTTTTGAATCTGATGGTGATGTTTATTTCAGCAACCGGAGTAGTACCTATAATTCCCACTGAGGTCAGAGCTACAGTTGGAGCCAGAACCCCAGGCAAGTGTACCTTGCCACCCTTGCAGCTTTGTTACTTATTTCCTTGACTTATTTATTAATTATTGTACATGCTTAACCTAGGACCATGTGACTTACTTAGTGTTCGATTAAAAGTCGGGTGCCAACACCGTACGCGGAGTTGTGTAACGTCACCTAGAGATGGATATCGTGACCCTTTACATTCTTGTACTTGTCTTGTCAAGTATATCATAACCCAGGATATTGGACACTATTCATGTGACAGAATCTTCCTGAAATATTTAAGGTGATTCTGTATAGGATACAAGTTTTATGACATAGACATTATATTCATAGACATTATATGACTTGCTGCATTAGTTTTGATCTTGCGTGTCATGGATATGAGACGTATGATTACATTAGGTGGGGAGAGTATTACCATATCAAAGGCTGATTATATTACATATATTATTGTCTGGAGGTGCTTTGGCACATATATTAGAGTCGTGATACTACTTGCTTTGGCATATATACTGGAGTCGTAATACTAATGCTGCTATGGGTTTCCCCGACACAGAGCTTAGGGAAATAATTTTCCCTATGTGTTTTTAAACCATCAACCTAGAATCTTCTTGATCGTGATGTACTTCGAACAATGTTTGCAACCGTGTCATCTTTGTTGATTGGTTATCCTTGATTGCGAGGACGCAATCCTCTTAAGGGGGTAGATTGTAAACCCCCTAATTTTTCAGGAATTTTTAAAATAGATTTTCACAATTTTCTGAAATTTTCTGGGATTTTTTAACTAAGATATTTTGATTTTAAATGTTTTTAAATAATTTTAATTACTATTAAAATATTATGAGAATATTATTTTTAGGTGTAAAATAAAAAATTAGATATAGGATAATTTTTTGGGAATTTATTGGACCCCGGAAGCATTTTTAAAGCCCTAAAAACTAAGTTGTAATGTACCCTAATTAAACCCTGAATAAAACCCGGTTTATTTCAATTAAACCAAACCAACCCGAACCGGACCCGGTTCAACTGAACCGAACCCAACCCCGCGGGTCGGATCCGGGTCAAACCCGCCTACCAGAAACCCTGAGGACCTGGATCCGGATTATGTCCCCAGGGTTAGCAGAGGATATCTATCCTGAGGTCTACGGAACATGAGCATTAGCAGGAGCAGAACCAGGAACCGAAGACGAGGTAATTGCAGAAGATTTCTCCTGAGTATATGTTTATTCTATGATCAGTCTGGATACTATTAAAACTCTTTTATTTCTTGTTTAAGTGAACAATTGTAACAGACTTAATATCGGGTTGTTCCCCGATTTTATTTACTTGTGACTGATGATGTTTCTATTTTCTTTTGTTGTTATTGCTGTATTTATTCTGTGGATGAGATTAGTGTAGAAGCATGAAAAATACGCTGGCAAAAGCTACGCGACGTATTTGATACAGAGCAGCGCAAGCAAAGGCCTTCAGTGCCATCAGGCGTAAGAGCTCAAGGGTGCAGCGCGTCCAAAACCGCTTCGGCGTAGACGGGACCCCCCCCATCGCCTCCAGGTAGGGGTGAGCATCGGTGCGGTTCGGTCCAAACCGGACCGAAATTTTCAAAACCGAACAAAAAACCGGACCGACATAGTGAAGAACCGAACCGAACCGCAATATTTCAAAACCGAATTAAACCGAACCGAAAAAGTACGGTTCGGTTATTCCGGTTATTCGGTTCATGGGCCTTGTGTGTAATGGGCCGGGAAGGTTCATTTTACAACGAACAAAATGGCCGAATTGAACGGCCCAACAAATAAAATTATCCTTGGCCCATCCAATATATTGTTGAATGGCCCATTTTACAACAAATAACATCAAACCCAACCTGGACAATCAAATATACAAACCAAATTTCATTTAAAAAAAAATTAAAAATGAAATGCAGTCACAGACTCACACAAAGTGCCAGACTGCCAGTTTTGATATTGTACAAAAAAAATTAAAAATGTACACACAAAACAAATAAAAAAATTACAGACTCACACAAAGGTTCTCCTATTCTCAAGCTCAAACTGTATAAGTTTAACTGTATCAGTTCTCCTAGATAAAAAAATTATAACAATGAAATGCAACTGAGATTTAATTCCTGTCCTCCAATTTCAAACTGGTGCTCATCTCAGTGAATCTCATATCTTCCCCTGGAGGACCTGGACAACAACATCAAAAGAAGATGAAGAAAACTAAATTGTGGCTCAGATAAGGCTCATTTTTGCATCATTGTTTGATGCCATGTAGTATCAGTTCTCCTATTCTCAAGCCATCATCATCATTGCCACTTTATCATGTAATATGTTAGTAAATTTCTCAAGAAAAGAGTAAATAAACTAGCATCGTAGATTTACCAAATGGCTGCATTTTATGCCACGCCATTGTAAATAAACTAGCATCATAAATTTACCAAATAGCTGCATTTTATGCCACGCCATTGTAAATAAACTAGCATCATAGATTTACCAAATGGCTGCATTTTATGCCACGCCATTGTCTGTCGCCAATGGCTGGATTTTATGCCTGGCCAGTAACTAACAGCAAGTCAGCAAGTAACAGGTAGGAGATATTATATAACAAGCAATAACAGCAGTCAGCAGCAGCAGTAACTAACAGCAAGTCAGCAAGTAACAGGTAGTATATATTATATAACAAGCAATAACAGCAGTCACAGCAGAAGCAGCAACTAACAGCAAGTCAGCAAAGTAATAGGTAGTATATATTATATAACAAGCAATAACAGCAGTGAGCAGAAGCAGCAACTAACAGCAAGTCAGCAAAGATGAGAACAGCAAGAAAAAAGCAGCAGTAACCAAGTTTTCAAGTTTCCAACTAAAAGTTTGTGTTCCCAAAGATCAGCCAAAAAATAGCAGCAGAAAATAGCAAGTCAGCAAAGATGAGAACAGCAAGAAAAATATTACACATTGTCTTCCAAGTTTCCAACTAAAAGTTTGTGTTCCCAAATATCCCTCCAAAAGTCCTAATTTAAAGACCAGAATTAATCAAACCTCGCTTGTTGACGTTGATATTGATTCCACCGTCAACTGACCCAAATCTAAATGAAAAAGTTAAAACAATTAAGAAGTTAAAACACACAATAATAGATACACTAGAAAAAAATTCATGCTAAATAATAAAAAAATTACCCATTTCAACTTTATACACGTCTTCAAACTCCTCTTCAACAATAGATACTATAGGTCGATCAGAAGGCCTACGTAACCAATCTTGACAACAAATTAGAGCTTGAACTATTTTTGGAGTCAAGGAGCTCCTATATGAATCAAGCACACGACCACCCGTACTAAAAGCGGACTCGGACGCCACGGTAGATATGGGAACGGCCAACACATCCCGAGCCATCTTCGAAAGGATCGGAAAACGGGGAGAATTAAGCTTCCACCATCCCAAAATATTAAACTCATCACTCTCATCATCATCATCATCTACCGTGCTCTCATCTAAATATCGATCAAACTCCGATTTAGTATCACCACCACCCAATTCCATCTTATGTTTCTTGAATTGAGCTTTCATAAACTTCTTCAATTGCAAGTTGTGCACCGGTGGATTTGCACAAGAAGGTTCAACTCTTTCACTATTAGTAGCAACACCACCACTTTGAGAAGAGCTTATGTTTTTGTACTCATTGAACATGGAGTACGCAACACTTTTTACTTTCTTTTTCATGGAATCGCTCTTCTCCGGTCTATAGAGATGATCAAGAGCATATTCCACGTATTCCAATTTATGTCGAGGATCTAGAATTGGTGCAATAAATATCACCATATTCATTTTCTCAATGTCCCCCCAATACTTTTGATATTTTTCTCTCATTTTGTCGGCCATGAGAGATAAGTCAAAGTCCTCACTCTCCCTTGAAGTACGCAAAAGAATATCAATGGATGTGATTTCGTCAAAGAAATTATTGCAAGTGACATATAAGGATCCCGAGATACGCAAAGTTAGTTCATAAAAGTGTTCTAAGAAAGTGCACATTCTTCTTGCATTAGCCCAATCGTCCTCGGTAGGAAACCCACCATTCTCTGCTAGTTCTAGTTTGAACCATGGATCTTGTCCGGCGAATCTCTCAAAAGCACTTTCAAACTTTTGCGCCGTGTTCAACATCAAAAATGTAGAGTTCCAACGGGTGCTCACATCAAGACACAACATTTTTTTGCTTTGTATCTTTTCGGCTTCAACACACTCCTTGAACTTTTGAAATCGACTAGGAGAATGTCTCACATATCTCACCGCATTTCGAACACGAGCAACCGATGGTGACATCAATTTTAAGCCGTCAACCACAACTAGATTAATTATATGTGCAATGCATCGCATGTGTAAATATTTGCATTGTAGAATGCCATTTCCCCAATTCTGAATTTTCTTGCTTAAATATGAAATAGCAACATCATTGGAACTCGCATTGTCTACCGTGATAGTGAATATTCTATCAATACCCCACTCTAGCAAGCACTTCTCTACCGCTTTCCCTATGGCCTCACCTTTATGACTTGAAATTGGACAAAAGTTTATAATTTTTTTTTCAACTCCCAATCATCGTTTATATAATGTGCCGTAAGACACATATAATTGATTTTTTGTAACGATGTCCAAGTATCCGTTGTAAGACAAATCATTTGCTTGGACTCTTTCAAATATGTTTTGAACTTACTCTTTTCAATAGAGTAAATATCATAAGAATCCCGAGCCACTGTCCATCTTGACGGAATACGAAAGCTAGGACACGCCACATTAATAAAGTTTTTAAAGCCCTCACACTCCACAAATCGAAAAGGAAGCTCATCAACGATAATCATATGTGTCAAGGCCTTTCTCACCTCGTTTTGATTAAATTTCCAACTAGTTAGTATTTGCTTGCCCTTTGCAATTGTTTGCAAGTTGAGTATTGTTTGACTAGGTTCATGATTCTTTGGATTCAATGGACATGCATTCCAGTGGGTTTTCACACTAGTACTCCCATTTAGCTTACTATGGCAATGGTATTCTTTTCCGCAATGGTTACAACTTGCTTTTGGACGACCATCCGGGTCAAGAAATTTTTTAAAATCTTTCCAATGCGGAGCTCTTTCCTTCGAAGGCTTTCTTGTAATCGGAAGCTTCAAATTTATATTAGATACAGGAAGAGGCTCATTTGTGGCTTGAGAACTAGTTGGTGGTTGATGATCACCTTCTTGCGACATCTAAAACAATAAATTTGTACTTTGAATATATGAAATATAAATAACAAAATTGAGTCCAAAATTAAGAAATACGCACATTGCATGAATATGAAGTTGTTGCCATTGATTGGGTTGGTGCTACACCTATTGAACATCACACATTTATGACTATGAGTAACCTAAGTTACCTATAGCTATGCTACCTAACCTTTACCCAATTCCAACCTACATAAATATACCTTAGTCACTACTAGTCCTAAATGCAGTATCTCAATGTGCCAGGGCAGAATACAGAATTAGATTGCAGATAGGGATAGTCCCATTACAGAGTCACAGAATGCAGAAACAGACTTAGGTTACTCATAAATGTGTAGTATTGCAGTGTGCAGTATTCACTAATCAAAATGCAGAAACAGTATGTGCATTGTGCACTGTGCAGTCACAGAATGCAGAAACAGACTTAGGTTACTCATAAATGTGTAGTATTGCAGTGTGCAGTATTCACTAATCAAAATACAGAAACAGTATGTGCATTGTGCACTGTGCAGTCACAGAATGCATAAACAGACTTAGGTTACTCATAAATGTGTAGTATTGCAGTGTGCAGTATTCACTAATCAAAATGCAGAAACAGTATGTGCATTGTGCACTGTGCAGTCACAGAATGCAGAAACAGACTTAGGTTACTCATAAATGTGTAGTATTACAGTGTGCAGTATTCACTAATCAAAATGCAGAAACAGTATGTGCATTGTGCACTGTGCAGTCACAGAATGCAGAAACAGACTTAGGTTACTCATAAATGTGTAGTATTGCAGTGTGCAGTATTCACTAATCAAAATGCAGAAACAGTATGTGCATTGTGCACTGTGCAGTCACAGAATGCAGAAACAGACTTAGGTTACTCATAAATGTGTAGTATTGCAGTGTGCAGTATTCACTAATCAAAATGCAGAAACAGTATGTGCATTGTGCATTGTGCAGTCACATAATGCAGAAACAGTATGTGCAGTATTGCAGTGTCTTATTAAAATGCATATATAATTTACAGAACATTTAGATGCATATATAATTCACAAAAAAATTACAAGAACATGCATGAAGCATATCTAATTACTAATTTACAAGAACATGTACATGCATATCTAATTTGCACATTTCATCAAAATAACTAATCATGAAGCATATCTAATTACTTCATAACCAGTACACTATAATTATTAAAATGCACACAATTCAACAATATACAAACAGTTCAAGAAAATACTTCAGAACCAGTACACTAAAATTATTAAAATGCATATATAATTTACAAAACATTTAGATGCATATATAATTCACAAAAAAATTACAGTAACAAAAATGAAGCATATCTAATTACTAATTTACAAGAACATGTACATGCATATCTAATTTGCACATTTTATCAAAATAACTCTACTAATGTAACTGATCTACTCATCTGACAAATAAAATATTGCTAACAAGATAAATAATAAATAAAGGAAATATATTGCTATAACCAGATTCCAGACTTTAAATATTTTTTCATAAATAATAAATGAGAGAAATATATTGCCAGAAATAATAAGATATAAGAAATGTATTACAAGTTACTGATCTACACATTTAATCTAAACATGAAACATTTTATCTAAACATGCATAATAAGAAACAAAAAAAAATGTATAATTATGCTAAATATAATAAGAAACAGAAATAAAAAATGTATAATTATGCTAAACATTTGATCTAAACATGCTGCATGCATAAGAAACATAAACAGAAATACATTAACTAACATTTGTTATTTTTAAACATGCTGCATGCATAAGAAACATAAACATAAACATAAACATAAACATAAACATGCTGCATGCATAAGAAACATAAACAGAAATATTACCTAGCTATATTGCTAGATCCCGACTCCAGAAGTTCAGATCCGTAGATCTTACAAAAAAATTTGAACAAGTTAGGAGAAACAAATAATAAACAAAATTATTATTTAGATGCATATATAATTCTGTTTAGAAAAATTTGAACCAGTACACTAAAATTATTAAAATGCATATATAATTTACAGAACATTTAGATGCATATATAATTCACAAAAAAATTACAATAACAAAAATGAAGCATATCTAATTACTAATTTACAAGAACATGTACTGATGTACATGCATTGATGCATATCTAATTTGCATATTTTATCAAAATCACTAATCATGAAGCATATCTAAATACTTCATAACCAGTACACAATAATTATTAAAATGCACACAATTCAACAATATACAAACAGTTCAAGAAAACACTTCAGAACCAGTACACTAAAATTATTAAAATGCATATATAATTTACAAAACATTTAGATGCATATATAATTCACAAAAAAATTACAATAACAAAAATGAAGCATATCTAATTACTAATTTACAAGAACATGTACATGCATATCTAATTTGCACATTTTATCAAAATAACTAATCATGAAGCATATCTAAATACTTCATAACCAGTACACTATAATTATTAAAATGCACACAATTCAACAATATACAAACAGTTCAAGAAAACACTTCAGAACCAGTACACTAAAATTATTAAAATGCATATATAATTTACAAAACATTTAGATGCATATATAATTCACAAAAAAATTACAATAACAAAAATGAAGCATATCTAATTACTAATTTACAAGAACATGTACATGCATATCTAATTTGCACATTTTATCAAAATAACTCTACTAATGTAACTGATCTACTCATCTGACAAATAAAATATTTCTAACAAGATAAATAATAAATAAAGGAAATATATTTCTATAACCAGATTCCAGACTTTAAATATTTTTTCATAAATAATAAATGAGAGAAATATATTGCCAGAAATAATAAGATATAAGAAATGTATTACAAGTTACTGATCTACACATTTAATCTAAACATGAAAGATTTTATCTAAACATGCATAATAAGAAACAAAAAAAAATGTATAATTATGCTAAATATAATAAGAAACAGAAATAAAAAATGTATAATTATGCTAAATATTTGATCTAAACATGCTGCATGCATAAGAAACATAAACAGAAATACATTAACTAACATTTGTTATTTTTAAACATGCTGCATGCATAAGAAACATAAACATAAACATAAACATGCTGCATGCATAAGAAACATAAACAGAAATATTACCTAGCTATATTGCTAGATCCCGACTCCAGATGTTCAGATCCGTAGATCTGAAAAAAAAATTTGAACAGGTTAGGAGAAACAAATAATAAACAAAAAATATATGACAAATTTTAAAAAAAATGGTAGAGAAGTGAAGATCCAGACCTTAGAAGTTCAGATCCAGCCTTCAGAACTTCAGATCCAGCCTTCAGAAGTCAGAACTTCAGATCCAGAGAAGAGAGGCGGTGAGAAGAGACAGGACTATCAGATCCAGCCAGCCGACGGCGGTGAGAAGTCAGAACTTCAGATCCAGTTCAGATCCAGCCAGCCGACGGCGGTGAGAAGTCAGAACTTCAGATCCAGTTCAGATCCAGCCAGCCGACGGCGACCAGCGGGGTCCGGAGAAGAGAGGTGAACTGAGGACTGAGGGAAGGGAGGTGAACTTCAGATCCAGTTCAGATCCAGTTCACCTAGGGTTAGGACTGAGGGAAAGGGAAGGGAAGGGAAGGAGGCTAGGAGCGGAGAGAAAAGAAATGAGCGGAGAGAGAGAGAAACGATATTATATACCTAGGGTTAGGACTGAGGGTATTTTGGTACTTACACTGTGTATATCGGTTTTCGGTTTTTACCCGAAACCGAATTCAAAAACCCGAACCCGAAACCGATAACCGATATTATTGGTTTCTAAACCCGAATCCGACCCGAAACTTTTTTGAACCGAACCGAATAGCCTATCCGGTTCGGTCCGGTTCGGTTTACGGTTTTTAACCGATTTATGCTCACTCCTACCTCCAGGGCGTAAAAACTCAGCCGCTCTCAAAGCAGCGCTAAAATAGCGTACGAGGAACGCTTCGTCTTCCCCGAAATGAACCTGTCAAGTCACGCAGTGAACCTGGCCTCTGACTCCTGATAAAAAGTGCTGCACGGCGACCCAGACGACGGCTGGAAACAAGCACAGACCCCTCGGGACGCACACCACAGTATGATGGCGGATTCCTGCATTTAATGCAGAGGATTGGGTTAAGATACCACTGAACCGTCGTTTACTGACGTCCCCTCAGCATAAACCGCTCTTTTGCGCACAGAGGGATACGCTGCATTGTTTTACACAGGCAGGCATAAGCCGGTTTACGCTCCGCAGTAGACAAACCGCCTGCCACGTCAAAAGCTGCACATCGTACGGGGCTCAAGGCACGTCTCTACGTCTAATTGCACGGAGCGGTGACAGGTTCAGTCAAGGCACGTCTCTGCAACGGATGCACAGAAGGGCCGCAGACCTTCGAAACACGTCTTCACATTTAATGCACAGGATGATGGCAAATCTCTGTAGAAGATTTGATTACATCTTCGAAAGCCGTGATTCCGGCTAAGACGTCCCCGTCAGCACTCGGGCACGGTACGCAACGGCTTCTACGCCCATTCAAGACCTGTGCCCCTTCGGCTCTCAACGCCTCTCCGGCTTCAACGCCTCTCCGGCTTTCAATGCCTCTCCGGCTCCTACGCCTATCCGGCTTCAACGCCTCTCCGGCTCCTACGCCTACCCGGCTTCAACGCCTACCCGGCTTCTACGCCTATCCGGCTTCTACGCCTATTCGGCTTCTATGCCTATCTGGCCTCTGTGTCAGGGTGACAGTCATTTGGCTTCTACGCCAACCGTTTTTACACACGGGATACCTACCTGCGTGGCTCTTACGCCGTGATCTTCGTAGCAATAGTACGCATTGTGTTCCCTTAGTTGGACCCGCGTCATACGCTCATTCAAAAGATCATCCATACGCAGGCATTGGTTACTTTAACCGTTGTGTAAAAGGGTGTTGTACTTCCCACTCCTCGGTTTCTACACCGACGGAGTGGTCACTGTCACCAAAACTCTATAAATAGAGACCCCTATCAATGGGAAAAAGGGAGAGGCGGAGAAAGAATTATCATCCAGGAGAGAATCATCGTCCAAAGGAGAGAGAGAGAGAGAAAGAGAGAGGGAGAGAGAGAGCCCGGAGAGCAGGCAAAGAGCAGGGATCGACGACCTTGGCCTCGTGCGTCCAACCTCTTCTGCAACCTTCGAAGCTGCTACCTGTCTTCCACGGCACTTCTTCAACATCGTGTGGTCCAAGGGCTAAAGTGATCGACCGTAGATCAGACACCTATAGTAATTTATACCCAGATTAAATAAATTGTACTCCCACATCCTCGTATAGGATTATATTGTACAAGTTTGTTTGTAAACAGAAGGGCGCGGGTTTCGCATAAACCCCGTCATTAAAATACAATTTCATTCCTTTCGTTTAATACCACAAATAAGATGGCGACTCTGCTGGGGACATCTTTCTCTTCTGACGAGGAAGTAATTGCTCAACACGATACGGTATCCGTGGGAACCGTGAAGAAGACGCTGGTCGTTCATTTCGACCAGTCAGCCTACGAAGACATGCTTTGAGCCGGGGGTAGCTCTCGCCCTCTCTCCGTCCAGGACAACAGGAAGCTGCGCAATGTGTGGATGCCCAGGACATCCTCTACTATTCCTGTGGACTCTCCGATCTCTCCGGACTCTCCGATCTCTCCGATCTCTTCGGCCAACGAGGTTGTAGCGACGCTCCCTCCGTGCCCCGCACGTAAAATTCAGTCTCCCGCTATGCGCGGTACAGACAAAACTTCGGGCGAAGCCTTAGCGCTAACCCTGTCACGCCCCAGTCCCAAAAATATACGGAACTAGGCCACGTGGCATTGGCCAGCTGACACGTCACTAAGGGATTACCCAATTTAATGGACCCAAAGTGATGTGCTACGCTGTCCTAAAATACTATAAGTCTAAATACAGGTAAATCTATCTCATCCACAAGAATAACAGGGAAAATGCTGAATATATAGATGCTATATCTGAAATGTCATATACAACCCAGATAAAGTCAGGTGGGAACAATCCCACTACAAAAGTAAGCAGGAGTGAAATAAGATAAACTAGCGTAACATCCTCAAAATATGTAGCTTCAACTCCAGGTGCACTCAGGTAGACTCTGATGGCATCTCCTCTAACTCCGTCTCCGAGGCATGTCCAGACTCCTGTCCAGGTCCAGGTACTGTGGGGTGGAATGTCTCAGCTAAACCTGGCAGGGAACCAGGTCCTCAGAGGGACGTAACAAGATACAAGAAAATAACATGCCAAGTATGTAAATACTGAATTAAACTACTGAATAAAATAAATACAGGGTGCTAACCATCTAAGTGAATGCAAATTGAGACAACCTAATACGTATGGGAAATGTGTGGCTAGACATATGCTGACGTAATTTACCAATCTGTAGTGACAGGCTAGTATATGCCACATATGCCCCCGTTCAAGGGCACTATACAATTTTCCATCTACGATGAGAATGGTCACATGAATACATATCTATATCATCCGTATCACTTCGTCGAGTGCGGCACATGGTAAAGATGTGGGTGTCCCATACGTATTTTAGTTGTTCTCCCCTTCCAATGTAACTAAAGGTCAAGTCGTATATTTCCTGAATTATTCTAATCCGTGATGCGGTCACACGTACTGGTAGCTAGTCAACTACGCAGCTCACATCCCAATATGCATTGCAACCATGTTGCGTGTTCCCGTGATAGGGTCTAGGAGAATATCAGGATATTCTCACAATTTTTGGTAAGTCTGTAACTACTACATTGATTACCCTAAGCCAACGTATCTGTTGACTGTACCCAAGGCAATCTCAGATACATTTATATGTAATTTCAGGAGCAGTATTATATGACAATAATTGAATTTAAATAAGAACATTTAACATTTAATATTTAAGCAGTACAAACTTGGCAAGGTATACTTGCCTACTCCCTGATAGTGTTTGGTAACCTGATCTCACAGTCAGGTTTGTAGTTGCTTGTGATAGGGGTCACTGGTTGTGCTGGAGATATTCTCTGTTAAAAATATACAGGTTCGTGAATTATCAGGGCATAATATAAAAGTATATATATCTACCTATGTATAATAAATAATATATATAGGATACACACTCACATATATATAGATATATAGTATATATATATACTTATAGATATAGTATGTAGTAGTAGTATATATATAGCATATATATACAGAAAAGAGAATGCAGGAATATAAATTTATATAATAGCAGGGTATATCCACTGTCATAAATATTATAATATAATAATATTATCAGGGTGTATCCACTGATTATAATATAAATAAATTAAATGACAGGGCAGAAAGTAAATACATATATATCTATGTACTGCATAATATATATATATATATAGATAATATATATATAAAAAGAAAATGACATTTGCAGGAATTTAAATACAATATAAATGCTGTAATATCCAGCACTAATACCAGGGTCTATATGTGACCACTGTTATATACAGTATTTATAATAATAATATTATCAGGGTCTATAGGTGACCACTGTTTATATATAATAATATATGAATTTAAAGACAGTGCAAGAATTTAAAATATACATATAAATATAAGCTGTATTATCAGCAATATTTATTAATAATAATTCCTAGTATAAATATAACATATAAATAATATGTTATATTATTTACAGTATTCATATTATATATAACTATATTATATATATAAATATATGAAACAGAAATAAAAGCATTAATAATTATTACCATATAATATAACTATATACATATAAATGCATACTATAATATATAATATGTAAATATATAATAAATAGATATTTATACTTAATATACATATATATAAATATATATGTATAATTATGTATAGATATATATATATATGTATATATACATAAATATATACATACATATATAATAAGACTATAATAATAATATACAATATACTGTATAAATATACTGTATTTATACAGTATATAATAATATATATAATATATTTGTATAAATATTTATATACATATACATAGAAATACATATTAATATACCTATATATATACATTTATATATATACATATATATACATATAGGGATATATATGTAAATACATATATATTAGGGTTTTAATAATTTACCTACTGACAGGGGGCCCACTGGGCTTGCCGCCGGTGGAAGCACGGCGGCGGAGTCGCCGGCGGCCGGCCGGAGAAGCAACAGCAGTAGCAGTAGCTCCTAGCAGCAGCAGCAGCAGCAACAGTAACTTGCGGGGGCTGCCGGCGGCGAGGGAGTGGCGGAGGTGGCCGGGCAGGGTGGGGAACCGGTGGAGGGTGGTGTGGCGGTGAGGTTGGTGATGGTGGAGGAGGTCGGGGGTGGCCGGAGTGGCGGTGGGGAGCGTCGGGGAGGTGGTTTGGGGAAGACGGCAGAGTGAGGCGGTGGGGATTGCGGGGGAGCTGCCGACGGCGGAGGCCGTCGTGGAGCCGCGGGATGGTGGTGGGTCGGTAGGGGAGGTCGAGGCGGAGCGAATGGGGGTGGTGGCGGTGGTCGGCGACGACTAGGGCGGCGGTGGTGGGCGGTCGGAGGTGAGGAGGCTGCTGTGGACAGTGAAGTCGGGAGGGGTCTGTGGTCGTTGCCGGAGGCGGAGGCCAGGGTGGGCGGCAGTTGGCTGGAGGGTGGCCGAGGGAGGGGCGAGTCGAGTGGGGGTGGTCCGGCGGTGGGCGGTGGCCGGAGCTGGCCGAGGGGAGCCTGGGAATGAGAGAGAAGGGGGGGTGTTTAGGGTTTATATAGATTTTAGGATAATGGCAATTTCGTAAATATGTAGAACTTTGGGGGTATTTTGGTAATTTTGTATTTTTGGGATATTTTCAGCAGATTTTTCTGTGGGTCCCATGCCACCTATTGTCTAGCCAATAGGGTAATGCCATCTAACATGCATTTTGCATAAAAACCCTTGACTTTTCATAAATTGCATAAAAGTCCAAAAATTGGGAAATTGCGCAATTATAAAATTTGTCTGGAAAATCACCTGGTTCTAAAAATTACCAAAATTCACAGAATTGAGGGGAAATGCTGGGGAGAATGTTTTGAACTGTGTGGGGTGAGTCTGGGCAGATGCAGGGTCTGATTTCTTAGGTGATACGGGTCACCGTATTTATTATTTAATAAATACTGCGCACGGTGTTCACTAATTATTTAAGGGCAGTTAGGGTCATAATTTTTCTACGGTGTCAATACGATAATTGTAATACAATTAGTGTAGAATATTATCGTATTTTTGGTTGGGCAAAACAGGTGCCTACTGGTCCTCAAATCTCTAGGGTACAGAGGTGGGTAAAGAGCAGAAAATTAAATAGGGATTAAATACGTACGTTTGTAACGATATTTGTGCGACTAAAACGAAGCACAAAACGAGGTTTTTGGGAGTTGCTAAAAATACAGAAAATGTAGTCTATCAAGTCTAGGGCAGGGATGTGAAATTAGTTTAGGGTTAACAGCTAGTGTGGTGCCCTAATTTATTGTGTAATAAACAGGTGCACAATCAATAGAATATATAATAAATAAATAAAAATAGTTGCACTAATTCTAATTAATTAAAAATAATATTAAAATACTGAAATCTGGTCGAGGGAGTTTACAATCTACCCTCCTTAGAATATTTCGTCCTCGAAATAAAAATAAACATATATTGAGAACGAAAGATTGATTAAGGACATATGAGGACATAGACATAGCTGAAGATTTGATTTGAAATATTTTGGACATACCCTGATCTGGAAATAGATGAGGGAAACATTATCGGATATCCTCTACACGTTTCCAGGTTGATTTGCCTGGTGCATGATGTTTTCATGCAATATGAACTAGAGGAACGTAATACAACGTAAGGTAGGTAACAGAAATCATTCTAAAAATAAGAACAGTGTTAAACTGTAATCTAATCTATTAATAGGGTTTGGTAATTCCCCAAGAAACTATAGAAATGGCTATGGAAACAATACACTTCATATTTATACTATATACGAGGTTTCTTCTTTCCGAAATAAGGAAAGACGGAAAACAGTAATCAAGAGTTCAAGGGGGTAATGGATTAGAAGTATGGAGATTCAAGGCGTTTAAAGAATTCAATGGGAGTTGTCAAGGCAGTTGTGGATGGAAATGCTATTCTGGTACTCCCTATTCACATATTCGTATTAGCCTAGTTATGTAGCTGATACGATATGCGCAGAGGTAAGTACATCTGTTTACTAATCACTATATATCTCAATCTATGTAAAGTAGTTATGCGAAGAGCGAACCAAGTGCATTATGGTTGATCAGACCGTCATACACTGATTCTGAAATGTATTAATATAGTACTCCAATAATACATATTTAATGAACAAGCTTGATAAAGAATAAGCTTGCAAAACTAGGCTATAATAGCAGAGTATAATTTAAGGTAGTATAGCAAATATAAGTACGCTAGATTAGGATATGAGAAGTACAAAACAATTCAAATTCACAAAAAGACAAGATTCTATAATCTCTAACTTCTAGTCTAGGTTGCTAGTTGACCCAAAAGAGGTGTGGTTTTCTAAGTTCTACAACCTTAATATACACTATAGGTTGTCCGCATTTAAGCACATGACTTGTATCCAGAGCGTACCTCTTTAATTGGAATATGTGGAAGACGTCATGTACTTCTTCCAATGTCTGAGGTAATGCTATCTTGTAAACAACTTCTTTGATGCGTTCCAACACATCGAAGAGTCTGATGTACCTCGAGCTTAGTTTTCCTCTTCTTCCAAGTCTGATAGTTTCTCGGGTAGGTGAAAACACAAGATTAGAAGTTACTGACTATCCTAATAAGTCATGTATATCAAATCTAATTTGGAAACTACCTGTAGTATTCAGCTATTACTACATTCACATGTTTTGAGCCTAACAATCAATGTCTAGCAATCTACCTAGATGTGTTTGCTTAGTCCTGATATCCGAATGGGTAACTTGGTGGTCTAAGGATGACGCTTCTCTTCCTGTAGTCTAGGATAGTATGTGAACTTGGTTTAGCCAGTCCATGTCTAAGACAACGTCGAAGTTTGGTATTGAAAGTACCGGGAATCGCGTTCTTATTACGCTACTATACATGACTACTAGCATGCTTTAGTAATGTTGGTAACTGGAACAATGCCTCTTTCGGTAAACCTGACTATTTGCATGGGTACGAAACTACTAGATGTGAAAGACAGTGTAGCTCTAGAATCAAATATGCGGTTTGCTGGTAATAATACAACTATAAGGGTACCTGAAATGGTTTCACCTTCCGGTTCTTCTGCAACTGCAGCTAGTGCAAAGGCCTGCTCGTGCCTTCGTCTAATGGTTTGTTGTCTGGCTAGGTAGTACTGCGTGTCTTGGGTGGCTAAGGGTGGTCCCCTCTGAAATCTTTCAGATGCTGGGGAATGCTGACCTCTAGTAGGAGGTTGCATTCTCTGGGCTGGTGCTGCTGGTCCTTGCCCAGTCCGAAGTATTGCTTCTCTGTGTTGTGGGCAGTCTCTGGCCCTATGTTGATTATCTCCACATATCAAGCATAGTCTATACTTCCTTCGGCAGTTTTTGGCATAATGTCCTTTCCTGCCACAATAGTGACAAGTCGGAAGTTCCTTGTATTGATATGGCCCTGTCTTGTGTTGTGCCTGATTTCCCAGGTGACGGATTGGTCCTCCTGCTCCTGTCTGGTCTATGGCTGATATGGTTGGATTTGAGCATCTTGTTTCTCGGCCAATGGCTTCTTGTATCCTTGCCTCTGAAAGAACTTCTTCGTATGAAATCCTCGACTGTGCCGTAGTATACCCTTGGAGTTCGGGGGTAAAGCCGTGATGGAACTTTAGGGCCTTCTTCAGCTCGGTTGGTATTAGGATGGCACCGAATTGACTTAGTCGACTGAATTCTGCATCATAGGCGTCGACGGTCATATTCCCTTGTTCCAGATGCAGGAACTGGGAGTACAGATCATCTCTGACCGTGGCTGGGAAATATTTTGCATTAAAATATTCCAGAAATTGCTCCCAAGTATGGTTCTTGTCCGTGCTGCGCTCTATAGATTTCCACCAGTGATGGGCGTTACCGAGGAGTAGGGTCCTTACTGCGGTTATCCATAGATCGGGGTGAAGTTGGGAACCTTTTAGCAGTATTTCCGTATTAGAGATCCAGTCTGAGATCTCTTTCGGAGTTTCATTGCCCTTAAAGGTTCTCGGGCTCATCCGGCTAAAGCCTCGAACAGTGCTAGCTGGTTGGACAGGGGCTGGTACTGGGGCAGCTGTCTTCTCCAGAACCGTCATTAGGCATTGTCTCAGGACTTCATTCTGTTGCCATTGAGCCTGCAATATGGCTTGGAACATCTGAGATTGTTCCTCAAGTTGTGGCATCAGGGCTGCGAGAACTGGAGGTGGAGGCAAAGGTATCTCCGCCTGCAGTGTTGGTGCCTGAGAAGTTTGCCCTTCTCGTCGGACTGATGTCGTCTCCTGGGTAGGATCCTGGTGAAGGTACGAGGTTGTTGGATTGACCAGCATCCTTCTCAGAGATTGGTCTCTTGGGATTGGTGTCCCTTGGACATCTGGCGAGAGATCTGTTGCTTGGTCAGTTCCATCAATTGCCTCACACCTGCGTAGAGGAGGGTCGAGTTCAAGACGTCATCCCTCCAAGCCCCCGAGCCGAAGGAGGTTCAGTGACACTGAAGCCGGAGTATTCCAGAACACTCGCGCAAAGTCACGACAGCCAGCTCCATCCCCTTCCGATTCCGACGCTGGGGGTCGCCAAGAATCAGAAGCAGAAAGTGTAGAGTCGACTTTTACAGCGACCTATACTAATCCTTCAATGACGCCCAGGGAGATGGGAGCCTACGCCGTTGAAGATGAACGCGAGGAAGCTTCACCATCAGGAGACGCGGAACAACGCCTCACCACGCTGGAAACATCTCTGCAACAAATGCAATCCATGATGGAAAACATGCACCAGATGATGCTAACTCAGCACGCAGCTACCATGGCTCAAGCATCGGTCCCGCCGACTCAGATACGTGTGGGGGTGGACTTACCACCATCCCACCCGAGCCAAGAGCCCGCACTGGATCAAGAGTCAGAAGTTCCTCCGCTTCCTCACTCAAAGAGTGCCTTACCTCCCGCTGGGGTTACGATACAACCAACTCCGCACCACTCCATGGCCCCGCCTCCGACTGAAAATCCGATGCAGGCAGTCCGGGAGTTGAAGGCCCAGTTTGACGTCTTGAAACACAAGGATCAGCTCAAGAAACTGGGAATCAACCAGCCCTACCCAGCTATCTGGGAGGAAGTCCCTTTCCCGCCAAGGTACAAACCTCAGACCATGGCCCTGTTCGAGGGAAAAACATCGCCGAGCCAGTACATGAATTATTTCAGCATGATGACGGTGTTGCTACAAGGGAACGACGCCCTCCTTACTCGGGTGTTCAAAGGTTGCCTCTCAGGAGTAGCCTATCAGTGGTACCGCAGCTTGGCGGATAACTGCATCACTTCCTTCGAAGACTTCAGAACTTTATTCTTCACACGGTTCTACGAGGGAGGAATGGACATGTCTATGTCCTCTCTCATCGAAGTCAAGCAAAAGGAAAAGGAAGACGTTCGCATCTTCATCGAACGTTTTCGTCAGGCCACCTTACAAATGCCTCCAGGAGTTCCCGACTCTGCATTGGTGGACATTTGCAGGAAGAACCTCCTTCCCGTGGTCTCGGTGTTCACAGGACCATATCAGTTCCGTGATTGGCCCTCGTTCATTATCTCGGCGGTAGCAGCCGAAGACAATAGTCGCAAAGCGCGCGACAATGGCATCATGATCTCCGCCTCCGACAGAGGCAAGAGGCCATCTCCTAGCAGCGACCACCCTCGTGGTCCCAAAGGGAAAGAAGCCCTGGCAATTAATACGGCCAGACCAAAGATTGCGGCAACTGCGCAAGCAAAACCCGGGACTTCCAGACCCGTTGAAGTCTACTCCTTCGACGACGACGACGTCCCGAGCATATTCGAGTGTCTCGTCAAGAGTGGCAAGATCACCCTTCCAGAGCTGAGGCGGCCCCAGGAAGTTGGCAATACTAACGACCCCAAATACTGTGTCTTCCACCGATACGTACACCACCCAACAAAGGAGTGTTACGTACTGAAAAGGAAGATCCAGGGGTTAATCGATGCTAAGGCGATCACCCTGCACAACACCGAGAAGACGGTCACGGCCAACATGATCTCTCTCCAGTTTGGCAGTCTGCCTCCCCGAACGATCCTGGATGGTATTACGCCTATTTTTCGAGCAACGATGAACATCATCAATCTTCCTCCAGCTCGGGATCAAAATCGCAACCTGGTACCCCTAACTACCCGGCAAGGCGAGATTATGTGGGTTCATCCCGACCTGGTGTCAGAAATCGGGAAAGAGACCGATGCTATCAGAGCTAAGTCTAGAAAGAACTCCAAATGCAAACCATGCCATATGGTTGCAACTCCAGAAGAAGATGAGGTGTTGGCTACAGCAACCCGATCAGGGAAAGCCTACCTCAAGGACTACGGCACGAGCCCGGAAGATGCCCCAGCCACCAAGCCTTCGGGACCCGAGCCCGCCACACCAGAGACCGGTCCTTCAAGACCAACTCCGGCGGACAAGGGAAAACAAAAGGAAGTACGCTTCGATGTACCTGTGAAGAATATTCCAAATAAAGGTTTAGAGAAACCATACAACTTCGACATCCTGGCCAACTGGCCAATACGCCAGCCATGTTGTCCATCTTCGAGCTACTCAGGTTCTCCCAAGACACTCGTCTAGCCCTGAGCGAAGCGTTGATGCAAGCAGATGTGTGCCTAACCCAGCTCAAGTCCCCCAACGAGGAACCCGTGGCATGCCCTCAATGCCACAGTGTGATGGAGGTGGTACCAAACATCACTTTCACCCAAGACGATATGCTGCTGAAACACAACAGGCATGACAGGCCTCTCTATCACACCGGATACATCGGTTCCATGGAAGTCGACCGGATTCACATAGATCCGGGATCGTCAATCAGCATCATTCTTTACAGTCTGCTCAGACCGTTGAGGATCTCCACCAGCGAACTGGCCTATACCACTACTACAATTGTGGGTTTCAACGCTGGAAAGAGTAAACCATTAGGGAAGATTCGCTTGAGAATCCAGATTGGCAACCTTAGATCAGTGGCTACATGCTACGTCATTGATTCAGAGGTGTCCTACAACATCCTGCTGGAAAGACCGTGGATCCACGACCACAACATTGTCCCTTCAACTCTACATCAATGCTTCAAATATGTAGATGCCAAAGGAGCGGTGCAAACCGAGTTTGCAGACTTAAACCCGTTCAGAGGGGTGGAATCCTACTACTCCAACGCCGTGTTATACTCTCAGAGCTACACGGAAGAGGTAACGGCCCAGACAGAGAAGGAATCCCGTCGGGAGCCAGAAGAACCCTCTGTCAAACAACCTCTGTCGATCAAGGTGAAAGGACGGACTGCTCGTCCAAAGGCCACAGAGCCTATGACCGCCCACCTGAACGATGCTAGGTCAGGAAAGGGGGGTGATCCTTTGGCAATTACCTTAGACAAAAAGCCTCCACCCTTGGTCATCAACCTTCGGCGCGACAAAAAACCAAGGGATGTAAAAACTACTAACGCGGTTGCTAATGACAATAAAAGTCCCCTTTTCCCGTACATTAACGAGATAGAACCAATAGCACAAAGGTTCTTGGGAGCTATAAAGGCCTATCATCCATATGTATGGGAAGTAGCGTCATCATCCAACGTCGTCGCAACGTATGGGCCCCATGAGGATTCTATCTTCATCGTCCCACCTACCTACAGCACTCAGCGTCCGATATTCTTCGGCCGTATGCGCAATCAACCAGCTATCCAAGAAGATGCTTTCGACGACGATACTGGGGAAATACAGGTTCGCCGATACAGCCCACAAGCGCTTAAGATCATGCAGAATATGGGCTACAATCTGAAGCGGAACCAAGGTCTCAACAATGGAGGGGCAGGCGTACGCCGCTGCTCGGCAACTCTTTCTACCGACAAACCCGCTTCGGGTTAGGATATCCGACCTCCCTTGCGGCTTCTGAAGACGCCATTGCCTCTCCTCAAGGCGGCTCAACGTCCTCCGAATCATCCAACGATCTCGGACAAACATTCTCGGTGAATATGGCATCGACAGATCCCTTAGAGGCAAGCGAACAAGAATCTGAGTTGTTCGAAAATGACGCTTGGGCTCAACACATGGATACGCAGTAGGAATTTCGCTTCGAACAAAGGGAACCTCCCACTAAAGACGAAGTTGTCCAAATCGACGTTGGGGGTGAACTCTCACCAAAGCCAATATTTATCAGTAACTATCTTTCCCCAGCTGAAAGGGAAGAAATTATCCAACTGATAAAAGAATACGTCGACGTCTTCGCGTGGAATTATGAGGATATGCCAGGCCTCGATCCGAAGGTGGCTACTCACAAGCTCAACATTTTGACCGACTCAAGGCCTGTCAAACAGTACCAACGCCGGTTCCGCCCGGATATGATGGACGCCATTGAAGCTGAAGTCAAGAAGTTGATAGCCTGCGGCTTCATCCGTGAAGAGCAATATCCCGACTGGGTCGTCAATGTTGTCCCAGTCATGAAAAAGAATGGGAAGGTGCGTATCTGCATCGATTACCGGGATCTAAATACGGCCTGTCCCAAAGATGAATTCCCTCTTCCTATCACCGACATCATGATCGACAATACCTGCAGTTTCGAACGCATGTCTTTCATGGACGGGTTCTCGGGATACAATCAGATCAAGATGCATCCTGAAGACGAGAAGCACACTGCTTTCCGGATACCACTGGGGGTATATTGCTATACGGTCATGCCCTTCGGATTGAAGAATGCCGGGACTACATACCAGCGGACCATGAGTAACATATTCCATGAGCATTTACGCAAAACAGTGGAATGTTACGTAGACGACATAGCCATCAAGAGCCGCCTCAAAGGTGATCACCTCCAAGACTTGAGGACGGTGTTCGAGCTAATGCGTCGCCATCAACTCAAGATGAACCCTAGGAAATCATTTTTGGGTGTATCTAGTGGCAAGTTCCTGGGATTTGTCATCACCACCAAAGGCATCCAGGTGGACCCTGACAAAGTCCAGGCAATCGTAGAAATGCGACCACCCCGTAATCTGAGGGAACTCCGGGGATTTCAAGGCCGTCTGGCCTATATCCGGCGATTCATATCTAACCTCTCGGGGAGATGTCAGCATTTTTGTCACCTCATGAAGAAAGGTGTATCTTTCGTGTGGGACGAAACCTGCCAGCAGGCGTTCGGAGATATCAAACGCTACCTCACCAGTCCGCCAGTTCTGGCACCTCCCGTCATGGGAAAACCATTCTTGCTGTACGTTCGAGCAATGGATCATTCACTAGGAGCTCTTCTTGCACAGAAGAACGACATGGGGCATGAACAAGCTATCTACTACCTCAGCAGGATGATGGTCGGGGCCGAGCACCGGTACAACCCAGTGGAGAAGGAATGCTTGGCTCTGATGTTCGCCGTCCAGAAGACACGACACTATGTCACCGGACAGACCATTCATATCATCTCCAGGATCAACCCTCTGCGGGTACTAATGAGCAAACCGAGTGTTCTTAACTCCCGACTCGCGACTTGGGCGATGCTATTAACACCATATAACATGGTGTACGTACCGCAGAAGTCCATTAAAGGCCAAGCACTGGCTGACTTCCTAGCTGCCCATCCGATCCCGGAGTCCTCCAAGTTATACGAGGACATTCCCGACGAAGTTGCAGAATGTAACTCCGCAATGGAGACCGACGCATGGCAACTCTTCTTCGATGGGGCCTCCAGAACCGGTCCCAAGGAAAACATCGTCTCAGGAGTAGGAGTCGTCCTGGTCACTCCTGATCAGCTCGTCATCTACCGAGCATATTCTCTTAGCGAGCCCTGCTCCAATAATGTGGCAGAATACAACGCTCTGTTAATCGGGCTCCGAGCCGCCAAAGAGCTGGGGGTCGAATCCCTGGAAGCTTTCGGATACTCTCTGCTTATCGTCAATCAAGTCAGAGGGATATATGAAGTCCGGAATCCAGACCTCATCCCCTACCACCAAGCAACGGTCGAGATAGCCATGACCTTCAAAGGATTCTTTCTGGAGCATGTACCTCGGTCTCAGAATCTGGAAGCCGATGCCCTGGCCAGTCTAGCCGCGGACTTAGCCACTCCTATAAGAAGGCAGGATTCGATAATCCTTCTTAACAGAGACTTATTCTGTGCGAAGAAGAACCTTCACATAGGACGCAGCCATGCTGTGAACACAGATCTCCCCGGAAAAGACTGGAGAAGTCTCTTCATAGATTTCGTCGCATACGGAATCTTGCCGGAGGACCCCAAAGGAGCAGTGTCCATCAAGCGACGATCATTACGCTTCTATTACGATGCATCTGCACAATGCCTATATCGCCGGACCTACGATGGATTACTGTTGAGATGTCTGTCTAACGACGAAGCACAGCAGATTATCCGGGAAGCTCACGATGGCGTATGCGGAGCACACCAACCCGGTCCTAAGCTACAGGATCGCATCAGGAGAATGGGCTATTATTGGCCTACTATGATCACAGATGCGATACGGTATGCAAGACAATACAGAGCCTGTCAGATTCACGCAGACTTCATACACCGACCATCTGAGCATCTGCATCCTACAGTTGCATCCTGGCCTTTCGAAGCATGGGGTATGGACGTCATTGGTCCCATTCACCCGTCTTCTTCCCGAGGTCACCAGTTCATACTGGCCATCACGGACTACTTCTCCAAATGGGCAGAAGCAATCCCTCTTGCTGAGGTAAAGGCGTCTAATGTGATCAGCTTCATCAAGCATCACGTCATTTATCGCTTCGGGGTCCCCCGAAGGATAATCCATGACAACGGGCCCCAGTTCATCAGCCAAGCGTTTCATCGATTTTGCGATAAAAATCGAATACACAATATCGCCTCTACGGCATACTATCCAGCTGCTAATGGTTTGGCGGAAGCTTTCAACAAAACCATTATCAAACTCTTGAAGAAATTCGTCTCTTCAAACAAAAGAGATTGGAACGAAAAGCTGGGCGAATGTCTCTGGGCATACCGCACAACGGTACGAACGCCGACAGGCTGTACCCCATTCTCACTGGTATACGGGAGCGAGGCAGTTCTCCCCATTGAAATCCAGATCCCGTCGCTCGGGATAGCCGTGGCTAACGAGCTGACTCAAGAAAAGAATGACCTGTTAAGGCTTCAGGAGCTAGAAGGATTAGACGAGAAATGCCTCCAAGCTCAACAGCGCATCGCGCTCTACCAAGCACGCATTTTCAGAGCTTTTAATCGTAAAGTAAAGGAAAGGGTGTTCAAAGTCGGCGAGCTAGTTTTAGCCGTAAGAAGGCCGATGATTCTTACTCACAGGAGTAAAGGCAAATTCCAGCCCAAGTGGGAAGGCCCTTATGTGATCGAGACAACATTCTCGAACGGAGCCTACAGACTAGCCCAGCCCAATGGAGACCTATTAATGGCTCCTATCAACGACAAATTCCTGAAGAAGTACTACGCCTAATCTCCTCCACTCAGGAGGAATACGGCGAGATTCTCGTAATCCGACGAAACTACTTCAAAGAAGAAACTAGTATAGGCCCACAAATCAGTCATGTCCATATCACCTCTGAACTGTATTTTTTTGGAGAATCTGCCATGTCCATATCACCTCTGAACAGGCTTTCCAAGATTCTGACCATCGATTATCACCTCTGATATCGATCGTCACTTCAACTAACACCCGTACTAAATCTAAGTACGCCAGTGGTGTTAGGTCCATAAAATCTGCTACGTCCATATTACCTCTAGCAGGGCTTGTCCTCAAACCTATTACTTGCACCTAGGTGCGCAAAAAGCAATAGGCCCACAAATCAGTCATGTCCATATCACCTCTGAACTGTATTTCTTTGGAGAATCTGCCATGTCCATATCACCTCTGAACAGGCTTTCCAAGATTCTGACCATCGATTATCACCTCTGATATCGATCGTCACTTCAACTAACACCCGTACTAAATCTAAGTACGCCAGTGGTGTTAGGTCCACAAAATCTGCTACGTCCATATTACCTCTAGCAGGGCTTGTCCTCAAACCTATTTACTTGTACCTAGGTGCGCAACAAGTAATAGGCCCACAAAACAGCTATGTCCATATTACCTCTGAGCTGTAAACTCTAGTAAAGCCTATCACGTCTATCTCACCTCTGATAGTACTTTACCTACAAAAACTTGGCCAAAGCACGTTCTATCATGTCCGTATGACCTCTGGATAGACGTGCCCTGCTGAAGTTTACCGAGAGTTTATCACGTCCATACTACCTCTGATACCACTCTCGCCCTAACCTGTCATTTACATTCCGAAATGATGGGTCCAAAGTTAGAAAAAAGTCTTTTTTTATTCCCAAGAAAGAACAAAATTACATCTGGGAAAGCAAAAAAAAAAGAGAGAGTACATCATTGCGGCGGAGCAGTCATGTCACGGATCTGCCGCGCTAGCACGGCCATCCTCTCGTCCCTAATGGCCAGAGCATCAGCACGGGCCCGCTCCAGCAGTGCCTCATTGTCACTCGAATGGGACAGCTCGGCTATCGTCCGACGAACGCCTGCACAGGCACCTTCCGCGCGATCCAGATCCCGCCGCGCTGTGCTCAGTCGACCGGCCACCACATCCAAGCCTGCCAACGACTGGGAAGCCCACTCTTCTGCCTGAGCGAGTTTCTCCCTCAACCTGTGAATCCTCGCTACATTCCCCTCGTGCTCGGATTGGCACGTTGTCTGGAGGGCGAGGATCTCATCCACGGCGGCTTTCCTCTGAATCGCCTCCAGCTGGCGAGTTCGAAGGAGTTCCTTCAGGTCTTCCATCCGTTTGGCAAGATGCGCAGTCATAAGACCGTATCTGGTCTGGGCCTCAGCATCAAGACTGCCCTGAGCCAACCGCAAATACTCGTTAATGGGTTGTTCTAAACCATTAACCATCGCCTCCAGGACATCGGCTCCCCCGGAATCGCCGAACTCCCTGACAACCCCGATGGAGAACTGGGCAGTTCTCTTCAGGCGCTCGAAATCCAGACTCTTCGCCAACACCATTGATATCATCGCTCCCAAACCGGTGTAAAAGAGGCTGGTATGTTGCTCAGTCAGCGCAACTAAACCCGACTGAACGCCAGGAGAGACCGTAATATCAGCGAGTCCCCCACCAGAGACGATTGCAGACGAAGTAGCCACTGCTGCCGCCTCGACGGTTGGTGCGACCGAAGGCAAGGTCACGGTGACAGGCTCATCCTCCTCTCGAGGCGACGAAACCACTCTGGGCGAGCTAGCCCCCAAAGGTGTTTCCTCCTCAGGATCAGGTGCCTCCGTATCACCACCAGGGGTCGGAGCAGAGCCGGAAGGCGGCTCAACGCTACACTCCCCGTGGGCTCCATCCCCTGAGAAGAAAGAACCCGAAAGTCGACATCAGTACAATGGTAACCTTTCTAAAAGGAGACATAAAAACGACATTTACCCGGGGCCAATGGTATATATGGCGCATCTGCAGCCGAGGCAGCTAAACCTCGCTCTAAGGACGCAATGCGAACTATCATACCTGGGGAAGGAGGTGGACCAACTGACATCGCCCGCAATTCCTCCAAGTCTCCACCAAGACGCGATCGAGGTTCGTCAACTGGAATCTCGCTAGGCACAGCAGGAGCTTTATCCATTGCGGGTCCAGGGAAGGATCCTCCCATCTGCCATGGCCACCTAGGCGATCTCGTTCCACTACCCGGAGCAGTAGCCACAGCAGCGACCCCTAGCGAAGATCCTCCGGCGCCGCCAACCAAAACCATAGAGGGTCCCTCTCTAAAAGGCGAGGAACCTCCAGCCAAAGACTCATCCCCGACATGGGGAGATGTAGGCCCACTCCCGGTAGCTTCAACACCAAGAATGCGGAAAGGACGAGCAACTGTCTCCTTCCTCCTCTTACGAACAGAAGCCTCCTTAGGAGCAGGCGCCCTTCGCTTCTGAGGAACTACCAAAGCCCCCGCAGGCGGAGGCACTTCACACCCCGGCATCGACTCCAGGGGTTCATCCGGGGTATCAAACTTCTCACCCTCATCGGGAGAAACCGAGGGAACTTCAGCTCCTTCCCCGATAATAGGAGAGGACACCCTAAGACTTCCGCATATGTCGAAATCGCGGTGGAAGGTGTTGATCGCCACGTAAAACTGGGCGTAAGAATGAAGGATGCGCAGCTCCGTAGAGGGGGTGACATCCGGCACGACGAAGGCTGCTCCAGTGCAACCCGTGGTGAAATACCGCCATCCTCTGGCTCCATCAATGAGCCCGCCTCTGGACCTGAAGCTGGTGACGGCATTGCCCACGTGCAGCTGGCCGTACCCAAATTGCCTGGCGAACCGACTAGGCAAATAAGGCTCGAAGAAGCAATGGTCTTCACTCCTGTACAGGAGATGGGAGGGTCTAATGCAGACCAGCCAATTAAAAGCCTCCGGAGAAAGATCGGTCTTCTCTCCACCCAAGTCCTCAAGCCTCATCCCTAATTGATGGCGATCTACGGGAGGGAGAGTACAGAGAAACTTCCAGCCATGGCTGAGGTTCAATGCCAGCCGACAATCTAGAACGGTGTCCACGTTCCAGGGAGAATCCTTGTAGTTCAACAAAAAATTTCCCCCTGAGCTGCTACCAGAGCCAGGAGACATCACCCGGGGATTGTGGAGAATTAACCAACCCATCAGATACAGGTATGGTAATTCCACCCTGGGAAAACTCTCACGCCGGGCTTCATCAGCAAGCAACCCATCGGTTAGAGCTCTCAAGCCCGCCTGTATACGGCACACCATGGCAGAAAGCAAGCCCAGTCTTGCCCCGAACACCAGGCGCACTGCCGGCCACAAGATGTTCCGATGAATGCGGTCCGCGGACGCAGTACCAGGCACTACTACTCGACGCAGCCATAACGAGAGGAAACCAGCCAGCTGGGCTTCCTTGGATAGAGACCTGCGACAGCGTCTCAGGTAACTATGGGCCGTAGTACCTTCGGGGTACTTTCCTACCCTCTCAACGAGGATCTGGTCCAAAGCTTTGGCCTCCTCCATAAGGCCATCCACGACCTGGGCACTAAGCACGCCCAAACAGTTCACGGGCTCATTCTTGCCCCCCGAAACTTTCTCCAACCTGGCAGCTCTAGCTCGGTGGAAGAAGAGGTAGGACATCCACTTGGTAGTGTGGGCCAAACCAGAAGGCTCGTTGTAAAAAGCGGTACGGCGAGATATTGGCACATCAGCTCCTGATACACATCCGCCACCCGAGGGTCCGAATCCCCCAACTCCCGGTTGGTGGGAACATACTCTTCATACGGGGTATCCCCCATCGGCAGCCTCGAGACAACCGCCATCTCATGAAGGGCCAATCCCAACTCCCCGAGTGGAGTGGCAAAGGTCCCAGTGAGCGAAACGTATCGCTCCATCAGTGCCAAGAACAAATTAGGGTTGGGAGGCAACCCGACGCTCGTCGCGCTCACAGCGGCATATAGCCCAATGCCCTCTAGCTCTTGCCGAAAGCACTTCAAGGCCTAGTTAACTAGGCTGGTCCATCGGAGGTTTGCTGTGGTGACCCACCCATTACACCGAGGATTCTCCTTGGGGTACACCCCACCTCGTCCCATGAAGCTGTTGCAGAAAGTCGACAGTTGGACCGGCTGGATCACAGAGCTGTCTTCGCTCGGGACGCCACCCGGGTACAATCCCCGGAACAACGTCACAGGACCAGAAGGACGACTAACAAACGATCCCTGGTCAGCTCCTTTCTGATGAAAGATCTTCCCCGACTTGCCATAAAGATCGGGAGTCAACGTCCACGACATCTTTCTGGGATGAGTGGCATGGAAGAAAGCCGAGATGGGATAATCCCTCGGCATCGTCGGCAGGTACAGAACCAAGCTCTCGACAGCAAAGACCCAAGGTTCCCTCTTAGGCTTCGTCTGGGACCGCTTGTCGATCATGTCCCCGAAAAGGAAAGCCGGCTTTATGTACCGCTCTCCGTCTACATACGTCAGGGGCTCCCCATTGATCATACTCAGCAGTGCCCGCTCGCCCTGAGCCGCCAACAAAAATCCCCTTCCCTCAGGATACTGGGATCCGGAGAGGGGAAATGCCACGTGGGATAAGTCCTCCAGGTAGTTCGAGTGCAGCATCCCGGCGGAGGAACCCATCACCTCGGTCAGTGGAGACTCACCCAGGTTAACTACAAAGGTGCAAAGAAAGTATGTCATTACAAAAATCTTGCACAAACATACAAAACCAAAGAAACGACAAACTGTGCTCTACGCCAGGATTGTACGAATTCGGTTATTATATGCCGGGAGTCCCCTCCACAAACGTAAAATGCTTATTTTACGACATACGCCATTTTTCGGTAGCCAGAACTTTTACGCTCGGAACTACGAAAATATGGCGCCTTTACGCTAGCACACGAGAAATGTGGGCGTAAAAGATGAAAACGCCTCCGTGCATCATCTTCCTCAGAAGAGGCTATCAGCACAGAAGGCGACCTAGCGCGGTCACGTTCAACGTGTGCGAAGGATTTTCATTATTCTTGTCACCCCAAAGGATCTACCTCTCAGACCGGGTGCGCTGCCCGTCGGCGGGATACTTTCGGAAGGAAGTCCACATTCCCCGACCGAAGACTCCCTCGCTGGGGCAGTAGGAGAAGAAGAAGAACCTATGCTCTTTCCCTTAGCGGAGGAGGTTTGTTTCGTCGCCATTTCTGAAAGCTCGAAGTGCTCAGAGAAGGAATGAAGGAGAAAAGCTCGAACAATCAAGAACTCTCCTTCGCAGAAGACGGATAAAAAGTTTCTCTCTCCAAAAGCTTGGGATATATATAGAGTCCGGATCGACTCCTCGAATCCTCGGACGGACTCCTCGAGACCCTAACCGAGTCTCGCATTAATAGTCGGATATGATTGGGTGCTACGTCAACCCACTACCCTCGAAAGACGGACAGTCAGCGAATTCGAAAAATTCTTCGCGCAAGACAGTTCAGCAGTTCTACGCTAAAGGAGCTTTCTACGCTCGACAGCAACAGATCTACGATTTTACGCTCACAAGCTACAAGTCTATGGTTTTTCTCGCCCGGATGCCTTTGTGCTCGGTAGCTTTTACGCTCGAGAGGCGACAAACCTACGGCTTTACGCTCAGCAGATACCAAATCGATGATCTCACGCTCGGTGGCGCTCAGTTTACGCTCAGAAGCAACAAATTCGCAGAACTTCACGCTCGAAGAAATTCTCTTTTCAGGAGCTACAGATCCACAAGTCCTACGCTAAAGGAGCTTTCTACACTCAACAGCAACGATTCTACGGCTTTACGTTCAAGCAGCTATAAGTCTATGGTTTTTCTCGCCCGGATGCCTTTGTGCTCGGTAGCTTTTACACTCGAGAGGCGACAAACCTACGACTTCACGCTCAGGAACCACAAGTCTACGACTTCGCGCTCAACGGTGTTTTACGCCCGGACGCTACAGGCTGAGGATTTCGCACTCCGCGACTTTCCGCTTATCCAAAACAGTCCCCGACCCGGTCAAGTACAAAGAGTTCACACAGAAGATACTCGTTCTTGACCCCAAGTACCCGAAGCGGACAGAGTACAACCATTAAGAAATTACTCTTTTCGGGTCCCAAAATTGGAGGTTCATCCGGACTCCAGTCTGAACGTCTCGTCTGTCAAAGATGACAAAGCTCAGCCAGAATCCTCGACCCTGTTTCAAGGGAGTTCCGAGAGATCATTCTTGAAGACGAAGACTGAACAAAGTTCTGCTCATCAGAAGTAGCAGTTCAGAACTCTACGCGGTTCCTTAGTCCTAGCAACAGGACAGTTCTAAGTGTTCAAAATGCTAAAGCAGCGCTCTATGCACTATCCGCTGCACGTAAAGAACAAGACAGAACCTAGTACTCTCTATACAGGGTCGCGTAAAGTATCAGACGTGTCGAAGCTGCACACATTCAGACTTCACAGCAACGTATGGCAAGTGATCATATGAAGAAAAGACGACTTTATTGAAGATTAAAAATCATGATTACATATGAGGTAAATCCTGTCTACAGGGGTTTTTCTTCACTTTTCATGGTTACATATGAGGGAAAATGCCTCTATTAGAGGTTTCCTCATCATCGTCTGAAGATCGCCCAGAAGCTGTCCTGACAGATTCTCGCGCCGGTGCCGGTCTTTCTCTTCCTCCATGGCTGTTCATGACCACCACAGTCATGAATAAGAAGATCCTCCATTCGCCATGGCCGATCTAGTTGGGGTTTCTTCAAACCCAACCCAATCAGGACGACAGATTACGGTTTGTCTGATCTCGTCCGCAGGGGTCTCAGGAAGAAATAAACAGTCTACGAGCTGTGTGGTCTAATACGGCCCTTCCTCTCCCCTGGTGCAACGCCATACAAAATTGCTGATTATCCCGAGTAAGGGAGGCTAAGATATCCTTCCATGATCCATCGCTGCAGTGGACACTTGCTCGAAGATGCCGTCTTTTTCGGCTCCCAACATGCTGGAAGAACATGATCTCCTTCTTCCTCAGATCGACCCGACGAACTCCGGCGATCATTTTAGCATGGTGATGGGAATATGGGGAAACAGGTTAACCCCCCCGCCTTTTTATAGGCAAAAGAGATCACAGCGGTCCCCAATAAATCTGCCATAAAGGCCGCACCGACCGTTTTAACGCTCCATTCAGAAATGTTTCGAGTCACGAGGGGCCATTCATGCTTCATTCAAAGCATTTCAAATTCCAAGGAATTTAAAAGCTTTGAAGGGGGTCTTGTAGAAGCATGAAAAATACGCTGACAAAAGCTACGCGGCGTATTTGATGCAGAGTAGCGCAAGCAAAGGCCTTCAGTGCCATCAGGCGTAAGAGCTCAAGGGTGCAGCGCGTCCAAAACCGCTTCGGCGTAGACGGGACCCCCCCCCCATCGCCTCCAGGGCGTAAAAACTCAGCCGCTCTCAAAGCAGCGCTAAAATAGCGTACGAGGAACGCTTCGTCTTCCCCGAAATAAACCTGTCAAGTCACGCAGTGAACCTGGCCTCTGACTCCTGACAAAAAGTGCTACACGGCGACCCAGACGACGGCTGAAAACAGGCACAGACCCCTCGGGACGCACACCACAGTATGATGGCGGATCCCTGTATTTAATGCAGAGGATTGGGTTAAGATACCACCGAACCATCGTTTACTGACGTCCCCTCAGCATAAACCGCTCTTTTGCGCACAGAGGGATACGCTGCATTATTTTACACAGGCAGGCATAAGCCGGTTTACGCTCCGCAGTAGACAAACCGCCTGCCACGTCAAAAGCTGCACATCGTACGGGGCTCGAGGCACGTCTCTACGTCTAATTGCACGGAGCGGTGACAGGTTCAGTCAAGGCACGTCTCTGCAACGGATGCACAGAAGGGCCGCAGACCTTCGAAACACGTCTTCGCATTTAATACACAGGATGATGGCAAATCTCTGTAGAAGATTTGATTACATCTTCGAAAGCCGTGATTCCGGCCAAGACGTCCCCGTCAGCACTCGGGCACGGTATGCAGCGGCTTCTACGCCCATTCAAGACCTGTGCCCCTTCGGCTCTCAACGCCTCTCCGGCTTCAACGCCTCTCCAGCTTTCAACGCCTCTCCGGCTCCTACGCCTATCCGGCTTCAACGCCTCTCCGGCTCCTACGCCTACCCAGCTTCAATGCCTACCCGGCTTCTACGCCTATCCGGCTTCTACGCCTATTCGGCTTCTATGCCTATCTGGCCTCTGTGTCAGGGTGACAGTCATTTGGCTTCTACGCCAACCGTTTCTACACACGGGATACCTACCTGCGTGGCTCTTACGCCGTGATCTTCGTAGCAATAGTACGCATTGTGTTCCCTTAGTTGGACCCGCGTCATACGCTCATTCAAAAGATCATCCATACGCAGGCATTGGTTACTTTAACCGTTTTGTAAAAGGGTGTTGTACTTCCCACTCCTCGGTTTTTACACCGACGGAGTGGTCACTGTCACCAAAACTCTATAAATAGAGACCCCTATCAATGGGAAAAAGGGAGAGGCGGAGAAAGAATTATCATCCAGGAGAGAATCATCGTCCAAATGAGAGAGAGAGAGAGAGAAAGAGAGAGGGAGAGAGAGAGCCCGGAGAGCAGGCAAAGAGCAGGGATCGACGACCTTGGCCTCGTGCGTCCAACCTCTTCTGCAACCTTCGAAGCTGCTACCTGTCTTCCACGGCACTTCTTCAACATCGTGTGGTCCAAGGGCTAAAGTGATCGACCGCAGATCAGACACCTATAGCAATTTATACCCAGATTAAATAAATTGTACTCCCACATCCTCGTATAGGATTACATTGTACAAGTTTGTTTGTAAACAGAAGGGCGCGGGTTTCCCATAAACCCCGTCATTGAAATACAATTTCATTCCTTTCGTTTAATACCACAAATAATTAGTAGACCCTGATTGTTGTATTACAGCTTAAGTACGCCCCGATGGATCTATTAAATTGGGTTTGTCCATCGGTGTGTGCTGCTGGCCATTGCCACGTGTCTAGTCCCTCGATATTTTGGGACTGGGGCGTGACATTCCTGGTGGACTGACTACCGACCTTATTATTAAGCAAAGTGAAGACCACATATTTAGTCGGATATTTGTTGGAGAGGTAATTTTTTAAATTATAAGTTTGCAAGTTAAGTAATTTTCACATAAAATATAATGCATATATTTTTTATAGTTATACGATCATGATCTTGATTTATGAACCCGGATCCATGTACATTGGCGGACCAAAAGAAACTATCGTACGTGGGAGCTAAATTGTGCCCAAAAATCTTTGATGGAATCCTTTGGATTCCACTATGTAGATCGGATTAGATATTTAATCCACGATCTTCATCTAGTTGTAAGTCTTGCGGAGCGTTGGTGGCCTGAATGCAACACTTTCCAGTTCTCATTTGGCGAGTTGACGATCAACCTATTTGATGTGGCAAATATACTAGGGTTACCTATTAAAGGTTACGCTATATATTTTTATCCGCACTTAAAAGGATATGATCTGATCAGGAGGTATCTCGGTGTTACCCCTCTATCTGGTATAAAAGATGTGGTATCCCGTTTCCCCTATTCGGATAGCGCGGCTAAAAAATACTAATCGATATTGTTCGATCGGGATAGATTGAATCAAGAACTCATCCTCGTTATGGATTTGTTTTTTCGGAATCGATTTCCATATTCAGTGGACCGTGTCCCGAGGATGGACTTAGCAGCAGAGGGACCTCTCCGCCATAATTTTTCTTGCCTAGTTTTCACCGTCGCATGTTGCTTTCGTGCTTGAGTTGATATTTGGATTTGTTTGTGTTTTCTTGAATTATTTTGATAGATTTTGTTGCTTTCGTTCGTTGAACTTAATTTTATTCTGAGCTTGAAAAGAGTAGAAGAGGTATTGATCAGCTGTTCGTGGCAATGCAGGTGGCGGTACAGTAGACGTCGCACGAACGGAGTCTTAAAGCCTATTTTTCCTGCTCTCCCTCCAACCAACTTGTGAGTGGCTATATTCGATTCGGTTGACCCTTCTTTCAAGTCTTCACATCTAAAATCTTGCATTCTTACTTGTTCCGATCACGCGATACCAAAAATAACTAAAAGATATCAAGATAAAAAGGAATATACTTGGATTATTTATGCTTGTGAATCAACTTGTGAACGGTTACCTTATTGCATGCTACTTCGTTTAGAAAGTTCTATACATGCTTAAATTTTAGTTAGAATTTTATACTTCTTCTATAAATTGTACTATGGAACACACCTTGTTATGTGATAAATTGTTCAGGAAGACTATGCAAAAATGAATCATGCAATGCTACTTGTCTTGTACTCTTGTTGCCTCTGATAACTTAGCCTAGAAGTCGTTTGATCACAGACAACTTGTGCACAAGGTCATGGTTCTTGCGGACGGTCGCTGGAGCACTGACACCGATCCGGTCCGGACGAAACCCATTATTTAGTCTTTTGTACTTGACGGAATAGATTGCAGTACACCTTGTACTTTCGTTGCATACCATTCCTGCCAAAGACTATATCATCCATATGGCATCAAGTTTATAATCCCCACGTATATTTAAACCTGTGCAAGCTAATTTGTGTCTTCGTAGCTGGGAAGGACATGGTAAATATTGTGCAGGTGGTTCAGACGGACATGTAAAAGTCACCGAACGGTGACAAGTTTATTTCAGTAAATTTTTATAACAATGCTTGCTTGAAAATGAACTAAGACAAGATAGAAAAGACCAAAAATAAACAGGCATGCTTCATATAAACAGGCATGCCTTTACCAGTGCATTTTGATGTATTGACCCTTGTTGAAACATGTTCTTCGTACTAAGGCGATCCTGCAATGAGCCAACCTACTTCCCAATCCAGTCCAGGTGCCGGCACGTTCTGATCATGCCTCAGAGGAAGCTTTTTGAAGACCCAGGAGCTTGCACCCACAAACTCATGCAGCTCCGAGGAAAAGCAATTATTCCACCTGGAGGTCTTTAACATTTTAAAGTTTTAGTACAAGGATGTAATGTACAGGACAACTATCTCATTTTGAGTCAACTTTTGTAAGCCTGTGTGGCAATTATCCAACTCATTAAAGAGTTTGTAAATATATGTTCATTATCAATAAAGAGAACTTTTCTTTGTTTCAACTTTGTGTTTCAATTATTTTGTAATCTGAATATGTGCTTGTTATGCAAGAACGAAATAAATACCTTAGCCTTGTGCGATAAGCACATAGGCACGCACGGCGTTACGCTCGGGGATGAATATCGATTCTGCGGAATCGGGACATGGCATATTGGTATCAGAGCACAGCTTCAAGTTCCTTTGACCCTTGTATCAAAAAAGTTCCTTTAATGATCTATTCCCTATGTGAACTCTTGAACTCGTTAGGCCAAAATGAGATATGTTTCATAAAATAAGTCCATAATACATTATGATACTAATATAAGTTACCTTCTTTTGAAAGGAATGGCTTAAGCGCAATCATCAGTGCAAGCACCGAGTGAGACCCAAGCCCAAGAAAGTAGTTCTGGCACATCAAAAAGTTCTAGAAGCCAGCGAGCCATGTCCCGTGTCGATCACATTCATCAAATGATGCGGATGCTGGAGGCTAACTAGCAGAGAGATGAGGCTCGCTATGAGCGAGCCGAGAAGCGCGCGAAAGAACGACAAAGCAAGTTTGAAGAAAATCTAGAAGTCCGATTTTCAGTCCAACAGAAGCAGGTAGATACCCTGCAACAGATTGTGCAGACCTTGGCCTCCAACCAGTCCGCGGCAACAGCAGTGACACCGGTAGAGCAACCCTTACTTGAAGTCAAAATGCCTCAAACTCCAAAGAAGAAGGATGTGACTACCTTCGACTCTGTCAACTTTAAGAAGGTCTGTAACACGTCGTTCAAGAGGACTTAGTATCCGATCATGGCTCTAGATTGGCTGGCAGAGCTTGAGGATCACTTCAAACTGCTGGAGGTACCTGAGCAGAAGCGCGTCGCGTGTGCCCAACTACAGCTTCGCTTGAACGTGCATGATTAGTAGGAGGTGTCACACCCCAGTCCTAAAATACCGAGGGACTAGACACGTGGCAATGGCCAGCAGCATACACCGATGGACAAACCCAATTTAATGGACCCATCGGGGTGTACTTAAACTGTAAAACAATAATTATGGGCAAAGATACTAATCTCATCCACAGAAATAATACAATCAATAACAGAATTATAAATCAATATCAAGTCTCAATAAATCATAACTCGGGGAACAATCCGATAATATGTCTGATACAACAGTTCAATAGACAGGAAATAGAAGTCCAACAAATAGAAATAACTGAGTATAATAACCAGATACTCAGGAGAAATCCTCAGCGATTACCTCGTCCTCGGGTTCTAGTACTGCTCCAATGTATGCTCCTGTCTCGTACACCTCGGGGTGGATCTCCTCTGCTAAACCTGGGGACATAATCTGGATTCCAGGTCCTCAGGGGATATAACAAGGTACAAGAATAACTCAAGCCAAAACAAATGCAGTACAATAATAAATGAATCAATAGGGTAAATTATATAACCAGCTAAGTGTTATGCAATATGAGAGCATGAATCATACTCAGGCTAAGACTACTATAGGCTTTGTGTCGGGGAAATCCATAGCAACATTCTCTCGAAGGGCCAGTACTTGTGCCAAAGCTCTGTGTCAGAGTCTAAGACACCTCCAGATAACAATATATATATATAATATAATTAGCCTTTGATATGATAATACTCTCTCCATCCAATGTAATCATACGTCTCATGTCCATGACACGCAAGATCAAATCTAATGCAGCAAGTCATAATGATATCTAAGCACATGCAATATCTATGTCACGAATCATGTAACCTATACAGAATCACCTTGAATATCTCAGAAAGATTATGTCTTATGAACAATGTCAGGTGTCCCGTGGTATGACGTACTTGATGATGCAAGTATGAAGATGTATAGGATCGCGATATCCATCTCTATATGACGTTACACAACTCCGCGTACGGCGTTGACACCCGAATATTATTAGGACGTTAAGTAATATCACACGGTCCTAGATTGAACATATTTATCACAACAATAGATCAAGGGAATAATATAAAATAATTTACTGCAAGTATGGCAAGGTACACTTGCCTGTGGTTCGGACTCCAACTGCTGCTCTGGTATTAACGGGATCTGCAGGTACTCCTCCAGTTGATGAAATAAATGTTACCATCAGGTTCAGAAGATATCAAATAGCTAGAATTACCTGTCCATAAGTCCAATTTGGACACAGGGGCAAAAGTGACAGTTTCTGGTCAAAGTGGGGTCCACATGTGGCCCGCTTCGCACCAAAAAATGTACCAGAGACAATGTTCTCCAAATTCATCAAACTTAGTGTCTACAAATCCATAATGACGATATGAACCCAACGGAATATCCAGAACTGGATTTCGATGAGCCGCTCACAAAATCGCCCATCAAGTAGAGCCGTGGGACCCACGATACGAGATTTTGTCAACGTTCTCAGAATCGAACCATACTTGGGTCACAGGACCAGCATATTACTACGAGTCCGATGGCGTAAGTTTTGTTTCGATACGACGAACGTACACGAAGTTACAATGAGTTTCAGAATAGGGCCGATATGGGACGTTGTCGACGGATACGCGTTGATTCCGGTGTGCACGCAGATCCAAATTAACTTCTACAAAATCCCACACGTCCGTATTGATAGCGCACACCTTTCGGTGAAGTTCACACACGACCAAGTCGTCCCGTTTAGCGGGACGCACCTAGTTCTAGGAAAAATAAGGTATTTAAATAACCAATATTTTGGTCATTTTTACCCTCGAAAATATAACAAACTACAGCTCAATAAATTACACTAAAAATAGGGTTAAAAACTTGGTCATATGGTCTAAATAATTGTTCAGGTAGATTTTGAAAATAGTTAATAGGTTGCACGCAAAACGGTCGTGAACTTGAAAGTTTGGAACAATTTCTAAATTTTCAGAAATAGGGTTACTTTTCCTGTTTTAGCGTCGCGGTTTACGACCGACACAGGACGCGATACCCCGAATGAGTTGCACGGGGTTCGAGAGGGTCACGTAGGAAATGGGTTACAACAGACTGCTCGAAAAATGGTGCGACGAGGTGAGAGAATTGCTCACCTGAACAAGGCGTCGGAGATGACTGTGCTACGCGTCCAAGCGGTGGCGCGACGGCCGGTCGGCGGTGAGGCACGGCGCTGCTGCGGCTGCTGGTCGACGCTGACAGCGACGGAGGAAGGCTCGGGGTGGCCGGGGCTATCGTTGAGGTACGGTCGAGGTCGTCGTCGAGGTACGGCCGGGGTCGTGGTTGTCCGGTGGGAGTGGAGGGCGGCGAGGTAGAGAGGCGCGGTGGCTAGGGTTCTCGTCGGGGAAGAAGAAGGGGTCGGCCGGAGGAGCTCGGGCGGAGGCGGCCGGAGCTGGCAGGTGGCTCAGAGTCGTCGGATGGTGGCGGTGGTTTTGACAGAGACGGTGATGGCGGTGAGGGAGCCGACGATGGGGGTTTTATATAGGGAAGGAAAGGGAGACGGGCGACCGACGTTACTGGCGGGGTGAGGGGAGGGAAACCGCCGTGGGGCGTAACCACCGGCGGGCGGCGAGGAAACGGCCGGCTACGTAGGAACCGATAGGGAATTTATTTCCCTTCGGTTACTGTAGCATAGCGGGTTTGGGTCGGGTTTCGGGTCGGGTTTAGATTCGACCCGATCCAATAGGATGGGTCCGGTTTGGTTCAGGATAGGTTTGGTTCGGTTCAGGGATGGTTTAAATTGGTTTATTTAAAATATTATTTTTTTAGGTCTTTAAAAAATAGTTCTGGGGTCCAATAAATTTCAGAAAAAATATTGTATGTCCAATTAATTATTTTACACAAAAAAAATATTTTTATAATATTTTAATATTTAATTTAATACTTAAAAATATTTAATTTATTAGAACATTTATTTTAATTATTTAAAAATTAAGAGAAAATTCCCAAAAATTATTTTTAAATTCCTGAAAAATCTGGGGATTTATAATTTACCCCCTTAAGAGGATTGTGTCATCACAATCAAAGAATAACTAAACATAACTGGTCAGAAGAGATGATACGGTTGTAAAATATGTTTGAAGCACGACACACAAACAAAGAATCTTGATCAAGAAGAAATTGAATGATGAGTGTTAAGCAAAACACCTAGGGAAGGAATAAAGTATTTCCCTAGACAATGAAGGATTAGGTAATTCAAAAGTAAGAAATCTACATAGAGCAAGGATAACTACGTCTTAGAAAACTAGGTTATCAATTATTAACAAGTTCAAAATACTAGGTTTAGGGATAAGGTCATGAACTAACAGGCATGTGTTAAAGCAATGCTAGGAATATGCATCTATGAATAACTTACGCGTGTTCGCTACTCTACGAGTCAGCGCGTCTTCTATGGTCATCGCATAAGCTTGTCCGCGTCCTTGTGGTGGTGCCCTCTGCTGTTGTTGGGCCTGCTGGAAGAGTGCTGCTCGAGGTGCCAAGGGTGGCCTTAGTTGATATCCTCCTGGTGCTGGTAGAGCTTGTTGGTTTACCATTAGTGCTCCTTCTCGACGCTCAGGGCATTCCCTCACTGAATGGTGACTGGATCCACAAGCTAAATATAATCCGAATTTACGTCTACACTCCTTCTCAACATGGCCTACCTTGCCACAGTAGTGACAAGTAGGAAGGGCTAGGGATTTGGATACAGCTCCCTGTGGTGCTTGATGCAGGTGAGGTTTCTTTGCAGCTTTTCCATGTGGTGCTCTGGCTAGTGCTGATGTGAAAGGCCACTTCAGGTTGGACTCTCTCCTGGTGACGCGCTCCATCCGTCGAGCTGCAGCAAGGACGTCCGTGTATGAAGTAGGTACAACGGATCCGATCATTCTCTGTAGCTCAAAGTTTAGTCCATCGAAGAAATTTTTAGCCTTCTCTTCTGTCGGGATCAGGGTAGGGGCGAAGCGACTCTGACGGATGAACTCCGTATTGTATTCTTCTACTGTCATACTGTCTTGAGTGAGGCGATTGAACTTGTCCTGAAGTTTTGATCGAGCAATAGATGGAATGTACATCTCCTGAAAGAGTCTAGAGAACTCTTCCCAAGTGACTCGGTCTGGTCCGAGCCGTCTCTCCTCAGATAGCCACTAGTGATGTGCATTGCCCGTCAACTGTATCCGGACAGCAATCATCCAACGCTCTCTTGGAAGCTCAGCTGCTTCTAATTGATATTGAGTGTTTGTGAGCCACTCATGAACTTCAGTGGGCTCCTCCTTGCCAGAAAAGGTACGGGGCTTCAGTTGGCAGAAATCAATGATAGATCCCGCCGATGGTAGCCTAGCTGGTGGGTTCGTCTGCTCCAGTGCGGTTACTAGGTTGTTCCTCAAGTTCTCCGCCTCATGATGTTGAGCCTCTTGATAAATCTGCTATTGGGCTTGCATCATTGTGTAGATCATTTGGAATATCTGTTGTCCGTCCATAGGCTGCCCTTGTGGGAATACGGGCATTGGTGGTATGAACTGCGGCGGAGGTGGGATATCATCACGCCGAAACCTTGAAGTATGTTGGCCCGCTTGATTGATTTAAACCGATTGTCCTCTATCTTTTGGTATCACTCCCTCATCATAGGTGACCACAGCATCGTATGGTGTACCTAAGGGATTCTCATCACCGGTTCTCGGATCCATTACTCTACATTGAAAGAAAACTATGAAAATGCACATAGGAATCAAGACAAGATATAAATCAGGAAATTAATTCGAGTTCGATATAGAGATCAAGAATGATTCAATCAAGTGGATGAGATCCTATAACTTATCCTATCCTTCTCGCATGCTTGCTCGGTCCCTTAGTTGAAACTGAAACAATTTAGTCGTTGACCTGCATGGGCCACCACAAAAATCATGTCACGCCCCAGTCCCAAAATACCAAAGGACTAGACACGTGGCAATGGCCAGCAGTACACACCGATGGGCAAATCTAATTTAATGGACCCATCAGGGTGTACTTAAGCTATAAAACAATAATTATGGGCAAATGTACTAATCTCATCTACATAAATAATACAATCAATAATAGAAATATAAATCAACATCAAGTCTCAATAAATCATAACTCGGAGGATAACCCGATAATATGTCTGATACAACAGTTCAATAGACAGGAAATAGAAGTCCAATAAATAGAAATAACTGAGTATAATAACCAGATACTCAGGAGAAATTCTCAGCGATTACCTCGTCCTCAGGTTCTAGTACTGCTCCAATGTATGCTCATATCCCGTACACCTCGGAGTGGATCTCCTCTGCTAAACCTGGGGATATAATCCGGATTCCAGGTCCTCAGGGGACATAGCAAGGTACAAGAATAACTCAAGCCAAAACAAATATAGTACAATAATAAATGAATCAATAGGGTAAACTATATAACCAGCTAAGTGATATGCAATATGAGAGCATGAATTATACTCAGGCTTAGACTACTATAGGCTATGTGTCGGGAAAACCCATAGCAGCATTCTCTCGAAAGGACAGTACTTGTGCCAAAGCTCTGTGTCAGAGTCTAAGACACCTCCAGATAATAATATATATATAATATAATCAGCGTTTGATATGATAATACTCTCCCCACCCAATGTAATCACACGTCTCATGTCCATGACACGCAAGATCAAATCTAATGCAGCAAGTCATAATGATATCTAAGCACATGCAATATCTATGTCACGAATCATGTAACCTATACAGAATCACCATGATATCTCAGGAAGATTCTGTCTCATGAACAGTGTCAGGTATCCTGTGGTATGACGTACTTGATGATACAAGCACAAAGATGTATAGGGTCGTGATATCCATCTCTATGTGACGTTACACAACTTCGCGTACGACATTGACACCCGAATATTATTTGGACGTTAAGTAATGTCACACGGTCCTAGGTTGAACATATTTATCACAACAATAGATCAAGGGAATAATATAAAATAATTTACTGCAAGTATGGCAAGGTACACTTTCAGACTCCAACTGCCGCTCTGGTATTAACGGGATCTGGAAGTACTCCTCCGGTTGCTGAAATAAATATTACCATCAGGTTCAGAAGATATCAAATAGCTAGAGTTGCCTGTCCATAAGTCCAATTTAGACACAGGAGCAAAAGTGACAGTTTTTGGTCAAAGCGGGATCCACACGTGGCCCGCTTCGCACCAAAAAATGTTCCAGAGACAATATTCTCCAAATTCGTCAAACTTAGTGTCTACAAGTCCAGAACGATGATACAAATCCAACAAAATATCCAAAACTGAATTCCGATGAGCCGATCACAAAATTGCCCGTCAAGTGGAGCCGTAGGGCCCACGATACGAGATTTTATCAACGTTCTTAGAATCGAACCAAACTTGGGTTATAGGACCAGCGTATTACTACGAGTCTGATGGCGCAAGTTTAGTTTCGATACGACGAGCGTACACGAAGTTATAATGAGTTTTAGAACATGGCCGATACGGGGCGTTGTCGACGGATATGCGTTGATTCCGGTGTACACGCACATCCAAATCAACTTTCGCAAAATCCCACACTTTCGTATTGATAGCGCTCACCTTTCGGTGAAGTTCGCACACGACCAAGTTGTCCCATTTAGCGGGACGCACCCAGTTCTAAAAAAAATAAGGTATTTAAATAACCAATATTTTGGTCATTTTTACCCTCGAAAATATAACAAACTACAGCTCAATAAATTACACTAAAAATAGGGTTAAAAACTTGGTCATATGGTCTAAATAATTATTCAGGTAGATTTTAAAAATAGTTAACAGGTTGCACACAAAACAGTCGTAAGCTTGCGAGTTCGGGACAATTCCTTAATTTTCAGAAATATGGTTAATTTTCCTGTTTTTGCGTCGCGGTTTGCGACCGACACAAGACGCGATACCCCGAACGAGTTGCACGGGGTTCGAGAGAGTCACGCAGGAAATGGGTTACAACAGACTGCTCGGAAAATGGTGCGACGAGGTTAGAGAATTGCTCACCTGAATAAGGCGTCGAAGATTACTGTGCTACGCGTCCACGCGGTGGCGCGACGGTCGGTCAGCGGTAAGGCACATCGCTGCTGCGGCTGCTGGTCGACGCTGGCAGCGACGGATGAAAGCTTGGGGTGGCCGGGGCTATCGTCGAGGTACGGCCGGGGTCATCGTCGTCCGGTTGCAGCGGAGGGCGGCGAGGTGGAGAGGCGCGGTGGCTATGGTTCTCGTCGGGGAATAAGAAGGGGTCGGTCGGAGGAGCTCGGGCGGAGGCGGCCGGAGCTGGCAGGTGGCTCAGAGTCGTCGGGTGGTGGCGGTGGTTTTGACGGAGGCGGTGATGGTAGTGAGGGAGTCAACAAAGGGGGTTTTATATAGGGGAGGAAAGGAAGATGGGCGACCGGCGTTACTGGCGGGGAGAGGGGAGAAAAATCGCCGCGGGACGTAACCGCCGCCGGGCGGCGAGGAAACGGTCGGCTGCGGAGGAACCGATAGGGAATTCATTTCCCTTCGGTTACTGTAGCATAGCAGGTTTGGGTCGGGTTTAGATCCGACCTGATCCAATAGGATTGGGTCCGGTTTGGTTCATGATGGGTTTGGTTCGGTTCAGGGTTGGTTTAAATTGGTTTATTTAAAATATTATTTTTTTAGGTCTTTAAAAAATAGTTCTGGGGTCCAATAAATTCTAGAAAAATTGCTGTATGTCTAATTAATTATTTTACACAAAAAAATAGTATTTTCATAATATTTTAATATTTAATTTAATATCTAAAAATATTTAATTTAGAAGAACATTTATTTTAATTATTTAAAAATTAACAGAAAATTCCCTAAAATCATTTTTAAATTCCTGAAAAATCTGGGGGTTTACAGGACGTGCATCGACGATCTCTTCCAGTTGATAATAAAAAAGAGACGATCGCGTGGGCTACCTTCTATGGCGCATTTAAAAAGGAGTTTATACCCCCTCCCGTATGTCAACCGAAGGAGAATGAGTTCGTACAGCTCCGTCAAGGCAGTATGACAGTCAAGCAGTACTTCGTGAAATTCAACCGGATCGCCAAGTTTGCAAGCTCCTATTTACCTGATATCACGAGTCATGCCAGACGATTTGAATGAGGCCTACGACCTGCCATCCATGCGCACGTAGTCGTTCTCCAGTACGAGACTATGCAGGAAGTCCTCAACCATGCTCTTTCTCTTAAACCGCAGTATCCTCCAGTTGTTGTCGGTGCTATACATACTTCCAATCACAAGCGTAATAATAACACGGGAGAAAATAATGCTCCAAAGCATCCAAACAACGACGGTCAACAGAGAGGAAATCTAGGGCAACCATGTACCTTCTGTAAGAAACCAGGGCACACGGCCAATAAATGTCGTCTGAAACTTGGGTTATGCCTATCCTGTGGTGAACCAAACCATGAAGTTAGCACCTGTTCGTTGCGCCATGCTTGCCTCCCTCAACATCCAAATCCTGCCACAGCACCCCAGGCCAACTAAGCTGCCCCACAACAAGAGCGACGTCAAGCTCATGGCCGGGTGTACACTATGACAAGAGAAAAAGCCCTGGCCTCGAACACCGTTGTGACAGATATATTTCTTTTCAATAACATACATGCACGTGTGCTATTTGATTCCGGTGCAACACATAGCTTTATATCCATAAATTTTGTTGTGGAAAATAATATAGAAATGACACAATTGTATCTAGACCTTAGTGTTAGCATCCCGTCGGGCATAAAAATACATGTTCGTTCAGTATGTCAAGGCGGTTATATCTGTATTGGAGGAAGGAAACTATCGCTAGATATTTTTGTCCTAGATGTTCGGGATTACGACATTATTTTGGGGATGGTTGGCTCGGCGCTTGCTCGACAACTATCGAATGTGCAGATAAACGAGTCATCTTTCGCCTACTTGGAGAAGCCGAATTCTGCTACACGAGTAGTCCAGTAACAGATGCGTCCAGGGCCTGCATGGTGATTTTGGCGATATCTGCTCGGCGGATGCTACACTCTGGCTGCGAGGGATACTTAGCATCGGTTTGGGACACGCAGTTGGATTACGCAAATGTTGAGTCTTCTTCCGTTGTGGCAGAGTTCTCTGATGTATTTTTGAGCGAACTACCCGACATGCCATCCGACTGTAATCACCTGAAATTTTAGAATTTTAAAACTTAATTTTTCTGAATTTATTTAGCATTTTTCTGTAATTTTTAACAAATAAAACTAAGGTAATCTGATTTTAAATGATTTTTAAAAGATATTAATTAATATTATAATGTGATGAAAATTATATTTTTCTAGTGTAAAATTAAAAATCGGACATAGGATAATTTTTCAGAAATTTATTGGACCCCGGATGTATTTTTAAAGCCTTAAAAACTATTGATTAAATTAACCTAAATAAATTGACCCGGTTCACCTAAACCATATTAAACCAACCCAATAAATAGACCGAACCGGCCGGTCTGCCCGAACCAGCCCAAACCCCTTAACGGGTCGGATCCGGGTCAGACCCGACCCGGTTGAGAACCCGACCCGACCCGCCTGGATCCCTAACCCCCAGACTCCTCTCCTACCCGACGATTCCCCTCCAGCGGCCGTTTCCGCCGCCGTGGCCGCCGGCAACCCCCAGCTTCATCTCCCCAAACCCCCAGACTCTTCCTCTTCCACTTCCGGCCAACCTCCGGCCGTTCCCCTCCCCTATTCCCTCTATAAAACCCCAGCCGGCCACCTAGGTTTTCCCCCTTTTTCCTTTCTTCTCCGGCGAGAACCCCGACTCCGGCCAACCCCCTCCGTCCCAGCCGCCCTCCAGCACCAGTACCGGCCGCCCTCGACACCGCCCAACTCTCTATACCCCGACGCCCCAGCCCAGCTCCTCCGGTCGGCTCCTCAATCCCGCACCTCCAGAACCCGCTGCCGGCCCCTTCTCGAACCCGACTCCGGTCGACACACAGCACCGGCGCCGCCTCCACCCGCGCTCGACCGACTCCGACTGTACCACAGCAAGTTGCCCCGAGTCCGGTGAACTCAGACACGACAGAACTCAAGCCCTAGCCAGGACACGGCTTGGACACAGTGTCCAGGACACGGTAGACTCGAACCGGACACGCGTAACTCGGATTTTGGAGTCCTGTTCAGGTACTCATATCTCTTTCCACGCTGCCCCGATTTCTGTTCCGTCAGTTGTGATGCGTAGGCTGTGTGACCCCCTCGGTGCCCGTGCAAACCGCTCGGTGCATCGCGACCTGTGGTGATCGTGAACCGCGATCCAAAAATAGGAAAACCAATGCCCTGTTTTACCCCAAAATTGAGTACGCCCCGCCAAACGGGACGACTTGGTCGCATGCGGTCTTCACCGATACGTGCGCGTCGTTGATACGGACGTGTGAGATTTCGCAGAAGTTGAATCGGATGTGCGTGCACACCGGAATCAACGCGTATCCATCGACAACGTCCCGTATCCGTCCATTCTGGAATATGCTGTAACTTAGTGTACATACGTCGGATCGAGACAAAACTTGCGCCATCGGACTCGTAGCAATACGCTGGTCCTGTGAGCCAAGTTTGGTTCGATTCTGAGAACGTTGACAAAATCGCGTATCGTGGGCCCCACAGGCTCCACATGACGGGCGATTTTGAGAACGGCTCATCGGAATCCAATTCTGGAAGTTTCGTTGGGTTCATATCATCGTTCCTGACTTGTTGACACTAAGTTGGACAAATTTGGAGACCTTTGACCCTGACCCAGTTTTCGGTGCAAGGCGACTCACATGTGGACCCCGCTTTGACCAGAAAATGTTATTTTTGCCCTTGTGTCCAAACTTGACTTAAGGACAGGCATTTTTAGCTATTTCATATTTTCTGAGACTGTTGGTAATGTTCATTTCAGCTTTTGGAAGAGTATTTACAGAACCCCCGGATACAGGGACCGCTACTGGTATTCCAACCCCAGGCAAGTGTACATTGCCAAATTATGTAGTATTGTTATTTATTTCCTTGCTTATTTACATTGATTGTACATGCTTAAACCTAGGACCGTGTGACATACTTAGCGTTCGATTAATAGTCGGGTGCCAGCCCCGTACGCGGAGTTGTGTATGTCATTTAGAGATGGACATTCGTGACCCTTTACATTCTCGTACTTGTTTTATCAAGTACATCATACCTCAGGACACTTGACACCATATATATGACAGAATCTTTCTGAGATATTCATGGTGATTCTGTGTAGGATACAGGATTGACATAGACATTATATTCTTAGAGATTATGACTTGTTGCATTAGCTATGATCTCACGTGACATGGACATGAGACGTTATGGACTTGAGACGTGTGGTTACATTGGGTGGGAAGAGACACATAGGCTACAGGCTGTTCTATATATATCCACTACTATTGTGAGGTTGTAGACTCTCGAGCAGAGCTAGACCCATTACTTGTTATTACTGCTACCGGCTCCTCGATACAGAGCTTGTAGCGGTCTCAGCCTGAGTACTAGTGATGCTCTCAGTTACATTTTCACATAGATGGTTATGTAGTTACCCTACTTGTTTCATTTACTATTTCACTGCATTTATTTTGGCTTGTATTATTTGTACCTTGCTATGTCCATGCCCCAGTCCCAAAATACGTAGGACTAGGAACACGTAAGCATGCCAGCCGCATGGATATGGCAACTCCAATATATGGAAACCATAATCCATGCGTACGCTGTAATATGAAAATCAATCCACAAGTGGTATAAACATATGTCACAAGTCATAGGGTACAATCTAAATCTCATCCACAGAAAATCAATATAAATGACTAACCAGCATCTATATAACTAGATCTCAACATAAGTATCTAAGGATGATAGTTGGATGGAAACAAATCCACTACCAACTCGAATGTAAGAGCAAATATTAAAGTAAGTACAACACAACAACACCATATAAGAACACCATCTAGCAATCACGGGCTCGAAGAGAGGACATCCACGAAACATATATAGCCATCCAATCTGTGCTCCTGCAAATGCTCAAGAATAGATACACCTGGCAGAGGACCAGGTCCTCATAGGGACGTAACAAGATACAGAAAATACGAGCCAACTTGAATACAGTAAACACGCATATAATTTGGAAATAAATAAGTACGCTGTACAAGACAATCTATATGAATACAAATGAGGACAACTTTTCGACGTATGGGCAAGGGTAGGCTACTCGATCTACCTCACAACTCACACACACGTCAATGGACATCAGAAATCGATATACCGCGGGGGTAGCGACCAGCGAGACTCCAGAAATCGACATACCGCGGGGGTAGCGACCAGCGCGACACACGCCCGTAGTGCGAGCTATATACTACGGTTTACCAGAGTGGTTAAAAGCCCATACGCCTAATGATTGTCCTCCCATGATACTAGGTGCCATGTGTGTGTCAACATATCTAATACATAGTAATGACTGGAGAAAAACTACACATGCAAGAACTATACAGAAATAAAATAAATAAACAGAAATATAAATAGCATGCAAAGTACTGTAAATAATTTGGCAAGGTATCTTGCCTGGTAAGAAAGCTGCAAGGTGTACTGTCTAGAAGTCAAACGCACAGAATCAAAAGCTATGGCCGCAGAACAATATCTCCGGATGCTGAAATAAATATCACCAACGTTTCCGGAATGAGCAAAATAGCTAAAAAGTATATCCCTTTCGTCCAATTTGGACACAGGGGCAAAACGGTAATTTCGGGCAAAAGTGGGGTCCACGGGTGGCCCACTTTGCACCGAAAAGCGTGCCAAGGGTAACAGTCTCTAAATGGGACAAACTATAGGTCAAACAATTCTAAATGTCAATACGAACCCAACGGTATGTCCAAATATGTGTTCCGATGAGCCGAACACAATTTTGTCCAAAAAGTCAACTGTGGGGCCCGCCAATTGGCGATTTGGTCAACTGTCTCAGAATTGCGTGAAAATTGGGTCACAGGACCAGCGCGTTATCACGAGTCCAGTGGCGCAAGTTTCGTCGCAATCTGACAAGCATGCACAAAATACACACGAGTTCCACAAAAGTTACGACACGGAGTGTGTCCGCGGATACGGCCTGATTCCGGCGCGCACACGCGTCCGAATCAGTCCCCATAAATTTTTACGTGTTCGGTTACTCTGCGTGCACCATTCGGTACACTTGGTACACGGCGGGGCGGTCCCGTTTGGCGGGGCGCGCTCCGTTTTCTAACTTTTGGAAATCTAGAAAAAGTGGGTTCGCGCAGTTTTGTGACGAATTTAACTATGTCCACAGCAACTAATAACATAGGGTTATTTAACAGAAAATAAACTAGGTCAAGTGTTCTACATGTATCAAAAAGAATCACAGAATTCGGATCTCTGTGGTGGGAGATACGAACTCGGCAATATGGGTGGTCACCGCAGTTTTCTGCGATCCCAGAATTGGGTCTGCTCGCGCCCACTTTGGACGCTATTTTTCGCCTAGGGGTACACGTTTCTCGAGGTTGGCAATAATACAACTATGGAAGAGGGTTAAGGGGTGAGCATATCGGTGAAGACGGAACGACGTTTGGTTGAGCAAGTCGACGGAAAATAATTCCGGAGCGAAGGTGCCTCGTGTAGAAATCTGCAGTGCGCGATGTCGGAGTCGTCGGGAAGGTTTGGACGGCTTGACGGGGCTTCTCTGGCTGCTGTGACGGCTCTAGATGGGAAGAGGAGGTCTGGAGATTTAGGTTAGGATTTTTTGAGAGATAAATATATATATATATATATATATTTAATAGGGAGGAAGAAGCGGAATAGGGGCGGCCAAAGGGGGTCGGGTTGGGAAGTTAGCCGCTGAAGTGGGATGGGTCTATATGAGTTAGCAAGTTGCTGAAGCATTAAAGTGGGCGGTCCATGTGAGTTAGCAAGTTTGCTAAAGGGGGCGTTAACAACAAGTTTGCTGAATGGGTATAGCAAATTCCTAAGGAGTGGTTTAAGTATAGTAGTTGATTTGTTATTATTATTATTATTATTATTATTATTAAATTCTTATTTAATTCTTCTTTTACTTTATTTCCTTTTCTTTTCTAAATATATATATATATATACATATATATATATATATATATTTGTGTATACATATATATTATATATATATTCATAAGAAAATTCATGGATTAGAATAATGCACACCATTAGGCTAGCAACAGCTTAAAGGGTCTCCTACATGGAATAAATTCCGAAAAATTCCTGATGGTCCCATAAGTCCTCTAAGTGTCCGAACACCTAAAATAAAAATTAGTAAAAATCTATTTCTCCTATTTAGCACATAATTACCATAATTAAATTATTAATTAATAAAAAATAATAAATACGGTTTTTAGAAATAGGGGTTTTACATTCTATCCAACTTACAAAAATTTCGTCCTTGAAATTAAGATTAAGCCACGATAGAATGTCAAGGATGGTATAAGACTTGCATTGTTTAAAATGCAAGGCTAGGTTTAAAGGGGTGGACGATATTGCACATTGCACATTCCGAAAAATTATGGAAAAATCCATATGAGCGAAAAATAGGTTTCTTCATGTGTCATGTCCAATGGTGTGGACACATAAATGCTCTTTGCATAAAAGCGCCCAACAATTAGAAAATTGCACAAAGATGAGAATTGGGTGATGGGCATGTCTAAGATAAGGGTGTAGAATTTGTAGGAAGGCAGTGGCTAGTGTAGCGCTCCAATTATCGGAGCACGGTAAGGACGCTAAGTGATATAACTATTGTAAAATTAAATTAAATATCGTGTTCTATCTCTAACTGGACTCAAGCTAACCTTAGTCTCACTAACTCAGCTAAGTAGGTCAAATTTTTGGGTGAGGGGTTCACAATCTGCCGAACTTAAAATTTTCCATCTACCACCTAAGGCTATACATCTAGAAAAACTATTGCTCAAATTATTTAATCATGATTTTTAATCCTCAAAGGTTTAACACCAAACATATCACCTATGATATGCCCTTAACCAATTATAAAAGAGAGTCACTAAGTCATGTGATTAGCCTTATGGGGTATATCTAGTATTATCAGTGTCAACTTATACTAGCACGAGGTTTCGTCTTTCCGAAATAGGGGAAGACGGAGAAAAATGATAAAGAACTCAAGGTAAAGGTGACAGAATACAAGTACGAGGTTCAAAGAGATTAAAGAATCGAAAAGAGAGTTGTCAGGACAGTTGTGGATTGAAATCCTATTTTTGGTAATTTCCTATTTATATGCTCATATCAGTACAGTTATGTAACCGATACGATGTGTCAGACATATCTAGGGGCAAGTATATCTGTCTACTACCATATATCTCAATCCACGTAAAGTAGTCATGCGAAGAGCGAACCAAGCGCACTAAGGTTAGCTAGACCTTAATACACCGATTCTGATTAGGCAATTGTATCATTGTGTGCACCCAATAATACATATGCCATGAGCAAGCTCGATAAAAGAATAAGCTTGCAAAAACTAGGCTATAATAGCAGCATAAGTCAAGGTAGTACAATAAACATAAATATGCTGGATTATGATGAAAGAAGGTACATAATAATTCAAGTTCACAAAAGATAAGACTCCACAATCTCTACATTTGTCATACTAATTCCTTGTCTAAGTCGATAGTCGACAAAGTAGGGGTATAGCCTCTAAGTTCTACAGTCTGATGAAACATTATCTTCTTATGCTAGCACACAGTTAATGTCATTCAGCTACACTTCAATAATAGGGCAAAAGACTATGTGATACTATGTTGTGAGGTATACTACCCAACTTATAACAATAACCTAGTACTGTAATTGTCTTAAGGATACCGTAGAAACTCTTGTTAAGGTTTACGAGAAGGGGTCTTGGTACTTATTAGGGTATCCTCTATACTAGGGTCAAATATTATGGTAAAACTTCTAACTAACTCTAGTAGCATCTATACTACTCTCAAGTCTTCATAATACATCAATGGGTAATGATAAACCAATCTATAGATAAGGAATTCTACGGTTCACTTAATTATTCTAAACTTAGTGGGGTGTCTATATTCTCGTTGTATTCTTAATAGGTGTGCTACCATAATCATCATCCTAATAACCGGGGTTCCTATATTCTAGCAGAAGGCTATACTAAAGGAACAATTATGGGAGTACATGAATCAAGCAGGATGCAATTGTTCAAATAGACAGATAGGAGGAAGATGAATCATAGTCAATTGTGGATGAGATCCTATACTCTAGTCCTAGGTGCAGGCTTGTTCGGTACAATAACGTAACCGAGACAATATGCTCTCGACCTGCATGGGCCACCACAAAAATATGTCATGCCCCAGTCCCAAAATACGTAGGACTAGGAACACGTAAGCATGCCAGCCGCATGGATATGGCAACTCCAATATATGGAAACCAAAATCCACACGTACGCTGTAATATGAAAATCAATCCACAAGTGGTATAAACATATGTCACAAGTCATAGGGTACAATCTAAATCTCATCCACAGAAAATCAATATAAATGACTAACCAGCATCTATATAACTAGATCTCAACATAAGTATCTAAGGATGATAGTTGGATGGAAACAAATCCACTACCAACTCGAATGTAAGAGCAAATATTAAAGTAAGTACAACACAACAACACCATATAAGAACACCATCTAGCAATCACGGGCTCGAAGAGAGGACATCCACGAAACATATATAGCCATCCAATCTGTGCTCCTACAAATGCTCAAGAATAGATACACCTGGCAGAGGACCAGGTCCTCAGAGGGACGTAACAAGATACAGAAAATACGAGCCAACTTGAATACAGTAAACACGTATATAATTTGGAAATAAATAAGTACGCTGTACAAAACAATCTATATGAATGCAAATGAGGACAACTTTTCAACGTATGGGCAAGGGTAGGCTACTCGATCTACCTCACAACTCACACACACGTCAATGGATATCAGAAATCGACATACCGCGGGGGTAGCGACCAGCGAGACTCCAGAAATCGATATACCGCGGGGGTAGCGACCAGCGCGACACACGCCCGTAGTGCGAGCTATATACTATGGTTTACCAGAGTGGTTAAAAGCCCATACGCCTAATGATTGTCCTCCCATGATACTAGGTGCCATGTGTGTGTCAACATATCTAATACATAGTAATGACTGGAGAAAAACTACACATGCAAGAACTATACAGAAATGAAATAAATAAACAGAAATATAAATAGCATGCAAAGTACTGTAAATAATTTTGTAAGGTATCTTGCCTGGTAAGAAAGCTGCAAGGTGTACCGTCCAGAAGTCAAACGCACAGAATCAAAAGCTATAGGCCGCAGAACAATGTCTCCGGATGCTGAAATAAACATCACCAATATTTCCGGAATGAGCAAAAAAGCTAAAAAGCACATCCCTTTCGTCCAATTTGGACACAGGGGCAAAACGGTAATTTCGAACAAAAGTGGGGTCCACTGGTGGCCCACTTTGCACCGAAAAATGTGCCAAGGGTAACAGTCTCTAAATGGGACAAACTATAGGTCAAACAACTCTAAATGTTAATACGAACCCAACGGTATGTCCAAATGTGGATTCCGATGAGCCGAACACAATTTTGTCCAAAAAGTCAACTGTGGGGCCCGCCAATTGGCGATTTGGTCAACCGTCTCAGAATTGCGTGAAAATTGGGTCACAGGACCAGTGCGTTATCACGAGTCCAGTGGCATAAGTTTCGTCGCAATCTGACAAACATGCACAAAATACGCGCGAGTTCTACAAAAGTTGCGACACGGAGTGTGTCCGCGGATACGGCCTGATTCCGGCGCGCACACGCGTCCGAATCAGTCTCCACAAATTTTTACGTGTCCGGTTACTCTGCGTGCACTATTCGGTACACTTGGTACACGGCGAGGCGGTCCCGTTTGGTGGGGCGCGCTCTGTTTTCCAACTTTTGGAAATCTAGAAAAAGTGGATTCGCGCAGTTTTGTGACGAATTTAACTATGTCCACAGCAACTAATAACATAGGGTTATTTAACAAAAAATAAACTAGGTCAAGTGTTCTACATGTATCAAAAAGAATCACCGAATTCGGATCTCTGTGGTGGGAGATACGAACTCGACAATATGGGTGGTTACCGCAGTTTTCTGCGATCCCAGAATTGGGTCTGCTCGCGCCCACTTTGGACGCTGTTTTCCGCCTAGGGGTACACGTTTCTCGAGGTTGGCTATAATATAACTATGGAAGAGGGTTAAGGGATAAGCATACCGGTGAAGACGGAACGGCGTTTGGTTGAGCGAGTCGACGGAAAACAATTCCAGAGCGAAGGTGCCTCGTGTGGGAATCTGCAGTGCGCGAGGTCGGAGTCGTCGGGATGGTTTGGACGGCTTGGCGGGGCTTCTCTGGCTGCGGTGACGGCTCTAGATGGGAAGAGGAGGTCTGGAGATTTAGGTTAAGATTTTTTGAGAGATAAATATAAATATAAATATATATATATATATATATATATATATATATATATATATTTAATAGGGAGGAAGAAGCGGAATAGGGGCGGCCAAAGGAGGTCGGGTTGGGAAGTTAGCCGCTGAAGTGGGATGGGTCTATATGAGTTAGCAAGTTGCTGAAGCATTAAAGTGGGCGGTCCACGTGAGTTAGCAAGTTTGCTAAAGGGGGCGTTAACAGCAAGTTTGCTAAATGGGTATAGCAAATTCCTAAGGAGTGGTTTAAGTATAGTAGTTGATTTGTTATTATTATTATTATTATTATTATTATTATTATTATTAAATTCTTATTTAATTCTTCTTTTACTTTCTTTTCTTTTCTTTTCTAAATATATATATACATATATATATATTTGTGTATACATATATATTATATATATATTCATAAGAAAATTCATGGATTAGAATAATGCACACCATTAGGCTAGCAACAGCTTAAGGGGTCTCCTACATGGAATAAATTTCGAAAAAATTTTGATGGTCCCATAAGTCCTCTAAGTGTCCGAACACCTAAAATAAAAATTATTAAAAATCTATTTCTCCTATTTAGCACATAATTACCATAATTAAATTATTAATTAATAAAAAATAATAAATACGGTTTTTAGAAATAGGGGTTTTACAGGACCTGGATCCGGATGATGTCCCCAGGTTTAGCTGAAGAGCATTATCCCGAGGTTTACGGGACATGAGCATAAGTTGTACCAGAACCTGTTATTGGAGCTGAACCAATCCCAGAAGAAGAGGTGATGGCTGAAGACTTTTCCTGAGTATATGTTATTCGTACTCATCAGATACTTTATTTTGGACTCTTTTGTTCTGGTCTGTTGAACCAGTGATTTAGACTATTATCGGGTTGTTCCCCGAAATACTTTGCTGAGACTGGATGTTGATTTACTTTCCTTATTGCTGTTGATCTTATTATCTTTTGTGTGTGGATGAGATTAGTTTTGACATGATGTTGTAGACCTTATTTCACAGCTTAAGTGCAACCTGGTGGATCCATTAAATTGGGTTGTCCATCAGAGTGCGCTGCTGGCCATTGCCACGTGTCTAGTCCTTTGATATTTTGGGACTGGGACGTGACATGGTTTTTGTGGTGGCATACAGGTCAACGACTAAATTATTCTGTTTCAACTTAGGGACCGAGCAAGCCTGTAACAAGGATATGATAGGTTATAGGATCTCATCCATTGTTTGAATCATTTTTGAACTCTATATCGAATTCGAATTAAGTACTTGATTTGCATCCTGCTTTAATTCTACTGAACGTTCTCATAAAGTTTATTTTGGATGCAGAATAATGGATCCAAGAATTGGAGATAAAAATCCTTTGAGTACACCGCAAGATGTTGTGGTTACCTATGGAGACGGAGTTACACCAGAGAATAGAGGGCAATCCTCTCAAAGTGATCAAGCTGAACAACATAACTCAAGGTTCCGGCGCGACGACATCCCACCTCCGCCACAGTTCACTCCACAGATGCCTGTCTTTCCACCAGGGCAACCCATGGACGGGCAGCAGATGTTCCAGATATTTTACACCATGATGCAAGCCCAACAGCAAGTTCAACAGGAGGCGCAGCGTCATGAGGCAGAGTATCTGAGAACCAACCTAGTAACCGCATTAGAGCAGGCGAACCCACAAGCTAGGCGACCAGCGACGGGATCTATCACTGATTTTTGTCAACTCAAGCCCCGTACCTTTTCGGGCAAGGAAGGACCAACTGAAGTGCACGAGTGGCTCACGAACACACAATACCAGTTGGAAGCAGCTGAACTTCCGCGAGAGAGATGGATGACTGCTGTCAGGATGCAACTGACGGACAATGCGCACCATTGGTGGCTAGCCGAAGAGAGGAGGCTCGAACATGACCGAGTCACTTGGGAAGAGTTCTCCAGACTCTTCCAAGAGATGTATATCCCAGCTGTTGCTCGGTCAGAACTCCGAGACAAGTTCAACCGTCTTATCCAAGGCAATATGTCGGTGGAAGAGTACAATGCCGAATTCATTTGCCTGAGTCATTTTGCCCCTTCTCTAATTCCTACCGAAGAAGAGAAAGCGGAGAAGTTCTTTGATGGACTCAGGTTCGAGCTCCAGAGGTTGATTGGATCTGTTGCACCTACCTCATACACCGACGTCCTTGCTGCAGCACGATGTATGGAGCGCGTTACCATGAGGGAGTCGAGTCTGAATCAGCCATTCACATTAGTACCATCCAGGGCATCACAGGGGGATTCTGTAAAGCGACTCCAGAAGAATCTACCTCAGAGAGCAGCACCAAGAACCCTACCTACTTGTCATTACTGCGGCAAGTTAGGTCATATTGAAAAGGAGTGTAGACGCAAGTTGGGACTATGCCTGGTTTGCGGATCCAACCAGCATCTATTGTAATCCCCTTGATTTTCATAAATTTAAAATTTAGATTTTTCACAATTTTCTGGATTTTCTGAGATTTTTCTGAAATAAAACTAAGGTGTTTTAATTAATAAAGGATTTTTAAATGTTAATAAATATTATTAAAATATTATGAAAATAATATTTTATAGTGTAAAATAAAAAATCAGACATATGGTAATTTTTCGGGAATTTATTGGACCCCGGATGAATTTTAAAAGCCCTAAACACTAATTAAATTAATTAAACCAAAATAAACCGGGTTTTATTTAAATAAACCAAACCAAACAAAGCTGAACCAAACCGAACCGGGTTTATTTTAAAACCAATTCCTTATCGGGTCGGATCCGGGTCCAACCCAGACCCGACCCGTTAACCCGACCCAAACCCACTTTCTTGTTAGCGGATCGGGCCGGATCCGAATGAACCCGACCCGACCCGAATGAACCCGACCCGCAAACTCTTCTTCTCCCAAACGCACGGCCGACTCTTCTCCTCCCCTTCGCCGGCTGCCGCCGCCTGGCCTCCCGCCGCCTGTGTAACGTCCGCCGGCCGCTCGCATCCCGACCCTCCGCCTCCGGTAACGGCCGCTCCGCCGTTTCCTTTCCCTCTCTCCTATATAAAAACCCCCATTCCCCTCTTTTCCGGCAAACCTCCCCGCCCCGACGCTGTCTCCGCCCCTGACCTCGCCGACGACGTCGCCCCGCCTAATCGCGCCGCCCTGCCTCCTTCCTCCTCTCCCCATCTCGCCATCTCCCTCTCCTCCGCTGCACCCGAGTCCCCAGCCGAGCCTCGCCGAGCCGTTCCCAGCAGTACCCGGCCGCCGCCTCCGCCAGCGAGCTCCGGCTGAGACGCCACCCTCCGGCTCGCCTCCGGCCGCAGCGCCACCCTACCCCAGCGGCACCCCGTCAAGCCCTAACCAGGACACGAGTCGGACACAGCCGCTCGGACACGGACAGTAAACCCTAACCCTAATTTTGAAATCTCGTGTCGGACACAGTGTCCAGGACACAGGACACGAAACGGATACGAAGATTCGGTTTTCTGGAGCCCAGTTCAGGTATTCATAACTTTTTGCTCATAGCTCGGAATTCGATTCCGTAAATTTTATCGTGTAGCCTGCATGACCCTCTCGGTGCCAGGACAAACCGTTCGGGGCATCGCGTCCTGTGGTGATCGCACACCGCGATCCAAAAACAGGAAAAACCAGACCCTGTTTCACCCCGGAATCGAGTACGCCCCGCCAAACGGGACGACTTGGTCGCGTGCGGTCTTCACCGATACGTGAGCGTCGTTGATACGGACGTGCGGGCTTTCGCAGAAGCTGATTCGGATGTGCGTGCACACCGGAATCAGTGCGTATCCGCGGACACCGCCCCGTATCCGTACTTTCTGTTTCTCGCTGTAACTTAGTGTACACAAGTCAGATCGAGACAAAACTTGCGCCATTGGACTCGTAGCAATATGCTGGTCCTGTGAGCCAAGTTTGGTTTGATTCTGAGAACGTTGACAAAATCGTGTGTCGTGGGCCCCACAGGCTCCATCCGACGGGCGATTTTGAGAACGGCTCATCGGAATCCAATTCTGGAAGTTCCGTTGGGTTCGTATCATCGTTCCTGATCTGTTGACACTAAGTTTGACTGTTTTTGAGACCTTTGACCCTGACGCATTTTTCGGTGCAAAGCGGCCCACATCTGGACCCCGCCTTGACCCGAAAATGACGTTTTTGCCCTTGTCTCCAAAGTGGACTCAAGGACAGGCGTTCCTAGATGATTGATGTGTTCTGGACCTGATGGTGATGTCTATTTCAGCAACCGGAGTACTGTCTGGAAATCCAGCTGAAGCTCGAGCTACAACTGAAACAGGAAATCCAGGCAAGTGTACCTTGCCATAAAATGCAGTTTATTGATTCTCTTGCTTTAATTTCTGTGACTGTGGTACTTGCCCTACCAAGTATTTTATACCCAGGACACCTAACACAAAGCATGATACATAATCTTCCTGATTATTCAAGGGGGTTTGTATAAGATATAATTTCATGATTTAAGCTTTATTTTCTTAGAACTTAATAAATGACCGATTGCATTAGTTAAATCTTGCGTAACATGAACATTGAGATCTGTGACGTGAGATTCATTGGGTGGGGAGAGTATTACCATATCAAGGCTGAATAAATATTATATATTGTTATCTGGAAGTGTCCTAGTCTCTGACACAGAGCTTTGGCACATGTACTGGCCCTTCGAGAAAACACTGCTATGGTTTCTTGTCACTGATCCTGTAGTAGTCTCAGCCTGAGTATGAATAATAACTCTCACTTGCATGATCACTTAGCTGATTTTATTATTTATCCGGATTTGTTTGATAGTAACATCGGCATGCCACTGTCTTAGACTTATTAATTTCTTGTGCTTCTCTTGTGTTTAACATTTTGGTTGACTTGCATGCTCATTCACTATATTTTGGCTCGTATTCTTCTGTACCTTGTTACGTCCCTCTGAGGACCTGGTTTTGTTCTCCAGTTATAGCAGACGAGATCTACCCTGAGGTGTACGGAACAGGGGCACTACTCGGAGCAGTACCTGAACCTGAGGACGAGGTGACCGCTGAGGACTTCTCATGAACAACTGCTTAGCCTTGCTCAGTCTTTATGGCAAAATGGACTTATTTCCTGTTTAATTAAACTCTTTATTTCCTGATTCTGAGAATATTGTAAATAGACTTAATATCGGATTGTTCTCCGATTTTATTTACTTTGACTGTTGTTGTTTAATATTTCTTTTGGATGTTATTGCTATCTTATATCTGTGGATGAGAATAGTAAAACCTTGACTGATGTAATACAGCTTAAGTATGCCCGATGGATCCATTAAATTGGGTTTGTCCATCGGTGCATGCTGCTGGCCATATTCACGCATCCAGTCCCTTGGTATTTTGGGACTGGGGCATGACATGGTTTTTGTGGTGGCCCATGCAGGTCAACGACTAAATTGTTCGGTTTCAACTTAGGGACCGAACAGGCCTGCAATAAGAATAGGATAAGTTTTTAGGATCTCATCCACTTGCTTGAATCGTTTTTGATATCTGTATCGTATTCGAACTAATTTTAACTTGCATCTTGCCTTGATTCCTGTGCGCCTCTTATAGATTATTGTTGATGCAGAGTAATGGATCCACGAGAAAACGATGGAACTCCAGCAAGAACACCAGTAGGTGCTGAAGTCACTTACGGAGAAGATGAAGTGACGCTATTGAGTGGAAATCCCTCTACTCACCGAAGCAGTCAAGCAGATCCGCAATCTTCCCGATTTCGGCGTGATGATATTCCACCTCCGCCCCAGTTCACTCCACAGATGCCTGTCTTTCCACCAGGCCAAGCAATGGACGGACAGCAGATGTTCCAGATGTTCTACGCAATGATGCAAGCTCAGCAACAAATCCAAACTGAGGCCCAACGTCGCGAAGCTGAGTACTTAAGGAACAGTCTAGTAAATGCACTGGAGCAGGCCAACCTACCAGCTAGACGACAACCGACGGGCTCTATCACAGACTTCTGCCAGCTAAAGCCCCGTACTTTCTCTGGCAAGGAGGGACCAACAGAAGTGCATGAATGGCTCACCAATATTCGGCATCAATTAGAAGCAGCTGAACTACCAAGAGAACGTTGGATGACCGCCGTCAGAATGCAATTGACGGACAATGCTCATCACTGGTGGCTATCCGAAGAGACCAGGCTCGGACCAGACCGAGTTACTTGGGAAGAGTTCTCCAGACTCTTCCAGGAGATGTACATACCTGCTATCGCTCGATCTGAACTTCGGGACAAGTTCAATCGCCTCACTCAGGAAGCTATGACGGTGGAAGAGTACAACGCCGAGTTCATTCGTTTGAGTCGCTTCGCTCCTACCTTGATCCCGACAGAAGTAGAGAAGGCCGAGAAGTTTTTCGACGGACTCAACATCGAACTACAGAAACTGATTGGATCCGTCGCACCAACTTCGTACACGGACGTCCTTGCTGCAGCTAGACGCATGGAGCGCGTCACCAGGAGAGAAACCAGTCTGAAGAGGTCTTCCACCTCAGTACCAGCCAGAGCAAACAATGGAGAAGTTGCCAAGAAACCTCATCTGCACCAAGCACCACAGGGATCTGCATCCAAAACCCTGACTCTACCTACTTGTTATTACTGCGGCAAGATAGGCCATGTTGAGAAGGAGTGTAGACGTAAACACGGACTGTGCTTAGGTTGTGGATCCAGACGGCATGCAGTAAAGGACTGCCCTGATCGTAGGGAAGCACCAAGGGCAAACCAACAAGCTCTACCGGCACCAGGAGGGCATCAACCAAGGCCACCCATGGCACATCAAGCAGCACCCTACCAGCAAGCCCAGCAACATCAGAGAGCACCACCTCAAGGACGCGGCCAAGTTTTCGCGATGACTGTGGGAGACATGCAGAACCGTGGCGTAGCTAATGCGAGTAAGTCTTTATAGTTGTTCCGTTCCTAGCATTTCTGTAGTTCGTGCCTGCTGGTTCGTGACCCCAGACTTTAACCTGATAACCTTAACCTGATAATTTTTAACAACTGATAATCTAGTTTTGAACTTGATAATAACCTAGACTATTTTATAAATATTAACCTGATAAGTTTTGAAAAGATAACCTGGTTTTATAAAAACAGTAATTTTCTAGATTTCCCACATTTGGGAAATTGCATAACTTCTACTTAGGAAAATGATTTTTCCTATGTGTTCCACCCTGAACCTTGATTTTCTTTATTGTATTATGATTCGAATAAAATTGGTAACCGTGTCATCTCTGTTGACCGGTTATTCTTTGATTGCGAGGACGCAATCCTCTTAAGGGGGGTATATTGTAATCCCCCTGATTTTCATAAATTTAAAATTTGGATTTTTCACAATTTTCCTGGATTTTCTGAGATTTTTCTGAAATAAAACTAAGGTGTTTTAATTAATAAAGGATTTTTAAATGTTAATAAATATTATTAAAATATTATGAAATAATATTTTATAGTGTAAAATGAAAAATCAGACATATGGTAATTTTCCGGGAATTTATTGGACCCCGGATGAATTTTAAAAGCCCTAAACACTAATTAAATTAATTAAACCAAAATAAACCGGGTTTTATTTAAATAAACCAAACCAAACAAAGCTGAACCAAACCGAACCGGGTTTATTTTAAAACCAATTCCTTATCGGGTCGGATCCGGGTCCAACCCAGACCCGACCCGTTAACCCGACCCAAACCCACTTTCTTGTTAGCGGATCGGGCCGGATCCGAATGAACCCGACCCGACCCGAATGAACCCGACCCGCAAACTCTTCTTCTCCCAAACGCACGGCCGACTCTTCTCCTCCCCTCCGCCGGCTGCCGCCGCCTGGCCTCCCGCCGCCTGTGTAACATCCGCCGGCCGCTCGCATCCCGACCCTCCGCCTCCGATAACGGCCGCTCCGCCGTTTCCTTTCCCTCTCTCCTATATAAAAACCCCCATTCCCCTCTTTTCCGGCAAACCTCCCCGCCCCGACGCTGCCTCCGCCCCTGACCTCGCCGACGACGCCGCCCCACCTAGTCGCGCCGCCCTGCCTCCTTCCTCCTCTCCCCATCTCGCCATCTCCCTCTCCTCCGCTGCACCCGAGTCCCCAGCCGAGCCTCGCCGAGCCGTTCCCAGCAGTACCCGGCCGCCGCCTCCGCCAGCGAGCTCCGGCTGAGACGCCACCCTCCGGCTCGCCTCCGGCCGCAGCGCCACCCTACCCCAGCGGCACCCCGTCAAGCCCTAACCAGGACACGAGTCGGACACAACCGCTCGGACACGGACAGTAAACCCTAACCCTAATTTTGAAATCTCGTGTCGGACACAGTGTCCAGGACACAGGACACGAAACGGATACGAAGATTCGGTTTTCTGGAGCCCAGTTCAGGTATTCATAACTTTTTGCTCATAGCTCAGAATTCGATTCCGTAAATTTTATCGTGTAGCCTGCATGACCCTCTCGGTGCCAGGACAAACCGCTCGGGGCATCGCGTCCTGTGGTGATCGCACACCGCGATCCAAAAACAGGAAAAACCAGACCCTGTTTTACCCCGAAATCGAGTACGCCCCGCCAAACGGGACGACTTGGTCGCGTGCGGTCTTCACCGATATGTGAGCGTCGTTGATACGGACGTGCGGGCTTTCGCAGAAGCTGATTCGGATGTGCGTGCACACCGGAATCAGTGCGTATCCGCGGACACCGCCCCGTATCCGTACTTTCTGTTTCTCGCTGTAACTTAGTGTACACAAGTCAGATCGAGACGAAACTTACGCCATTGGACTCGTAGCAATACGCTGGTCCTGTGAGCCAAGTTTGGTTCGATTCTGAGAACGTTGACAAAATCGTGTGTCGTGGGCCCCACAGGCTCCATCCGACGGACGATTTTGAGAACGGCTCATCGGAATCCAATTCTGGAAGTTCCGTTGGGTTCGTATCATCGTTCCTGACCTGTTGACACTAAGTTTGACTGTTTTTGAGACCTTTGACCCTGACGCGTTTTTTGGTGCAAAGCGGCCCACATCTGGACCCCGCCTTGACCCGAAAATAACGTTTTTGCCCTTATCTCCAAAGTGGACTCAAGGACAGGCGTTCCTAGCTGATTGATGTGTTCTGGACCTGATGGTGATGTCTATTTCAGCAACCGGAGTACTGTCTGGAAATCCAGCTGAAGCTCGAGCTACAACTGAAATAGGAAATCCAGGCAAGTGTACCTTGCCATAAAATGCAGTTTATTGATTCTCTTGCTTTAATTTCTGTGACTGTGGTACTTGCCCTACCAAGTATTTTATACCCAGGACACCTAACACAAAGCATGATACATAATCTTCCTGATTATTCAAGGGGGTTTGTATAAGATATAATTTCATAATTTAAGCTTTATTTTCTTAGAACTTAATAAATGACCAATTGCATTAGTTAAATCTTGCGTAACATGAATATTGAGATCTGTGACGTGAGATTCATTGGGTGGGGAGAGTATTACCATATCAAGGCTGAATAAATATTATATATTGTTATCTGGAAGTGTCCTAGTCTCTGACACAGAGCTTTGGCACCTGTACTGGCCCTTCAAGAAAACACTGCTATGGTTTCTTGTCAGTGATCCTGTAATAGTCTCAGCCTGAGTATGAATAATAACTCTCACTTGCATGATCACTTAGCTGGTTTTATTATTTATCCGGATTTGTTTGATAGTAACATCGGCATGCCACTGTCTTAGACTTATTAATTTCTTGTGCTTCTCTTGTGTTTAACATTTTGGTTGACTTGCATGCTCATTCACTATATTTTGGCTCGTATTCTTCTGTACCTTGTTACGTCCCTCTGAGGACCTGGTTTTGTTCTCCAGTTATAGCAGACGAGATCTACCCTGAGGTATACGGAACAGGGGCACTACTCGGAGCAGTACCTGAACCTGAGGACGAGGTGACCGCTGAGGACTTCTCCTGAACAACTGCTTAGCCTTGCTCAGTCTTTATGGCAAAATGGACTTATTTCCTGTTTAATTAAACTCTTTATTTCCTGATTATAAGAACATTGTAAACAGACTTAATATCGGATTGTTCTCCGATTTTATTTACTTTGACTGTTGTTGTTTAATATTTCTTTTGGATGCTATTTCTATCTTATATCTGTGGATGAGAATAGTAAAACCCTGACTGATGTAATACAGCTTAAGTATGCCCGATGGATCCATTAAATTGGGTTTGTCCATCGGTGCATGCTACTGGCCATATTCACGCATCCAGTCCCTTGGTATTTTAGGACTGGGGCATGACATCTATCCAGGGACTGCTCTGAACGCAGAGAGGGAGCACCAATACTAGCTTTACCTGCACCAAGGCCAGCTTATCCAGCAGTGGGAGCACCGCAGACGGGAGTTGGAGGAGTCAGACCACCAGCTCCAGGAGGATATCAGCAGAGACCACCATTGCCACTACAGGCAGCACTATTCCAGCAGGCTCGACAGCAGAGGGGTCCAGCTCAGGGACGAGGACAGGCATTTGTATTGGCTGTTGAGGAGGAAGCTACTGCTGGAGAGGTTATAGCAGGTACTATTTTAGTAGCTTCATTACCTGCTGTAGCTTTATTTGATTCTGGAGCATCGTATTTATTCATAGCTGCTAGCTTCGTAGCCACCCATAGAGTAGCTACTTGTCACGACCCGTACCCAGAAAATTGGGCATGAGTCGTGGGTACGTCCAGCCTACGCCGCAGCATCGACGGTAGAACGCTGTCTAGGTCAACTATCTAGATAACTCACTGCCATGACCTCTCCAAAAGGAGGGCAACCACGCAATCAATATATAAACCTGTCAAGATCTCAACTCCAAACGGAGGAGCAATATCACAATGATAATCTCAAGTACTCAATCACGAATCTAAGCAATAAGATAACAAAGAAGACTAACAACTATAAAGTCTAACCAACAACAACTACTACAACAACCATAACATCAATAATAATAATACATCATCCAAAAATAATATACAAACAAGGTCTCAATCCAAAATCGGAGACAAATCCGGTGCTAAAAGCTAATAAAAACAACAACAAGGTCTCAGAGATCCCGGCTACAAACCCGAAAATTACCCCTAAACTAGAGGGTCCCTGTCTGCACCGTCGACAGGCTCAGGTCCATAAAACGTCGAACACCACTCCTCCGGATACTCTGAAAAATATGTCCAGTCAGGACTGGAGCAAGTACATCTCTAACAGCAGTTCCATTTAAATGATAAAAACTATAAAACAGTTATAGCAAGTAGCAAGAAGAATGAAGCAAGTATAAAATAAGAAATATATAAATCACTGGTGCATAAAGGTAAAGATGCATGGATATCAGAGCAAGATAGTAATGACTGTAAGATACAGGAAATCTAAGCTAAGATCAAGTCCGTGCACATGAACGTGTAGTGAGTCCAGCATGAAATACATGTAGTGAGTCAAGTCCAGAAACATGTAAGTGAGACCAGCAAGAAATGCAAGTGAGTCCAGACTATAAAGAATGAACTTGGTGACTTTGAAATACTTGTTTCGACATATAAACGGCTAGGGGTAAGTACGGCTCACCGCGCACTGGGTGCGCGGCTGCTATCATTCCAGATTAGACCAGAGGGAGTAATTCCTGATGATTCCAGATGAGAATGTTTATATGTCTACTAGAGTATTTCCCCGCCCCGACTAATACAAGTGGATCCAAGACCCGACACGCAAATCAAGATGAGTCCATCCTCAACATGAATGATGCCTGTAGTGATGCCTATAGGTGATGCCAATAGTGATTCCAGAATAGAGGCCAGAAATATGAAATGTATGTGTCGCAAGTAAATAAATCCAGAAATACCAGTCAGTGTCCCGTGTTGTGCCATAATAATCATATGATACTATACTAGAAGCTGAATCATAATAATCATCAGATAATAAAAACTATCAGAGAATGTACTCGCCTGACGTCCTGAGCAACTGGCGATCCGAACCGGTGTCGCAAGGACCTAATGCGAAAAGCAAGGTTAAACAAGTTTCTAATGAGTTAAACAGACATAAAATAACTAAAAATAGGCTTCTAGGGTCGTTCTAGGTCAAACGGGTCAACCGGTGAAATCTGGATCAAAAAGTCAACTCTGGGTCCAAAAAGTCAAGTCTGGGTCAAAACTAGGTCAAAAGTTGACTTTGGCGGTCAACCGAGTCAACTACGGTCAAGTCTAGGTCAAACTAGGGTGCTCCTGAAATTCTAGGTCAAACCGAGGTCATTAAGCTAAATAACTCACAAACTCGCCTCCTTGAGATACCGGGATACCCTCTGTCACGCCCCAGTCCTAAAGTGCCGAGGGACTGGACACGTGGCAATGGCCAGCAGTACACACCAATGGATAACCCAATTTAATGGAGCCATCAGGGCGTACTTAAGCTGTAACGAAGGTCTACTATAAATAATCACACTAGTCTCATCCATAAAGATAAAGAAATAAACTGCATAATGAAATGGAAATAAGTAGCAACAACAAGTTAGTCGGGAAAACAATCCGACTTAGGTCTGAATACACTGGCTCAATAGGCCAGGAACAAAAGAGATAAACATAAGTAAATACTGAGTACGGGAACAGGTACTCAGGAGAAGTCTTCGGCAGTCACCTCGTCTTCAGGGTTCAGTTCTGCTCCAGCAATAGCTTCAGCTCCGGTCCCGTATATCTCGGGGTACTGCTCCTCAGCTAAACCTGGGGACATAATCCATTCCAGGTCCTCAGTGGACATAGCAAGGCACAAAATAAAATAAGCCAAATAAAAGCAGTACAATTAAATTAATTAAAACAGCAGGGTAAACTATGTAACCATCTATGTGATATGCAAATGAGAGCAACACTAGTACTCAGGCTGAGACCGCTACAAGCTCTGTGTCGGGGAGCCGGTAGCAGTAATAACACGTAAAGGGTCTAGCTCTGCTGGAGAGTCTACAACCTCACAATAATAGTAGATATATATATAGAACAGCCTGTAGCCTGTGTGTCTCTCTCCACCCAATATAATCACGCAAGTCATAACCATAACGTCTCATGCCCATGTCAGCGGGATTATAGCTAATGCAACAAGTCATACTGTCTATAAATAAAATAACTCTGTCAAGTCCTGTATCCTATACAGAATCACCATGAATATCTCAGGAGGATTCTGTCCATGATAGTGTCAAGTGTCCTGGGTTGTAGGGTACTTGATAGGTCAAGTACAAAAGTAAGGGGATCGTAAATCCATCTCTAAATGACGAACCCAACACCGCGTACGGTGTTGGCACCCGACTATGATCGGACACTAGGTACGTCACACGTTTCCTAGGTTAAGCAGTTTAAACAAGTTTATATCAATTTACACAAGACATCCAGCAAAGTATTATTACAGGAAATATGAAAATAAAGACTGCAAGTTTGGCAAGGTGCACTTGCCTGATGTTTGGATTCCACTAAGGCCCTGGTTTCGAAAATTTCCAGAGTTGTCTCCGAAAGCTGAAATAAACAGTACCATCATGCTCAGAAGGTGTCAAATAGCTAGGAACGTCTGTCCTTGGGTCCAATTTGGAGACAAGGACAAAAACGACAGTTTTGGGCCAAAACGGGGTCCACCGGTGGGCCCGCTTTGCACCGAAAAATGTGTCAAGGTCAACCGTCTCTAAATTCACCAAACTTAGTGTCAATAGGTCAGGAACATTGATACGAACCCAATGGAACTTTCAGATTTGAATTCCGATGAGCCGATCACAAAATTGCCCGTCGAGCGGGGCCTGTGGGGCCCACGACACGCGATTTCGTCAACGTTCTCAGAATCGAACCAAACTTGACCCACAGGACCAGCGTATCACTACGAGTCCAATGGTGCAAGTTTCGTCTCGATCTGATGTGTGTGCACGAAGTTAGGGTGAATTGCAGAAAAGGCGGATACGGGGCGATGTCCGCGGATACGCGTTGATTTCGGTGTGCACGCACACCCGAATCAGCTTCCGCGAAATCCTACACGTCCGTATCGACGAGGCGCACGTATCTGTGAAGACCGCACGCGACCAAGTCGTCCCGTTTGGCGGGGCGTACTCAGTTCCGGGGTAAAATAGGGTCTGGTTTTTCCTTTTTTGGATCGCGGTATGCGATCACCACAGGACGCGATACCCCGAGCGGTTTGTCCGGGCACCGAAAGGGTCATACAGGCTTCGCATAGCAATTTACAGAATCGAAATCGGAGATACAGGGTACAAGATACGAGTACCTGAAGGGGACCCAAAAAATTGGAGTTCGGGTTGTGTCCGACACGTGTCGGACACAAAATTGAAACTAGGGTTAGGGTTTGGGTTCACTGGCCGGCTGCGGCGGCTGAGGGCGTCGCTGCGGTGGGGGAGGCCGGCCGGAGGGCTCGGGCGGCGCCGGCGAGGCTGGGCGGAGGCGGCGCAGGGGCCGGAGGCGGCCGGAGCGGGCTGGAGTTGGTGCCGCTGCTGTTCGTCGAGGAGAGGAGGGAGGAAGAAGGAGGGGCTGGGGGCTGGGCTAGGCGCTGGGAGGAGGAGGTCCGGGCGGGCACGGCGGCGAGGTCGGCCGGAGTTGGGCGGTGGCGCACGGTGGCGAGGAGGTCTAGGGTTTGGGGAGATGAGGGAGGAGGAGGTCGGGGTAGGGGTTTTATAGGCTGGGGGCGGGAGTGGTTGTCTCCGGGGGAGGCGGAGGGGAGAGGGGGTCGTGGGCCGAGGGTTGAGGCGGGGACGGCGACGTGGCCGGCCGGAAAACGCGGCGGCGGCGGAGGGAGCGGGGAGAGGGAGTCGTGCGGGTTGGGGGTGACTCTCTCGGGTCGGGTCGGAGCGGGTTCCGGGTTGGGCGGACCCGCCCGACCCGCTAAGCTAGGCTGGGCTGGGCTGACTAATGGGCTCGGCCCACTGGGCCGGGCCGGGCCCCCAAATAAATAAAAATATAATTTATAATAACAGTAATAATAATAATAATAATAATAATAATAATAATAATAATAATAATAATAATAATTAATTAATTAGAAAAATAGTTTTTAGGCTTTTAAAAATAGGTCTGAGGCCCAATAAAATCCCAGAAAATTACCCTAAGTCAGGTTTTCTATTTTACACCATAAAATCATATTTTTATCACATTTTATTATTAGTTATTAACAATAAAAAAATTATAAAATCAGCACAGGACCTATGTAAATTCCAAAAAATTGTAGAAAATTCCCGAAAATTAATTTTTAAAAATCTGAAAATTTTGGGTGTTTACAATCTACCCCCCTTAAGAGGATTGCGTCCTCGCAATCGAAGGGTAAACTATAAAGGCACGATTTACAGAATTAAAGAATGCTTAGGTTTTACCTGATTCTGCAAATAAGTGCGGATAACGCTGGCGTATAACATCTTCTCGTTCCCAGGTCGATTCGCCAGGAGAGTGCTGTTTCCAAGCTACCCGAACCAGTCTGATTGTCTGCCCTCGCAGTGTCTTCTCACTGGTGTCGAGTATACCCACTGGTTGCTCCTCGTATCTCAGGCTAGGTCCCACCGAAATCTCAGAATGATCAACTATATGGCTTGGGTCCGTCACATATCTCCTCAGTTGTGAGACGTGGAATACATCATGCACTCCCTCTAAGGATGGAGGTAATGCAAGACGGTAAGCCACCTCACCAATGTGCTCCAAGATATCAAATGGCCCAATGTACCTTGGGCTTAACTTGCCTTTGCTGCCAAATCTGATAGTACCTCTAGTGGGCGAGATCCTCAAAAATACATGCTCTCCTTCCTTGAACTCCAGGGGTCGTCTGTGTGCATCTGCCCAATGCTTCTGTCTATCCTGGGCTGTACGGAGATGGTTCTGAATCTGTTTTACTTTCTCCACTGTCTCCGTTACCAACTCTGGACCCAGTATTTGACGTTCGCCAATGTCGCTCCAGCATATTGGCGATCTGTACTTCCTTCCGTACAATGCCTCGAAAGGTGCCATCTGAATGCTTGCCTGATAGCTGTTGTTGTAGGAGAACTCCACTAAGTGCAGATGATCTTCCCAAGATCCTCCAAAGTCCAGTATACATGATCGCAGCATATCTTCCAGGATCTGAATTGTGCGCTCTGATTGGCCATCTGTCTGGGGATGATAGGCAGTACTGAACTTAAGCCTGGTGCCGAGACTCTCTTGCATGCTTCGCCAGAAGTGAGATATAAATCTCGAGTCTCAATCTGATACAATACTAACCGACACTCCATATAATTTTATGATCTGTCGCATATACATGTCGGCTAGTACTTTCGTGGATTGTCCGACTCTGAACGGCAAGAAGTGAGCCGACTTAGTGAGCCGATCCACGATGACCCATACTGCATCCTTTCCACTAGGGCTTCTTGGAAATCCAGTGACGAAGTCCATGGTAATATGCTCCCACTTCCATTCAGGGATGGGAAGTGGCTACAACATACCTGCAGTCCTTTGGTGCTCGGCCTTCACCTGCTGGCAGACTAAGCATTTTGCCACAAATCGGGCAATCTCCCTTTTTATTCCATGCCACCAGTAATATTGTCTTAGGTCCCGGTACATCTTGGTCCCTCCTGGATGAATCGAGTATATGGAGCTATGTGCTTCTGTCATCAACTCCTGCCTTAATTCTCCATTCGGAACATATAGGCGATTTTCGCACCTTAATGTCCCGTCCTCGTGGATGCGAAGTCCCGTTTGCATGTCTGCTTCGGTTCTCTCTTTCAGCCTTCGGAATCTGGCATCATTAGGCAAAGCTTCTTTGATTCTCTCCACCAGCGATGACTTTACTTCGAGGTTAGCCAGCAAATCATTTTGTCCAGGTAGAACAACCTCTATCTGAAGATCTTTCAAGTCTTGTAATAGCTGAGGCTGCTCAGTTAAGAAATAAGCCGAGGGTTTTCTGCCGAGGGCGTCGGCTACAACATTTGCTTTCCCCGGGTGGTACTGCAGATCGATGTCAAAATCCACCATCAACTCAAGCCAACGCCTTTGCCTCATGTTGAGCTCCTACTGTGTATAAACATACTTCAAGCTCTTATGATCAGTGAATATTTCGACCTTCTCTCCATACAGGTAATGTCTCCAGATCTTCAATGCAAAAATTACTGCAGCTAGCTCCAGGTCGTGCGTTGGGTAATTCTTCTCGTGGACCTTCAACTGCCTCGATGCATAAGCGATAACCTTGCCATGTTGCATCAAGACACAACCTAGTCCACTACCAGACGCATCACTATAAACAACAAAACCTCCTGACCCTGAGGGAAGAGTCAAGACTGGTGCTGTTGTTAGACGCCTCTTCAATTCTTCAAAAGCATTCTGGCATTCTTCCGTCCATATGAACTCCTGATCCTTCCGTGTCAGCTTCGTCATAGGTTCTGCGATCCTTGAAAATTTTTCTACGAACCGCCGGTAATACCCAGCAAGTCCAAGAAAACTTCTCACTTCTGCAACCGAGGTAGGGGTAGGCCAGGTTTCTATGGCAGTGACCTTCTCTGGGTCCACAGACAGTCCTTCACCTGAGATAATATGCCCTAAGAATGGCACCTTGTCCATACAGAACTCACATTTGCTGAGTTTGGCATATAGCTTCTCCCTTCTCAAGGTTTCTATCACAATTCTAAGGTGTTCCTCGTGCTCTTCGTGGTTCTTGGAGTAGACTAGGATATCATCAATGAACACCACCACGAACTTATCCAAGTACTGATGGAAGACTCCGCTCATCAAACTCATAAATACGGCGGGTGCGTTGGTTAAACCAAACGGCATTACTAGGAACTCATAATGTCCATATTTAGTTCTGAAGGCCATCTTTGGGATATCTTCCTTCTTCACCCTAATTTGGTGATAACCGGATCTAAGGTCAATCTTTGAGAATATCCTAGCACCACTCAGTTGGTCAAACAAGTCATCAATGCGTGGTAATGGGTACCGGTTCTTAACAGTTACAGTATTAAGGGCTCTGTAATCAATGCACAACCGTACAGTTCCGTCCTTCTTGGGTACAAAAAGTATAGGTGCTCCCCATGGTGAAACACTGGGCCGGATAGATCCTTTCTCCAGAAGGTCGTCAACTTGTGCTTTCAACTCCACTAACTCCTTAGGTGCTAGCCGATATACCGATGAAGTGATAGGTTCGGCTCCTGGAGTTAGGTCTATTGTGAATTCTATCTCCCGATCAGGTGGTAAACCTGGAAGATCGTCGGGAAATACGTCCACAAATTCCGTTATGACTCTTGGGTAACTTGAATCCTCTTCTACGGTTAATACCCTAAGAGTTGGCTGGACCCCTTGTTCTACAGCTCCTCTAAGAAATTCAAACTCAGGAAGGCTAGGGGGTCTAAATATCACTTTTCCAAGCCGGCAATCCAGTGTCGCATGGTACTGACTTAACCAGTCCATACCAAGTACAACATCATAATCAGGCATAGAAAAGATCAAGAATTGGGCTCGCATCTCTCGGCCACAGACTACTACCGAACATGATCTACAAGTATCACTAACCGGGATAATTCTACCTCTCGTTAGAATTCTCTTCATCTTCGAGAGAGGTGCGGTAGCTATTCTATGTGTGGCTACGAAGCTAGCAGCAATAAATGAATGCGAGGCTCCAGAATCAAATAGTGCTACAGCAGGAATTGAAGCTACTAATATGGTACCTGCTATCACTTCGCCTGCAGTAGCTTCCTCAGTGACTGCTAGTGCATATGCCTGACCTCGTCCCTGAGCGGGACCCCTTTGCTGACGAGCTTGCTGGAACATTGCTGCCTGAGGTGGTAGAGGTGGCCTGGCTCCTCCAGGCCCTGTCTGTGTTGCTCCCCCAGCTGGAAGAGCTGCAGGTGGAGCTGGCCGATTCGGAACTCCCTCCCGACATTCCGAGCAGTCCTTTGAGAAGTGTTGTCTAGATCCGCAAACCAGGCAGAGCCCCAGCTTGCGTCTACATTCTTTTTCAATATGTCCTACCTTGCCGCAGTAATGGCAAGTAGGCAGGTTCTTAGTTGCTGCTCTTGGAGACGGGCTCTTCTGGGGCCGTTTAGCAGATTCCCCTGGTGATGACTTGGACGGTGCTGCAGAGAAGGGACGTTTCAGGCTTGATTTCCTCCGAGTAACGTGCTCCAGCCGACGTGCTGCAGCTAGGACGTCGGAGTAAGATGTGGGCGCGACCGATCCGATTAACTTCTGAAGCTCGAACCTGAGCCCATCAAAGAATTTCTTTGCCTTCTCCTCTTCGGTAGGAATTAGCGAAGGGGCGAAGCGGCTCAGGCGAATGAATTCGGCGTTATATTCCTCCACCGTTATGTTGCCCTGGATCAGGCGGTTGAATCTGTCTCGGAGTTCTGACCGAGCCACAGCAGGGATGTACATTTTCTGGAAGAGTCTGGAGAACTCCTCCCAGGTAACCTGATCATGTCCGAGCCTTCTTTCTTCGGACAGCCACCAATGATGCGCGTTGTCCATCAGTTGCATCCTGACGGCAGTCATCCATTTGTCCCTTGGTAGTTCAGCGGCCTCCAATTGATGCTGCGTGTTCGTAAGCCATTCATGCACTTCAGTTGGTCCTTCCTTGCCCGAGAAGGTACGGGGCTTGAGTTGACGGAAATCTATGATAGATCCCGTCGCTAGCCGCCTATTTGGTGGATTTGCATGTTCCAATGCTGCGACTAGGCTGTTCCTTAGGTTCTCGGTCTCATGACGTTGGGCCTCCTGTTGAATCTGTTATTGTGCCTGCATCATGGCGTAGAACATCTGGAATATTTGCTGTCCGTCCATTGCCTGTCCTGGGGGAAAGACAGGCATCGTAGGAGGGAACTGGGGTGGAGGCGCGATGTCATCACGCCTGAACCTGGAACTTGGCTGGCCAGTTTGATTGCACTGAGAGGACTGTCCTCTGGTATCTGGCGTCGTTCCAGCTTCGCAGGTAACCCCCGCTTCAGGCGGTGTACCCAAGGGGGTCTCATCACCACTTCTGGGATCCATTACTCTACATCAAAAGAAAACAATGAGAACGCACAGAGGAATCAAAACAGGATGCAATTCAAGCAATTAAATTGAATTCGACATAGAGTCCAAAAATGATTCAATCAATGGATGAGATCCTATAACTTATCCTATCTTATTGCAGGCCTGTTCGGTCCCTAAGTTGAAACCGAACAATTTAGTTAGGACCTGCATAGGCCACCACAAAAACCATGTCATGCCCCAGTCCCAAAGTGCCGAGGGACTGGACACGTGGCAATGGCCAGCAGTACACACCAATGGATAACCCAATTTAATGGAGCCATCAGGGCGTACTTAAGCTGTAACGAAGGTCTACTACAAATAATCACACTAGTCTCATCCATAAAGATAAAAAAATAAACTGCATAATGAAATGGAAATAAGTAGCAACAACAAGTTAGTCGGAAAAATAATCCGACTTAGGTCTGAATACACTGGCTCAATAGGCCAGGAACAAAAGAGATAAACATAAGTAAATACTGAGTACGGGAACAGGTACTCAGGAGAAGTCTTCGGCAGTCACCTCGTCTTTAGGGTTCAGTTCTGCTCCAGCAATAGCTTCAGCTCCGGTCCCGTATATCTCGGGGTACTGCTCCTCAGCTAAACCTGGGGACATAATCCATTCCAGGTCCTCAGTGGACATAGCAAGGCACAAAATAAAATAAGCCAAATAAAAGCAGTGCAATTAAATTAATTAAAACAGCAGGATAAACTATGTAACCATCTATGTGATATGCAAATGAAAGCAACACTAGTACTCAGGCTGAGACCGCTACAAGCTCTGTGTCGGGGAGCCGGTAGCAGTAATAACACGTAAAGGGTCTAGCTCTGCTGGAGAGTCTACAACCTCATAATAATAGTAGATATATATATATATAACAGCCTGTAGCCTGTGTGTCTCTCCCCACCCAATGTAATCACGCAAGTCATGACCATAACGTCTCATGCCCATGTCAGCGGGATTATAGCTAATGCAACAAGTCATACTGTCTATAAATAAAATAACTCTGTCAAGTCCTGTATCCTATACAGAATCACCATGAATATCTCAGGAGGATTCTGTCCATGATAGTGTCAAGTGTCCTGGGTTGTAGGGTACTTGATAGGTTAAGTACAAAAGTAAGGGGATCGTAAATCCATCTCGAAATGACGAACCCAACACCGCGTACGGTGTTGGCACCCGACTATGATCGGACACTAGGTACGTCACACGTTTCCTAGGTTAAGCAGTTTAAACAAGTTTATATCAATTTACACAAGACATCCAACAAAGTATTATTACAGGAAATATGAAAATAAAGACTGCAAGTTTGGCAAGGTGCACTTGCCTGATGTTTGGATTCCACTAAGGCCCTGGTTTCGGAAATTTCCAGAGTTGTCTCCGAAAGCTGAAATAAACAGTACCATCATGCTCAGAAGATGTCAAATAGCTAGGAATGCCTGTCCTTGGGTCCAATTTGGAGACAAGGGCAAAAACGGCAGTTTCGGGCCAAAACGGGGTCCACCGGTGGGCCCGTTTTGCACCGAAAAATGTGTCATGGTCAACCATCTCTAAATTCACCAAACTTAGTGTTAACAAGTCAGGAACGCTGATACGAACCCAACGGAACTTTCAAATTTGAATTCCGATGAGCCGATCACAAAATCGCCCGTCGAGCGGGGCCTGTGGGGCCCACGACACGCGATTTCGTCAACGTTCTCAGAATCGAACCAAACTTGACCCATAGGACCAGCGTATCGCTACGAGTCCAATGGTGCAAGTTTCATCTCGATCTGACGTGTGTGCACAAAGTTAGAGTAAATTACAGAAAAGGCGGATACGGGGCGATGTCCGCGGATACGCGTTGATTCCGGTGTGCACGCACACCCGAATCAGCTTCCGCAAAATCCCACACGTCCGTATCAACGAGGCGCACGTATCTGTGAAGACCGCACGCGACCAAGTCGTCCCGTTTGGCGGGCGTACTCAGTTCCGGGGTAAAACAGGGTCTGGTTTTTTCTGTTTTTGGATCGCGGTGTGCGATCACCACATGACGCGATGCCCCGAGCGGTTTATCCGGGCACCGAGAGGGTCATACAGGCTTCACGTAGCAATTTACAGAATCGAAATCGGAGATACAGGGTGCAAGATATGAGTACCTGAAGGGGACCCGAAAAATCGGGGTTCGGGTTGTGTCCGACACGTGTCGGACACAAAATTGAAACTAGGGTTAGGGTTTGGGTTCACTGGCCGGCTGCGGCGGCTGAGGGCGTCGCTGCGGTGGGGGAGGCCGGCCGGAGGGCTCGGGCGGCGCCGGCGAGGCTGGGCAGAGGCGGCGCAGGGGCCGGAGGCGGCCGGAGCGGGCTGGAGTTGGTGCCGCTGCTGTTCGTCGAGGAGAGGAGGGAGGAAGAAGGAGGGGCTGGGGGCTGGGCTAGGCGCTGGGAGAAGGAGGTCCGGGCGGGCACGGCGGCGAGGTCGGCCGGATTCGGGCGGTGGTGCACGGCGGCGAGGAGGTCTAGGGTTTGGGGAGATGAGGGAGGAGGAGGTCGGGGTAGGGGTTTTATAGGCTGGGGGCGGGAGTGGTTGTCTCCGGGCGAGGCGGAGGGGAGAGGGGGTCGTGGGCCGAGGGTTGAGGCGAGGACGGCGACGTGGCCGGCCAAAAAATGCGGCGGCGGCAGAGGGAGCGGGGAGAGGGAGTCGTGCGGGTTGGGGTGACTCTCTCGGGTCGGGTCGGAGCAGGTTCCGGGTTGGGCGGACCCGCCCGACCCGCTAAGCTGGGCTGGGCTGGGCTGACTAATGGGCTCGGCCCACTGGGCCGGGCCGGGCCCCCAAATAAATAAAAATATAATTTATAATAACAGTAATAATAATAATATTAATAATAATAATAATAATTAATTAATTAATTAGAAAAATAGTTTTTAGGCTTTTAAAAATAGGTCTGAGGCCCAATAAAATCTTAGAAAATTACCCTAAGTCAGGTTTTCTATTTTACACCATAAAATCATATTTTCATCATATTTTATTATTAGTTATTAGCAATAAAAAAATTATAAAATTAGCACAGGACCTATGTAAATTCCAGAAAATTGCAGAAAATTCCCGAAAATTGATTTTTAAAAATCTAAAAATTTTGGGTGTTTACACCCTCGGTATCCGATACCTCAACCTACGTTATATACCCCATTTATACCCTCTAAAACCTATGCTAGCACGCGTAAATATATACACATAAGCATATAAAAATTACTCCAATACTATTCCTAGGCTATTGCTCAAAAACCCCGCTCGAAATCCAATACCTTGGTCATCTTAAGGTATTGAGATACCTCGGTATCTCAAGGTATTGAGATACCGCTCTAAACTCAACCCGACTACCCCTCTAGCTAACTAACTATGCATAAACATATATATCTAGCTATAATCTAGGCTAAAATATTGATATCTAATACATATATGCATATACCTATATATATACCCAACATATATACCTTACCTTACACATACCTTACACATACCTTACGCATACCTTACCTATATATATCTATACCTAGATATCTAACTATCTATCTAGCTATGTATATATCTATTTATAAATCTATCTATCTCTCTCTCTCTAGATATCTATAGATATATATATATAGCCATAGGTATATATATCTATACCTTAGATATATATATAACTATCTATCCATCCATTACCTACCTATCTATCTTATTACCTATCTATCTAATAATCTAACTACCTATCTATATCTATATATCCATCTAGTATCTATATATATATCTCCCTAGCTAACTATTATTTATCTAATAATCTATCTATCTATTTATCTAGTATCTATCTAGTACCTATCTAACTAACTATCTATCTAACTATCTAGTATCTATATATAGATACCTATTTACCTAGATACCTATCTACCTATTTGTCAATCTATCTAGCAAACTACCTAATTACCTATCAATCTATCTATTTATCTATGCATCTATCTCTCTAATCTATCTACGTATCTATTATATCTAGGCATCCATCTATCTAACATCTATCCATCCATCTAGCTATCTATCTATGAATCTATATATCTATCTAACTATAGATCTATCTATATACTTATCTATTGATTCTAACTATATATATATATATATATATATATATATATATATATATATATATATATATATATATATATATACCTCTCTCTCTCCCTCGCATTTGCTGCAACTGATGCCCCTTAACCTTGCTGCTGCTGCCCTGTTTTCTGCTGTGGCTGCTGCTCCTTGCTGCTGGAGCAGCAAAGCTGCTGCTGCAGCTGCTGTTCTCAGTCTGGGCACCCCCCTCTCTCAAACACACACACACACACACACACACACACACACACACACACACACACACACACACACACCTATATACATATATATATATATATATATATATATATATATATATATATATATATATATATATATATATATATATATATATATATATATATATCACTATATATATATACACATACATATATATATCTCTAGATATATTTACCACTATATATATATATATATATATACACACACACTTATATATAATCTAACACATACACACACTTAAACACATATCAATACACACACACACACACATAATTATATACATATATCTATATATATATATAAACACACATCTATATATATACACACATATATCTATATATATCTATACATATACACACTCACACACTCAAACATATATATATTTATATATCCTCACTCACACACACTCACTCTCACATACCCTCACACACACACTCTCACACACACTAGCACACACTCTCACAAACACACAACCACACACATAAACACTCATACATATATATATAAATATATATATACATATACACAAACTCATAATCATATATATATATATATATCTAAACACTCACACTCACACACACACTCACCTACACACATACACTAGCACCAACACACTTACACAAGCACTCACTAACACACTCACACAAGCACTCACTAACACACTCACAAACACATAAAAACACATATAAATAGAAATATATATATATATAGAACACACACAAATATATATACATATATATATAAACACAACACACACGCAACACACAATACAACGCACACAACGCCCACAACGCTTACCAACGCGCGCCCAACGACCCCGACACGCACAAACACCTATAAATATATAAAATATAACTCGAAAACTCTAGCACACACTCTCTGATACTAATCCAACACGCGCACAAGCCCGAAACAAGGAAACCAAGTCGAAATGGCCGTTCGGTTATTTCGACGAACACGCGGTGCGCAGTTCGGAAAATCTCCTGAAACGTACACCAAACGAACTCAGAATCGGCCCAAAATTTACTCACGCATTCTAAACGATGTTTAGATCCTAGAAAAAGTACTCCCGCATTGATTCTAGGTCCGTGGCAGAAACGCGTACGCACTTAGAATCGGCGACGATGAAAAGCCCCAAATTTGCCCGAAATGCTCGTTTCTCCGCGACACGACTTTCCGTGTCCGAACGGAGATACGCACTCACTCTCTAGACACCCGACAACGTCTACCTAGGTCCGTCTAACCTAGGATATCACCCAAAATTGGGCAAATTCGGATTCCACCCGAAATTGACACAAAACCTAATATTAAAGTCTCCAAACACTACCCAACTAGTTCCAACTTCCTCCCACGGGTAGCCTAAGGGTCTAGGAAGGTTCTAAACTATTAATTACACTATAAAAGAGTAATTACAAGGGGAAAATTAGGGTTTACCTCTTTGGAGTTGGAATCCCAAGCCAAAATCTCCAAAAAGCTCCAAATCCACCAAACCAAGCTTCCAAGCTCCCAATCCAAGCTCCAACACCAAATCTAAGCTCTACCTACCTAGGTTAAGGAAAATACAAGGTGAGGGTTAGGATAAAGAAGAAGGAATGGAAGAAAGAGGGAAGAAAAATGGAGAAGAACTCACCTTGAAGAAGAAAGAAGAAGTGGAGAAGAAGAAGAAGTGGAAAAATATGAAGAGGGGGAAGGGGCTGCTGCTCTTGGCTGTGCTCACGGTCTGGGAGCGGGTAGGTAGGGGCCGGCCACCTAAATAATGGTTCACTAAAACTCCAAATGCCCATAATGCCCTCCCCTAAATTGGTTTTAGGTTTCGGGGTTCCAAAAGCACTCAAACTAACTCCAAATCTCTCCAACTAACCCACTAAAAATATAATAAATATTCTAAAACTCAAAATAAGTCTCACAGGGGTGTGGGCTGGGTCGGACATGGGTCCACTAGGGTCAGACATGGGTCCAGGCTAGCCAAAACCCTAAAACAATCAATAAAAATATAATACAATCATTAATTAAATATAAATACAATTAATTATAAATAATACACAATTAACTAAATTAAAAAAAATACCCGGCTCTGGAAATGGGGTGGTGACACTACTGCACCCCTTCCGAAGACTAAGAGAATTCTTACGGGAGGTAGAATTATCCCGGTTAGTGATATCTGTAGATCATGTTCGGTAGTAGTCTGTGGAAGAGAGATGCGAGCCCAATTTCTGATCTTTTCTATGCCTGATTATGATGTTGTACTTGGTATGGACTGGTTAAGTCAGTATCATGCGACTCTTGATTGTCGGCTTGGAAGGGTTATATTTAGACCCCCTGGGTATTCAGAGTTTGAGTTTCTTCGGGGAGCTGTAGAGCAAGGTGTTCAGCCAACTCTTAGGGTATTATCTGTAGAAGGGGAGTCAGGTTACCCAAGAGTCATATCAGAGTTTGTGGATGTATTTTCTGATGATCTTTCAGGATTACCACCTGATCAGAAAATAAAATTCACAATAGACTTAACTCCAGGAGCAGAGCCTATCACTTCATCAGTATATCGGCTAGCACCTAAGGAGTTAGTGGAGTTAAAAAATCAAGTTGATGATCTTCTGGAGAAGGGTTTCATCCGGCCCAGTGTTTCACCTTGGGGAGCACCCATACTTTTTGTACCGAAGAAGGATCGAACAGTTCACCTGTGTATTGATTACAGGACGTTAAACGCTGTGACAATTAAGAACCGGTATCCCTTGCTACGCATTGATGACTTGTTTGATCAATTGAGTGGAGCTAGGGTATTCTCGAAGATTGACCTTAGATCCGGTTATCACCAGATCAGAGTGAGGAAGGAAGATATACCGAAGACAGCCTTCAGGACCAAGTATGGACAATATGAGTTCTTAGTAATGCCGTTTGGTTTAACCAACGCGCCTGCTGTGTTCATGAGTTTGATGAACAGAGTTTTCCATCAGTACTTGGAAAAATTTATGGTTGTATTTATTGATGATATTTTAGTATATTCCAAAAGCCACGAAGAGCACGAGGAGCATCTCAGAATCGTGCTAGAGACGTTGAGACAGGAGAAGCTATATGCCAAGCTCAGTAAATGTGAGTTTTGTATGGATAAGGTGCTTTTCTTGGGACATATCATCTCAGGAGAAGGACTTTCAGTTGATCCAGAGAAGGTTGCTGCCATTGAGACTTGGCCTACACCAACATCAGTTGCTGAAGTGAGAAGTTTTCTAGGACTTGCTGGATATTACAGAAGGTTCGTAGAAAATTTCTTAAGTAATAGGCTCTGCTCCTGGAGTTAAGTCTATTGTGAATTCTATTTCCCGATCAGGCGGTAAACCTGGAAGATAATCAGGAAATACATCCACAAACTCTGATATGACTCTTGGGTAACCTGTCTCCCATTCTACAGATAGTACCCTAAGAGTAGGCTGAACTCCTTGCTCTACTGTTCCTCGAAGAAACTCAAATTCTGGATGTCCAGGCGGTCTAAATATAACTCGTCCAAGTCGGCAATCAAGAGTCGCATGGTACTGACTTAACCAGTCCATACCAAGTACGACATCATAATCCGGCATGGAAAATATCAGAAATTAAGCTCGTATCTCTCTTCCATAAACTACTATAGAACATGATCTACAGACGTCACTAACTGGGATAATTCTACCTCCCGTAAGGATTCTCTTCATCTTCGGAAGGGGTGCGGTAGCTACTCTATGGGTGGCTACAAAGCTAGCCGCTATAAATGAATGTGATGCTCCAGAATGGTAATGAAGCTACTAAAATAGTACATGCGATAACCTCGCCTGCAGTAGCTTCCTCCTCGCTAATGTGAATGCCTGTCCTCGTCCCTGAGCTGGACCTCTCTGCTGCTGCTGAGTCTGCTGAAATAGGGCTGCCTGTGGTGCCAGTGGTGGTCTCTGCTGGTAGCCTCCTGTAGCTGGTGGTCTGACTCCTCCAGCTCCTGTCTGCGGTGCTCCTACTGCTGGATAAGCTGGTAGTGGTGCAGGTAAAGCTAGTCTCGGTGCTCCGTCTCTGCGTTCAGAACAGTCCCTGGATAGATGCTGGTTGGATCCGTAGCTCAGACATAGTCCCAACTTATGCCTGCATTCTCTCTCAATGTGTCCTACCTTGCCGCAGTAGTGACAAGTAGGGAGAGATATGGCCCTGTGTGCTGCTCTATCTGGCATACTCCTCTGGGATCATTTTGCAGAATCCCCATGTGTTGTCCTGGATTGTGCTGATGTGATTGGCCTCTTCAGATTTGACTCCCTTCTAGTGACGCGCTCCATGCGTCGTGCTGCTGCAAGGACGTCGGTGTAAGATGTAGGTGCGACCGAGCCAATCAATCTCTGGAGCTCGAACTTCAGTCCGTCAAAGAACTTCACAGCTTTCTCTTCCTCCATCGAAATCAAGGTTGGGGCGAAGCGGCTTAGACGAATAAATTTCGCGTTGTATTCTTCCACTGTCATATTGCCTTGGATAAGGCGGTTGAACTTGTCTCTGAGCTCCGACCGTGCAACTGCTGGAATATACATCTCTCGGAAGAGTCTGGAGAAATCTTCCCAAGTGACTCGGTCCTGTCCGAACCTCCTCTCTTCTGCTAACCACCAGTGATGTGTATTTTCAGTTAACTGCATTCTGACTGCAGTCATCCACTTCTCTCTCGGAAGTTCAGCTGCTTCCAACTGGTGCTGAATGTTCGTGAGCCATTCGTGAACTTCTGTTGGCCCCTCTTTACCAGAAAATGTACGAGGCTTGAGATGACGGAAATCGGTGATAGATCCCATCGCTGATCGCCTCGCTGGTGGATTTGCATGCTCCAATGCGGATACCAGGCTGGTTCTCAGATACTCTGCCTCCTGACGATGGGCCTCTTGCTGAATCTGCTGCTGGGCTTGCATCATGGTATACATCATCTGAAATATCTATTGCCCGTCCATAGCTTGTCCTGGCGGGAAAACTGGCATCTGTGGAGTAAACTGTGGTGGAGGTGGGATGTCATCTCTCCGGAACCTTGGATTAGGCTGACCGGTTTGATCGCTCTACGATGTTTGTCCTCCGTTCCCTGGTGTCACTCCGTCTATATAAGTAACCACAGCGTCGTATGGCATATCCAAAGGAATCTCATCTCCGTTCCTGGGATCTATTACTCTACAACCAAAAGATAAACTGTAAGAACGCTCAGAGGAATCAAACAGGATGCAAATAAAGTAACAAATTCGAGTTCGATATAGAGTTCAAAATGGTTCAAATAATGGATGAGATCCTATAACTTATCCTATCCTTAGGGCAGGCTGGTCCAGTCCCTAAGTTAAAACCGAACAATGTAGTCGTAGACCTGCATGGGCCACCACAAAAACCATGTCACGTCCCAGTCCCAAAATGCCGAGGGACTAGACACGTGGCAATGGCCAGCAGTACGCACCGATGGACAAACCCAATTTAATATATCCATCAGGGCATACTTAAGCTGTAACATCAAGTCTACGACAATATGGCACAACTAATCTTATTCACACAAGATATAAAATATGATCCACGGAATAAATAAGGAATGTAAATCATCAGCTAGTCTCAACAAAGTGCTTCGGGGAACAACCCGATAAATATCTGATACAATGGTTCAACAGACCAGAATATAAATGACTGAAATAAATAAATACTGAGCATAAAACATGGATGCTCAGAAAAAGTCTTCGGCTAACACCTCGTCCTCGGATGGCGGTACAGCTCCTGGATCAGCTCCTGCTGCGGTCCCGTATACCTCGGGATAGATCTCGTCCTCAAATCCTGGGGACATAATCCATATCCAGGTCCTCAGGGGACATAGCAAGGTACAGAAAATATAAGCCAAAATATAAGCAGTGCAGAGCATAATGAAATAAATAGGACAAGTAAGTAACCATCTATGTGAAATGCAAGATGAGAGCAACACGAGTACTCAGGCTGAGCCACTACAAGCTCTGTGTCGGGAAGCCGGTAGCGGTAATAACCGGTAATGTGTCTAGCTCTGCTACGAGAGTCTACGACCTCACAATAGTAGTAGATATATATAGAATAACATATAGCCTGTGTGTCTCTTCCCACCCAATGTAACCACGCATATCATGACCATAACGTCTCATGTCCATGTCAAGCAGGATCATAGCTAATGCAACCAGTCATAAAGTATCTAAGAATATAGTATCTCTGTCAAGTCCTGTATCCTATACAGAATTATCATGAATATCTCAGGAAGATCCTGTCTCATGAATGGTGTCAAGTGTCCTGGGTCATAGTGTACTTGATAAGACAAGTACGAGAATATAAAGTGTCACGAATGTCCATCTCTAGATGACAATACACAACGCCGCGTACGGTATTGGCACCCGACTATTAATCGGACGCTAAGTAAGTCACACGGTCCTAGGTTAAGTATGCACAGCAATATAAATGAAGCAAGGAGAATATATAACAATACTGCAGAGTTTGGCAATGTACACTTGCTTGGTGTTTGAATACTAACAGTTGTCCCTGTATCAGTGGATCCTGTAGGTACTCCTCCAAAAGTTGTAATAAATATCACCAACAGTCTCAGAAGATATCAAATAGCTAGAAACGCCTGTCCTTAAGTCCAATTTGGACACAAGGGCAAAAATGATATTTTCGGGCCAAAGCGGGGTCCACATATGGACCACTTTGCACCGAAAAGCGTGTCCGGGTCAAAGGTCTCCAAATTCATCAAATTTAGTGTCTATAAGTCAGGAACGATGATACGAATCCAACGGAACTTCCAGAATTGGATTCCGATGAGCCGATAACGAAATCGCCCGTCAAGTGGAGCTTGTGGGGCCACGATACGCAATTTTGTCAACGTTCTCAGAATTGAACCAAACTTGGGTCACAGGACCAGCGTATTGCTACGAGTCCGATGGCGCAAGTTTTGTCTCGATCCGACGTGTGTACACAAAGTTACAGCGTGTTCCAGAATGAACGAATATGGGGCGTTGTCGGCAGATATGCGTTGATTTCGGTGTGCACGCACATCCAAATCAACTTCTGCGAAATCTCACACGTCCGTATCAACATCGCCACATTTCGGTAAAGACCGCGTGCGACCAAGTCGTCCCGTTTGGCGGGGCGCACTCAGTTCTGGGGTGAAATAGGACATTATTTTTTCTGTTTTTGGATCGCGGTTTGCGATCACCACAGGACGCGATGCACCGAGCGGGTTGCACGGGCACCTAGAGGGTTATACAGTCTACGCGTTGCAACTGGCAGAATTAAAAATGGAGATATGAGGTGAGAGAAAATGCTACCTGAACAGGGCCCCGTGAATCTGGTTTTCACGTGTCCGTGCGTCAACTTCGTGTCCGTATCGAGTTGCTGTGTCCAGGCTAGGGTTCAGGATGCTGCCGGAGAACCGTCGGAGAGTGGCTGTGCTCGGGCTACCGGGGTGGCTGCTCTGGTCGCTGCTAGGGCTGCGAGGGGAGGATGAGGACTTTGGAGATGGTCGTCGGGATGGGAGGAGCACGGCTGGGTCGGCTCGGCGGCGAAGTCGAGCAAAGGGGACGACGGCGGAGTCGATCACAGGGGACGGCGATGGAGTCGATCACAGGGGACGGCGGCTGCGTGGGTCAGGGTTTGGACTCGACAGGGGGCAAGTCGAGCGGAGTGCTCGGGTCAGGTGCGACTTGGTGTCGGCGCTGGACACGACATGGGGGAGTCCAGAAAACGGCAACGACGGAATCTAGGGTTGCGGCTTGGCACGCACACCGAGGAAGGGGGTTTTATACTGCTACAGTAACTCAGGCGGGTAGGATTTTCCCAATTGGGTTTCGGGTTTGGGTTTGTGTTCGGGTTTATAAATACAATAGTTTTTAGGGTTATAAACGCGTTTTCGGAGTCCAATAAATTCACAGAAAAATACCCCATGTCCGGTTTTCCATTTTACACCATAAAATATTATTTCTATAATATTTTAACATCAATTAACTGCATAAAAAAAATCCTTTCATCACAATTACCTTGGTTCTTCATCCAGAAAAATACCAAAAAATCATGGAAAATTGTATTAAAAATATTCTGAAAAATAGGGTGTTTATAGATGCAGCCTGAGCTATTGAGAGATCTACAGGAGCTCCAGATAGAGGTTATTTTACCAAGACAGAGTGGCTTGCTGGCTAATCTGGAAGTTAAGTCATCGCTTGTGGAGAGGATTAAAGAAGCTTTGCCTACTGATGCTAGATTTTGAAGACTTAAAGAGAAGACAGAAGCAGGCATGCAGACGGGACTTCGCATACATGAGGATGGGACATTAAGGTGCGGAGATCGCCTATATGTTCCAAATGGAGAATTGAGACATGAGTTAATGACTGAAGCACATAGCTCCATGTACTATGTTCATCCAGGAGGAACAAAGATGTACAGAGATTTAAGGTAGTATTATTGGTGGCATGGAATGAAAAGGGAGATTATAAGATTTGTGGCTAAATGTTTAGTCTGCCAACAAGTAAAGGCCGAGCATCAGAGGACTGCAGGTATATTGCAGCCGTTTCCCATACCAGAATGGAAGTGGGAACATATCACCATAGATTTCGTCACAGGATTTCCAAGGAGCCCCAGCGGAAGAGATGCGGTATAGGTTATCGTGGATCGACTCACTAAATCGGCACATTTCTTGTCGTTTAGAGTTGGACAGTCCACAGAGGTACTAGCCGACATATATATATGTGACAAATCGTAAGATTACATAGAGTGCCGGTTAGTATTGTATCGGATTGAGACTCGAGATTTATATCTCATTTCTGGCGAAGCATGCAAGAGAGTCTTGGCACCAGACTTAAATTCAGCACTGCCTATCATCCACAGACAGATGGCCAATCAGAACGTACAATCCAGATCTTGGAGGATATGCTGCGATCATGTATGTTAGACTTTGGAGGGTCTTGGGAAGATCATTTGCATTTGGTAGAGTTCTCATACAACAGCAGTTATCAGGCAAGCATCCAGATGTCACCTTTCGAGGCATTGTACGGTAGAAAGTGCAGATCGCTGATATGCTGGAGTGACATTGGAGAGCGTCTAATATTGGGTCCAGAGTTGGTAATGCAAACAGTAGAGAAGGTGAAACAAATTCAGAATCATCTTCGTGCAGCTCAGGACAGACAGAAGCATTGGGCTGATACACACAGACGTCCCCTGGAGTTCAAGGAAGGAGAGCACGTATTCTTGAGGATTTCATCTACTCGAGATACCATTCAATTTGGGAGCAGAGGCAAGTTGAGTCCAAGGTACATTGGGCCCTTTGATATTCTAGAGCGCATTAGTGAGGTGGCCTATCGTCTTGCATTACCTCCATCTTTAGAGGGAGTGCATGATGTATTCCATGTCTCACAGCTGAGAAGGTACGTGACTGACCCAAGTCACGTAGTTGATCATTCTGAGATCGCAGTAGGCCCAAACCTGAGATCTGAAGAACAACCAGTGGGTATACTCGGCACCAGTGAGAAGACACTGTGAGGACAGACAATTAAACTGGTTCGTGTGGCTTGGAAGCAACACTCTCCTGGTGAATCTACCTGGGAGCGGGAGGATATCATGCGCCAGCGATATCCCCACTTATTCGAGGATGCAGGTATAACCTAAGTAATTCTTGTAAATCTCATAGTTATGTTCTTTAGTAGCTTATTCTTTGATTGCGAGGACGCAATCTTCTTAAGGGGGGTAGATTGTAATCACCTGAAATTTTAGAATTTTAAAACTTAATTTTTCTGAATTTATTTAGCATTTTTCTGTAATTTTAACAAATAAAACTAAGATAATCTGATTTTAAATGATTTTTAAAATATATTAATTATTATTAAAATGTGATGAAAATTATATTTTCTAGTGTAAAATTAAAAATCGGACATAGGATAATTTTTCGGGAATTTATTGGACCCCGGATGTATTTTTAAAGCCTTAAAAACTATTGATTAAATTAACCTAAATAAATTGACCCGGTTCACCTAAACCATATTAAACCAACCCAATAAATAGACCGAACCGGCCGGTCTGCCCGAACCGGCCCAAACCCCTTAACGGGTCGGATCCAGGTCAGACCCGACCCGCTTGAGAACCCGACCCGACCCGCCTGGATCCCTAACCCCCAGACTCCTCTCCTACCCGACGATTCCCCTCCGGCGGCCGTTTCCGCCGCCGTGGCCGCCGGCAACCCCCCAGCTTCATCTCCCCAAACCCCCAGCCTCTTTCTCTTCCACTTCCGGCCAACCTCCGGCCGTTCCCCTCCTCTATTCCCTCTATAAAACCCCAGCCGGCCGCCTAGGTTTTTCCCCTTTTTCCTTTCTTCTCCGGCGAGAACCCCGACTCCGGCCAACCCCCTCCGTCCCAGCCGCCCTCCAGCACCAGTACCGGCCGCCCCAGCCCAGCCCAGCTCCTCCGGCCGGCTCCTCAATCCCGCACCTCCAGAACCCGCTGCCGGCCCCTTCTCGAACCCGACTCCGGTCGACACACAGCACCGGCGCCGCCTCCACCCGCGCTCGGCCGACTCCGACTGTACCACAGCAAGCTGCCCCGAGTCCGGTGAACTCAGACACGGCAGAGCTCAAGTCCTAGCACGGACACGACTTGGACACAGTGTCCAGGACACGGTAGACTCGAACCGGACACGCGTAACTTAGATTTTGGAGCCCTATTCAGGTACTCATATCTCTTTCCACGCTGTCCCAATTTCTGTTCCGTCAGTTGTGACGCGTAGACTGTGTGATCCCCTCGGTGTTCGTATAAACCGCTCGGTGCATCGCGACCTGTGGTGATCGTGAACCGCGATCCAAAAACAGAAAAACCAACGCCCTGTGTCACCCCGGAACTGAGTACGCCCCGCCAAACGGGACGACTTGGTCGCATGCGGTCTTCACCGATACGTGCGCGTCATTAATACGGACGTGCAGAATTCTGCAGAAGTTGAATCGGATGTGCGTGCACACCGGAATCAACGCGTATCCGCCGACAACGTCCCGTATCCGTCCATTCTAGAATACGTTGTAACTTAGTGTACACACGTCGGATCAAGATAAAACTTATGCTATCGGACTCGTAGCAATATGCTGGTCCTGTGAGCCAAGTTTGGTTCAATTCTGAGAACATTGACAAAATCGCGTATCGTGGGCCCCACAGGCTCTACATGACGGGCGATTTTGAGAACGGCTCATCGGAATCCAATTCTGAAAGTTCGGTTGGGTTCGTATCATCGTTCCTGACTTGTTGACACTAAGTTGGACGAATTTGGAGACCTTTGACCCTGACCCAGTTTTTGGTGCAAGGCGGCCCACATGTGGACCCCGCTTTGACCAGGAAATATCATTTTTGTCCTTGTGTCCAAACTGGACTTAAGAACAGGCGTTTCTAGCTATTTGATATTTTTTGAGACTGTTGGTAATATTTATTTCAGCTTTTGGAATAGTATTTACAGAACCCCCGGATACAGGGACCGCTACTGGTATTCCAACCCCAGGCAAGTGTACCTTGCCAAATTATGTAGTATTGTTATTTATTTCCTTGCTTATTTACATTGATTGTACATGCTTAAACCTAGGACCGTGTGACATACTTAGCGTCCGATTAATAGTCGGGTGCCAGCCCTGTACGCGGAGTTGTGTATGTCATTTAGAGATGGACATTCGTGACCCTTTACATTCTCGTACTTGTTTTATCAAGTACATCATACCTCAGGACACTTGACACCATACATATGACAGAATCTTCCTGAGATATTCATGGTGATTCTGTGTAGGATACAAGATTGACATAGACATTATATTCTTAGAGATTATGACTTGTTGTATTAGCTATGATCTCACATGACATGGACATGAGACGTTATGGACTTGAGATGTGTGGTTACATTGGGTGGGGAGAGACACACAGGCTACATGCTGTTCTATATATATCTACTACTATTGTGAGGTTGTAGACTCTCGAGCAGAGCTAGACCCATTACTTGTTATTACTGCTACCGGCTCCCCGACACAGAGCTTGTAGCGGTCTCAGCCTGAGTACTAGTGATGCTCTCAGTTGCATTTTTACATAGATGGTTATGTAGTTACCCTACTTATTTTATTTACTATTTCACTGTATTTATTTTGGCTTGTATTATTTGTACCTTGCTATGTCCCCTGAGGACCTGGATCCGGATGATGTCCCCAGGTTTAGCTGAAGAGCATTATCCCGAGGTTTACGGGACAGGAGCAGAAGCTGTACCAGAACCTGTTACTGGAGCTAAACCAATCCCAGAAGAAGAGGTGATGGCTGAAGACTTTTCTTGAGTATATGTTATTCGTACTCATCAGATACTTTATTTTGGACTCTTTTGTTCTGGTCTGTTGAACCAGTGATTTAGACTATTATCGGGTTATTTCCCGAAATACTTTGCTGAGACTGGATGTTGATTTACTTTCCTTATTGTTGTTGATCTTATTATCTTTTGTGCGTGGATGAGATAAGTTTTGACATGATGTTGTAGACCTTATTTCACAGCTTAAGTGCAACCTGGTGGATCCATTAAATTGGGTTGTCCATCAGAGTGCGTTGCTGGCCATTGCTACGTGTCTAGTCCCTTGGTATTTTGGGACTGGGGCGTGACACCGACCGAGAGATCGAGTTCACCATCGACACATTTTCAAATACGCAGTCAGTTTCCAAAGCTCCGTACAGAATGGCCCCTGCTGAACTTAAAGAGTTAAAGTGCCAAATTCAGGAACTGCTAGACCGTGGGTACATCCGTCCGAACGTGTCTCCTTGGGGCGCGTATATGCTCTTCGTGAAGAAAAAAATAGAACATTGCGACTCTACATTGATTACCGGAAGCTGAATAAGGTCATAATCAGAAACAAGTATCCCATGCCCAGGATAGACGACATCTTCGATTAACTACAAGGGGCAACGTTGTTTTCTAAAATAGATCTTCACTCTGGCTACCACTGGCTACCATCAATTGAAGATTAAGTCAGAGGATATGCCGAAGTATGCTTTTCGAACCCGTTATGGTCATTACGAGTTTTCTGTTATGCTGTTTGGACTGATGAATGCTGCTGTCTCATTCATGGATTTGATGAATCGAGTGTTCTGACCATTCCTCGACAAGTTCGTGGTCGTGTTTATAGATGACATCTTAGTGTACTCGAAGAATAAGGATAAACACGCAGGATACCTGTGGATGGTGCTTCAGACCCTTCGAGACAATAAGTTATATGCTAAGCTAAGTAAGTACGAGTTCTGGTTGGACAACATATCCTTTCTTGGACTTATTATTTCTGCAAATGACATCTCAGTTGACCCGAAGAAAATAGAAGCCATCGTGAAGTGGAAGCGGCCTGAGTCAGCTAGAGACATTCAGAGTTTCCTTGGACTAGCATGCTACTACCGGAGATTTATAAAGGATTTTGCAAGAATTGCCTCACCTCTGACCCAGCTTACTTGGAAGGGAGTAACATTCAAGTGGACAGACAACTGTGAAGCTTCATTTATGGAGTTAAAGCAGCACCTTATTTCAGCACCAATTCTTACCCTTCCGGACAGACCTGATGACTTTAAGATATATAGCGACGCCTCAGGAAGGGTCTTGGATGTGTCCTTATGCAAAGGGACAAAGTGATAGCCTTTGCATTGAGGCAGTTGAAGTCTCATGAAAGGAACTATATAATGCACGACTTGGAGCTAGCAGCGGTGGTATTCGCGCTGAAGTTGTGGCGCCACTACCTTTATGGTATACCGTGCGAGATCTATACTGATAATAAAAGTTTAAAATATCTCTATACCTAATAGGATTTGAATCTACGGCAATGATGTTGGCTTGAACTCCTTAGCGACTTTGACCTGATGATCAGATATACCCCGGGCAAGGGTAATATTATAGCTGATGCACTGAGTCATGTGTTCGTTGGGAGTTTGGCTATTGATGACAGGCTTCGTCGAGATATCAAAAGTTTGGGTATTATACTCCGAATCAGATACACAAAGGGGGCACAAGTGGATCAACTGTGCCTCGAACATGACTTGTTAGAAAAAGTTAAGTCCGTTCAGAAGGATGACATGTTCCTGCAAAAGATGCAAGGTCTTATCTCAGTAGGAAAGGCAACCGACTTTGCGGTAATCACGGACGGGATATTACGTATAAAGGGAAGATTGTGTATTCCTAACAATGCAAACCTCAAACGAAAGATACGCACTAAAGCCTATTATGCAAGATATACTTCACATCCAGGAAGCACCAAGATGTATCGAGATCTCCGAACGACCTTCTGGTGGCACAGCATGAAAAAAGATGTGGCACTATTTGTGTCGCAATGCATGGCTTGTCAGAGAGTAAAAGTCGAGCACCAGAAGTCGGGCGGAGAGATGCAGAACCTCGCTATACCGGAGTGGAAGTGGGAGCACATAACGATAGATTTTATTGTTGGTTTGCCAAAGACGCAACAAGAGAATGATGCCGTCTAGGTCATCATTGATCGCCTCACCAAGTCATCTCACTTTCTGCCTATCAAAAGTACTTGTAGTGCCGACAACTTGGCCCAGATCTACCTCAACGAGATTGTTCGACTCCATGGCGTGCCCGTACCCATTATCTCCGATCAAGATAGTCGATTCTTATCACGTTTCTGGAAAATCCTGCAGTCAGCAATAGGGACGAAGTTGAAGTTCAGCTCTGCCTACCACCCACAGACAGACGGTCAAACAAAATGGGTCAACCAAATCCTAGAATATATGCTACGACTCTGCGTCTTGGACTTGAAGTCAAGTTGGGACATACATATCACTATCCCATTTCCAGAGCAGGATATTTTTTTATTTTAATTTGGTTAATTGTGTATTTATCAAAAATATTTGTATTAATATTTAATTGTTGGTTGTATTATTTTTTATTAGTTATTTTAGTGTTTTGGCTAACCTGGACCCATGTCAGACCCTAGTGGACCCTTGTCAGACCCAACCAACACCCTTGTCAGACTTATTTATTGGCTTAGAATAGTTATTTATATTTTAATTAGCTAATTATAGTGATTAGGGATTAATTAGAGTATATTTGGAACCCCAAACTCAAACCCTATTTTAGCATGACTTAAATTAGGGACATTTTGGTCTTTATGTTTAAACCCAAACCCTAACCCTAAACCTATTTCCTATTTCACCTGGACGAACCAGCACTTCCCACCCCCTTCATTCCATTCTTCTTCTTCTTCTTCTTCACTCTCCTCTCCATTTTCTTCTTCTTTCCTTCTTCCAATTTCTTCCAAATTCAAGTAAGTTCTTCACCTCTTCTCTTCCTTATTTTATTTCTTCCATCAACACAAACCCTAACCCTTTGCTTTTCCCTAATATAGGTATGTAGATCTTAGAATTGGTGTTGGAGCTTGGGTTGGAGGCTTGAGTGTGATAATTTGGAGCTTTTTGGAGACTTTGGCCTTGGGATTCCAACTCCCAAGAGGTAAACCCTAATTTTTTTCCCCTTGTGATTACTCTAATATAGTATAATTAGTAGTTTATAACCTTCCTAAACATTAGGACTACCCATGGGAGGAAGTTAGAGCTTGTTTGGTTGTGTTTGGAGACTTTGACATTAGGTTTTGTGTCAATTTTGGATGAAATCCGAGATTGGCCAAATTTTGGGTGTTGCCCTAGGTTATACGGACCTAGGTAGACATACTTTGGTGTCTTGAGGATGAGTACATGTTTCCGTTCGGACACGTGAGATCATGTCGCGAAGATTTGGACATTTTGGACGATTTAGGGATTTTTTTCGTCGCCATAGGTTCCATATGCATGCATATTTTTGCCACGGACCTAGAGTCAGAGAGTTAGTATTTTTTCTAGGTTCTAGACATCGATTAGAACTCATAGGTAAATTTTGGATCGATTCCGAGTAGGTTTGGTGTACGTTTTATGAGGTATCGCGAATCATACTCCACGTATTTGTCAAAATGATCGAATGGCCATTTCGACTTGGTTTATAGGTTTTGGGCTTGTGCGCGGGTTTATTTAGCTTCGGAAAGTGTGTACTAAATTTTTTGAGTTATATATATATATATATATATATGTGTGTGTGTGTGTGTGTGTGTGTGTGTGTGTGTGTGTGTATGTGTGTTAGTGGGTGAGTGTGGTTGAGTGTGTGTGGTTGTGTAGGTGTGTGTGTGTTAGTGTGTATGAGAGTGTGTGTGTGAGAGTGTGTGAGTGTGTGTATATATATGTGTGTGTTTGTATATATATATATATGTGTGTGTGTGTGTGTGTGTGTGTGTGTGTGTGCGTGCGTGTATATATATATATATATATATATATATATATATATATATATATATATATATATATATATATATATGTGTGTGTGTGTGTGTGTGTGTGTGTGTGTGTGCCTATATATATATGTGTATAAGTGTGTGTGTGTGTGTGTATATATATATATACATATATATATATATATATATATATATATATATATATATATATATATACATATATATATATATATATATATATATATGGTTGTGTGTGTGTATATATATATATGTATATATGTTTGGGTATATATATAAGTATCTAAGTGTGTGTGTGTGTGTGTGTGTCTATGTGTGTCGAGGTGTGTGTGTATTGGAGTGTGTATCGAGGTGTGTGTAGAGTGAGTGTTGAGGAGAGTGAGATAGAGTGTGAGGTAGAGAGGTAGAGAGAGGGAGGCAGAGTGGAAGAGAAGCAGCAGCTGCTAGCAGCAAAATGTGTCACTATCACATTCTAAAAATAGGGATATTTTTGAATTTATATATATTAATAATATTGTGTGTAGCTATTTTAAATAATTGCATGATATGTGTATTTATATTATATTATATACAATGTTCTTAATGTTTGAGCTAGTAGACTTGACCTAGAAGCCCACTAGATGGACCCCTGACCGAAATATAGGATTGTGAATTTAATTTGTATTATTTCGGGATTTAATTATTGAGGTGTAATTTATTATTGTGATTTTATTTTATTGTTGTGCCTTACCATTATTTCAATATTTGGAGCGCTACCCTAGCTTTTGCCTTCCAACAAATTTTACAACATTGTCCTAGACGTGCTCGCCTTTCATTCTGACCTTTGTTTAACTCATAATTATGCTCTCTTGTGCTTCATTTTAGTCGCACAATATTTGTCGCAGACGTTATTATTTTAATTCTAATAAATCTAACTTTGTATCGTTGTGCGCTCCAATCAAAATTGGAGACACAATCTCGATCCATTTTGTGCAATCCAAATTAGGATAATATTCTATTCTGGGCCCTCTATGTCCATGATACTTGTGTCCCACCTAATTTTAGTCACATGTACTTTCAATTAATTTTAGAACACCACTTACATTTATTCTTTAATTAAATTGGGGATACCAACTTTGACTAATCCCATTTTAACCCCAATTTAATCCAAATATCCCATTAATTAAGCCCATACAAAACACACAACACCCTCTCACCCTACAAAATACCAAACACTAATTCTCCCACCAATTTCCCATCATTTTGTGTGTCTGTGCAAATACCCAAATTTAGGGGACTAATTTACAAAAGTTGTACTAGGTGGCAACACCACATTGGTTCAAGCCAAATGGAGAAGCCCTCCATTCTTTGACTAGTCAACCCAACCCCTCTCCCTTTATGAAAAATCCTCCATGTAAAATCCTAGCCATCCATTGTTTAAACCCTCATCCCCACCACACACTCACCACCACACATCCCTATTTAATGTCTCCTCACACTCTTCCCAGGAGCAGGCCCTAATCCCCAACCTAGAAAACCAAACCCCCTCTCTTTCTCCTCCCTTCTCACGAAAACCGAAGCCTCCTTTCCTCTTCCTTTCTTCTTCTTCTTCTTCTTCTTCTTCTTCTTCTTCACTCCACTTCTCCTTATTCTTTTAAAAAAAAAAACTGCACCCGACCGGACTTCCATGTTCTGGCCAACCCCCCGGCCATCTCCCCCGACATCGATCCCGCCCAGCTCCACACTACCACACGATATCACCCCGGCCGCCAGCACCTCCATCCGCGGCTGCTACCACCGGATCCACCCTCTGCACCCTGAGCCGGCCACTCGTTCTTCCACATGAGGCCGCAGTTGTCCCTCCAGCATCACCTGCACCACCGCTTCATCCTTTCCCTCCGGCCACGACCACCTCCGCCGCATCATCATCATCCTCCCATCCTGCTGTTCCCAACCTCGACAAGCCTCCGGTGATCTCCTCCTCCCTGCTTTCTCCCGTTGAACTCCAACAATCTCCACCACTTCACCAACATCATCACCACCACTTCACACGACCACTCCACCACCACCCTTGACAGGCCCCTCCCGCTGCACCCACCCGCATCACCACCATCACCTCCCTCTCCTTCTTCCTGTCAACCCGAGTTCTCCACCACCACCATCACGACTCCGTCCAACCACCAGACCCCTCCTCCTCTTCCCCTCCGACAGCCTACCATCATCATCACCTCCATAACTACCATCGCTAATACCTTCAACCTCATCGTCACCTTCGTCGTCGTCGTCGTTGTTGTCATCGTCGTCCTCCTTCTCATCGTCGTCAACATCATCGTCATCTCCGATCTCGTGCACGTACACAGGTTCGCGTTCTTCCCCTTGCGTACACGTATGCGTATACGTATTTTGAGGGTGTATGTATTAGTGTATGTATGTAGTATATATATTTAATATGCATGATTGGTATATATACACATATACATATATATAGTATATTTCTCAAATTAGTATATATATATATATATATATATATATATATATATATATATATATATATATATATATATATATATATATATATATATATATATATATATATAGAGAGAGAGAGAGAGAGAGAGAGCATATGTATTCAATGGTATATGTTAGTATGTATGTATTGTTACATATATATATATATATATATATATATATATATATATATATATATATATATATATATATATATATATATATATATATATATATATATATATATATATATTCAGTATATGTATTCTTTGGGATACATATAATTATTGGTTGTAATATATATACAAATATATGGTATGTATATATATATTAAGTAATTAAATATATTATTAATTATGACTGTAATATATACATGCTGTATGATCCCTAGGTATAGCTGCGGATATCCCGTAGTTGCACATGACCTTGTAACCCTGAGTATTAGTGATCAGACTGCCTTATGTACATTGACGTACTGGCAAGACCGTATCTTTGACTGTCTGTTATGCACAGCAACTACAAACGTGACATCCCTAGCGTAATCTCTGAGTTCATTATGTTTTGTGTGTGTTAGTGTAATGTCTGATGCAATATTGTATTATATGATATGTCTATAGGACTGTTGGATTGTTCTGTGAGACTTCAGGAACAGGACATTAGTATTGCCAGCAGCAGGACCCCAGGCGAGTATATTCTCTGACAGTTTTTATTTTGTTGATCATCTCTATAATTCTAATTGTATAGCGTACATGACTCTGACACTGTTGTTTACACGAGTTGGCATCATCGAGACTTATCACGAGGAGTCGTAATTTGGAATCCATAGTGCTAGTTGGAGAAAACGGGAAAATATTAGTAGCTTATGTGATCATACCCAAACTCTACATGAATCATAACTCACCCACACCTCATGTCGGTGCAGCCTTACCATTACATGCCTCATAGCCTGTTGTGTATGATTAGCCTGACTATTACTTGCATCATAGCTATCCGGATGGTTAGCCTTACCTTACATGAATCATAGCTAGTCATACATAGCAAGCCTGATCAGTCCCAAGCCGATCACATGATATGCTGATGTTTCACACACTTAGCTAGATATTCTTGACATGTATCTCTAGTATATTGATCTAGTATTTCTTATGTTTTAGTCATGGTTCTAGCATTCACTTATGTACCAGTTCATTGTTCTAGAGTGCACTTGTATTTCTATTTCATTGCTAGATGTACATTGATGATGACATATGCTCCAGTACTTCATTATTCCAGCATTTCTTTATCCCCGTATTTCTTATTGCCAGTATTCATATTTGTCCTGTATTTTTTTACACAGTGTTATAGTTTTTGTCAATATATGTGGAACTGCTGTTAGTGCTTGTACTTCGTTCCAAACCTGGCTGGATATTTTTTTCAGACTATGACTTAGAGGACTTGTTTCCAGTACAATTGGAAATGGATGTTATTGATTACAGGTTAGACTATTTATTGTTGTTTAGATTTGTCTTGTATTTTATTTATTTTCTTCGATATCTCATCGTGCTTTAGTTTATGTGATTGAGTATTTTCATATTATATTGTGATATCCGTGTCTTCTTATGGAGTTGGATATTCGTGAGAGATTGATTATATAGAGTATTGACCTAGACAACGTTCTACCACCGATGCTGTGGCGTAGGCTGGACGTACCCACGTACTCGTGCCCAAATTCCGGGTGCGGGTTGTGACACAATTTTAGTGGTGGCCCATGCAGGTCAGACTTCGCAAGTTGTGCGATGTCATGGTAGTGCGAAGTCTTAGTTGTACTACTGCGTGCCTGTGATAAGATATATGACATCGGATACTAGGATGAGAGAGGATACTCAATCACTAATTTTTGAGAGATTCCTGGGACGACCCTTGAGAATCTCATTATAATTTTTAATTCAAATCATTTTCCTTGTTTCCGTCCGTTCTCACTTGTTGATATTAAGTTTGATTCTTGTTGATCAGTTGTTAAATTTAATTCTTGGTATCATTTTTGAGTTAATTTCTTATCGAGATAAATTTTACGGACTAAAATTTACGGTATCATCTGATGACATATGTAGATGAGGACAGTGAGAAAGGTAAAACGTCTACTTTGGTTATGGAACCTAGAGTTTATCGCAGCCACGTTAGCTGTCGTGACGAAAACGTAGGAACTTAACTTGGATGTATATATTTTAGTTATGAAATTTAGAGTTTCTCGCAGCCATACCGGTTGGCGTGGCAAGGATCCTAGATGACATGATTATAGAGTTGCATACCTTAGTTATGGAACCTGTCGTTTATCGTAGCTAAGCTTACTGGCCCGACGAGGATTTTGAGTGTCATAATTTCGGACAGATGTGTATGATTATTAGGTTGTATCTTAAATTGGTTCTTAAAGTATCATCTCAATACTTATCTATTTTCGTTATTACAGGACTTTGTTCCATCGCTTCTTTTCTTTACTAGCAGTAGAAATGCCTTCAGTCCTTAACCAGTTCCTTTTTGAGCTTCTTTCCTTTGAGGATTCCTTGTTAGTATGATAATTAGTGACTTAAAATTATGTCTGTGTCTTGTATTAGTGTTGACTGAGTGTGATTTATGAGTTTGTAAGTATTTTTTAGTTGGACATGTGAACAGTAGGAATTGATCTAGAGTTAACCCCTAGCGTAGTGCCTTATAGCAATAGTTCTATAATAGGTGTCATTATAGTTAGTATTGTCACTATAGGTAGAAGGGAGAGTAAAGAGTATCAGTGATGGTTCCAGAAGATAGTATCAGAGCCAGCATGTCAGTCCTGGGTAGTCATGAATTCATGTAATTGGGTGATCCATGTAAACAATTAAGTATCGAAAAAATTGTATTAAAAATTAATGGAGCATGATATTTAATTTAATGGTTGATTACTTGGGTGTGTCAAGAGTAAAGAAATGTATACGCATAAAAGGTATTAATGAGTGTGCCATAGTAGGAGGATACCCATAAGTGGATAGGAGAGTGTGAGTGAATAAAAAAATACATTGTGCTAAGTAGTAAGACTTGTATTACAGATAAAAGAAGGGCCTTGATATGTGATTTGATCTGAGTGTACCGATATATGACTAATGATGGATATATCACCTGATATTGAGGCAAGTGATATGTTGGAAGCAATAGATGAAAGAGTGTCTAGAAATTATGTACAAGATGCACAGTGGGTGATAAGTATCAGAAAATAAAAGTTCATGAAAGTGGAAGCATGAGTATTAGAAAATTCCAATGGTGTGTCATGGGTTGAGAAATATCAAGATTGGTTATGGGAGATATGTAGTGTATCACTGATTAGTGTATCGGTCTATAAAAGGTTAAGAGAAAATACATATACATCAATCGATATATGGAACCATATGTCTGCCTTTGAGAGTGAAGTGAAACATGGATGTTATAGAAAGTGCAAGTGATTGTGGGTTCTAGTGAGTGTGATGAGGAGATCTAATGATGAAGCTAGTGTTACCATACTAATAGTGCTAGTGTTTCCATTTCAAGGATTAGTTGAGAATTGTATTAGTAACAGTGAGTACCTTGTGTGATAATATTAGATTGGTTTATCAATTAATATAGATAGAAAATTATTGGGAGTTATAGTACAAGTAATCCGGGCAGTACAAATTTCAGTACACAGTTGAGGGTTATATATAAATTGATATAATTTGTGTGTACCTTGAGTATTAGAGACTGTGATGTATACCTAGATAGATGTGGGATTTAAAGTTATAATTTAAAGATTGGAAATAAATTTCAATTTTTTAGAATTTTAAGGAGTTGAGATTTTATGTTATTAAAAGTTTTTGAGGATTCAAATTTGATTCAATAAACATAGTCAAAGATATAAAGATTTTTTGAAGTGATTAAAATTTTATTTTAATATTTGAATATTTGACTTTTGAGGAAAGTATATAAATTTTATTTTAAATTGTTCGAGAAGTTAAATTTTGAGGATTTTATTTTGAGAATAAAATTTTATGGTGGGTAAGAAATATATATTAGTATATGAGTGGATGAAGTGCATGTGTAAGGATATGTTAGCTTGAGCATGATTGAGATAGCACTACAAACTGACTTTGGTATCCATCTAGAGTTGTATTAGAGGGAGCAGTACTTAGAATGGTGTGTTGCACTTGGTGTGCACTTGAGTGATAAGAACAACTAGTATCAATAATTACAGTAGGTACGAGAGCTAGCAGTGGATGTGCTTGTAGTAGAAACTGTGGTACCTAAAGGGATACATGTATAAAACTTTGGATGCATCATTAAACCTATGGCTGTATTAGCATGTTATGTTCTATTTTTTTCCTCCTGTTCCTTTTTTCGTCTTTTGATTGATTGATTTTCTAGTACCGTAGTTTGTATCAATGATCTTCTTGCTAAAAATTTAGTTAGTAGTACACCATGATAGAGACTATAATATCATGACAAAGGAGACCATAGCCATGCATGTTTTCTCTAGATTGTATGTTGTATGACTGTAGGTAGAATTTCTTTAGACTTTGATTAATGAGAGTTGACCGTAGTGAAAGTGTTAATGAAGAGGTTATGATCTGACAGAGAGAGACAATGTGCCTTAAATTTTGAGGATAAACATTATAAGAATTTAATATGGCAGAATTGATGATTTATTAATTTTAGGAAGATTATGATATGATTGAATTTGCCATTAAATTTGGAGGAATTTAAGAAGATTATCATCATATTTATTTGACTGCAAGGTATAAATTTAAAAATTATTTTTAATGTTGTATTTGAAGATCTTGTAAGAATTATATTGTTTGAGTATGATGTGAAAGAAGAATAGAGGAGTAAGATCATTAATGGATTAGTGTTTGAATTCAATTTTTGGGATGTAATTTTTAAATTTTATAAATATGCATTGAATGGATTTCAATTAGAGGATTGAATATTAAATTCTTGTATTTAGTTACTAGCTTAAAATTTTGGAGGAGATTGTGATAAGAATGGAATTTGATTTCAAATTGAAGATTTTCAGGAAATATGATAATTATAGAATTTTTTTTTGAAATAACAATATGGATTTACTTTATGATTATAGGTTTGATGAATCTAAATTTGATGAAAAAAAATATATATGATGAGTAAATACTACTATTAAGGATTTTAAATTTCGAGGACGAAATTCTTTTAAGGAGGGTAGACTTGTCACTACCACATTTTAAAAATAGGAATATTTTTGATTTTTTATATATTATTAATATTGTGTGTAGTTATTTTAAATAATTGTATGATATGTATATGTATATTATATTATATACAATGTTCTTAATGTTTGAGCTAGTAGACTTGACCTAGAAGCCCACTAGATGAACCCATGACCGAAATATAGGATTGTGAATTTAATTTGAATTATTTTGAGATTTAATTATTGAGGTTGTAATTTATTATTGTGATTTTATTTTATTATTGTGCCTTACCGTTGCTTCGATATTTGGAGCGCTATCGTAGTTTTTGCCTTCCAACAAATTTCATAACCTTGCCCTAGACGTGCCCGCCTTTCATTTTGACCTTTGTGTAACTCATAATTATGCTCTCTTGTGCTTCATTTTAGTCGCACAATATTCGTCGCAGACGTTATTATTTTAATTCCAATAAATCCAACTTTTGTATCGTTGTGCGTTCCAATTGAAATTGGAGACACAATCTCAATCCATTTTGTACAACCCAAATTAGGATACTATTCTATTCTGAGTCCTCTATGTCTATGACACTTGTGTTCCACCTAATTTTAGTCCCATGTACTTACAATTAATTTTAGAACACCACTTACATTTATTCTTTAATTAAATTAGGGATAGCAACTTTGACTAATCCTATTTTAACCCCAATTTAATCCAAATATCCCATTAATTAAGCCCATACAAAGCATACAATACCATCTCACCCTACAAAATACCAAACACCAATTCCCTTATAAATTTTCTATCATTTCATGTGTCTGTGCAAATACCCAAATTTAGGGGACTAATTTACAAAAGTTGCACTAGGTGGCAACACCACATTGGTTCAAGCCAAATGGAGAAGCCCTCCATTCTTTGACTAGTCAACCCAACCCCTCTTCCTTTATGAAAAATTCTCCATGTAAAATTCTAGCCATCCATTGTTTAAACCCTCATCCTCACCACACACTCACAATCACACATCCTTATTTAATGTCTCCTCCCACTCTTTCCAAGAGCAGGCCCTAATCCCCAAACCTAGAAATCCAAACCCCCTCTCTTTCTCCTCCCTCCTCACGAAAACCGAAGCCTCCTTTTCTCTTCCTTTCTTATTCTTCTTCTTCTTCTTCTTCTTCTTCACTCAACTTCTCCTTCTTCTTTAAAAAAAAAACAAACTGCACCCGACCGGACTTTCCTGTCCCGGCCAACCCCCCGGCCATCTCCCCCGACATTAATCCCGTCCAGCTCCACACCACCACACGACATCACCCCGGCCGCCAGCACCTCCATCCGCGGCTGCTACCACCGGATCCACCCTCTACACCCCGAGCCGGCCACTCCTTCTTCCCCACGAGGCCGCAACTGTCCCTCCAACATCACCCGCACCACCTCTTTATCCTTTTCCTTCGGCCACGACCACCTCCGCCGCATCATCATCCTCCTTCCATCCCGTTGTTCCCAACCTCGACAAGCCTCCGGTGATCTCCTCCTCCCTGCTACCTCCCGCTGAACTCCACCAATCTCCACCACTTCACCAACATCATCACCACCACTTCACACAACCACTCCACCACCACCCTCGACCGGCCCCTCCCGCTGCAACCACCCGCATCACCACCATCACCTTTCTCTCATCCTTTCTGTCAACCCGAGTTCACCACCACCACCACCATCACGACTCCGTCCAACAACCAGACCCCTCCTCCCCTTCCCCTCCGACAGCCTACCATCATCATCACCTCCATAACTACTATCGCCAACACCTTCAACCTCATCGTCACCTTCATCGTCGTCATCTTCATCATCATCATCGTCACCTTCGTCATCGTCATCGTCGTCGTCGTCGTTATCGTCGTCGTCATCGTCATCGTCATCGTCGTCGTCAACACCGTCGTCATCGCCGATCTCGTGCACGTACACAGGTTCGCGTTCTTCCCCTTGCGTACACGTATGCGTATACGTATTTTGAGGGTGTATGTATTAGTGTATGTATGTAGTATATATATATTTAATATATATGATTGGTATATATACACATATACATATATATAGTATATTTCTCAAATTAGTATATATATATATATATATATATATATATATATATATATATATATATATATTATTCACTTGGTGTATGTATGTATATATTCAGTATATGTATTCTTTGTGATACATATAATTATTGGTTGTTATATATATACAAATATATAGTATGTATATATATATTAAGTAATTAAATATATTTTTAATTATGACTGCAATATATACATGCTGTATGACCCCTAGGTATAGCTGCGGATATCCCGTAGTTGCACATGACCTTGTAACCCCGAGTATTAGTGATCAGACTGCCTTATGTACATTGACGTACTGGCAAGACCGTATCTTTGACTGTCTGTTATGCACAACAACTACAGACGTGACAACCCTAGCGTAGTCTCTGAGTTTATTGTGTTTTGTGTGTGTTAGTGTAATGTCTGATACAATATTGTATTATATGATATGTCTATAGGACTGTTTGATTGTTCTGTGAGACTTCAGGAGCAGGACATTGGTATTGCCAGCAGTAGGATCCCAGGCGAGTACATTCTCTGACAGTTTCCATTTTATTGATTATCTCTATAATTCTAGTTGTATAGCGTACATGACTCTGACAATATTGTTTACACGAGTTGGCATCATCGAGACATGTCACGAGGAGTCATGATTTGGAATCCATCGTGCTAGTTGGAGAAAACGGGGAAATATTAGTAGCTTATGTGATCATACCCAAACTCTACATGAATCATAGCTCACCCACACCTCACGTCGGTGCAACCTTACCATTACATGCCTCATAGCCTGTTATGTATAATTAGCCTGACTATTACTTGCATCATAGCTATCCAGATGGTTGGCCTTACCTTACATGAATCATAGCTAGTCATACATAGCAAGCCTGATCAGTCCCAAGCCGATCACATGATATGCTGATGTTTCACACACTTAGCTAGATGTTCTTGACATGTATCTCTAGTATAATGATCTAGTATTTCTTATGTTCTAGTCATGGTTCTAGCATTCACTTATATACCAGTTCATTGTTCTAGCATGCACTTGTATTTCTATTTCATTGCTAGATGTACATTGATGATGACATATGCTCCAGTACTTCATTATTCCAGCATTTCTTTATCCCCGTATTTCTTATTGCCAGTATTCATATCTGTCTTGTATTTCTTTACACAGTTTTATAGTTTTTGTCAATATATGTGGAACTGCTGTTAGTGCTTGTACTTCGTTCCAATCCTAGCTGGATATTTTTTTCCAGACTATGACTTAGATGACTTATTTCCAGCACACTTGGAGATGGATGTTATTGATTGCAGGTTAGACTATTTATTGTTGTTTAGACTTGTCTTGTATTTTATTTGTTTTCTTCGATATCTCATCGTGCTTTAGTTTATGTGATTGAATATTTTCATATTATATTGTGATATCCGTGTCTCCTTATGGAGTTGGATATTCGTGAGAGATTGATTAGATAGAGTATTGACCTAGACAGCGTTCTACCGTCGATGCTGCGGCGTAGGCTGGACTTACCCACGTACTCGTGCCCAAATTTCGGGTGCGGGTCATGACAAAATGAGAGCAGTGCAGCGCGTATCCGCAGCCGCTAGCTGCACCTGCAGCAGCAGAATGTGGCACCAGCAGCGCTCGCAGCGAGCAAGCATCAGCTGCAGCAGCAGCCAGCATTGGCAGCAGCAGCAGCGCCGCGACAGATTTTTTGCTGCAGGCAGATTTTTTTTTATTGCTGGAAACTTTGCTAGAGGCAGAGAGACAGAGAGAGTGTTGGAGGCTTTGCTAGAGGGGAGAGAGCGAGAGTGCTGGAGGATTTGGTTGAGGTAGGAAGAGATATATAGAAGCTTGCATTAGCCGTTGTGCAACGACTATAATTCCTCCCCCCACCCCCCACAAAAGCCAACGACTATAATCCCCTCCCGCCCCCCATCCCGAGAAGCCAACGACTATAATCTCCTCACCCCCACGCCAACTCGGTTGACGGGACCACACCAAACACTCCACCCGCCGAATGAGTTGGCGGCCTCTCCCTATTTCACGTCACCGCTCGCCAACTAAGTTGGCGGGCTCCCTATTTTGTTCTCCCTTACCAACTACGTTGGCGAGTCATCCCGTTGTTTACATTTTTTGCAAAACTATCCCTTTAGCCGCAATTCTGTCAAAATTCGTCCATTTATTTGAAAAAATTCGAACTTTTAAACAAATAATAAGAATTGACGAATTTATATAAAATAAGAAAATTTTAAGGGCTAATTAGAGTTTAGACCCTAAAGTTCATACCAACTTGGATTTGTGGTCCTAACATGTCCATTTAGAGAGTTTTGGCCCTGAATTTGTTGTTTTGGGATCATAAAATGTACATTGTAACACTGAATTTTGGGACTAATCTTTCTAAATAGACATGTCAAGACCTAAACTCAAAGCTGGTATAAACTCTAGGGTCTAAACTCTAATTAGCCAAAAAATTAATGTAATTACAACCCCTGTTAGCAATCATTCGAATAAAACGCGTATAATATGCGATTATTTTCGTCATATTTAAAAAACGTATAATACTTACGTACATTTGAAATATTCGAATTAATACGCAAATTTTAAGACTGTGACGTTTTAAATACGTACCATACGACTATATATAATACTTACGTACTTAAAAAAAAAATCTTACATACAACCTATTTAATTAACAAGAAGAAAATTCAACAGTCTTGTTGCTTGCATCAATGATCATTTTGTAAGATAGGGTGAAAATGTGGACTTATGAATTTGTGTTTAATTAGTTGTTTGTTTGTTAATTTATTAGCAACAAAAAAAATATATCAAATTTTCAATGTTAGATTTGTTCATATAAAATGTACTAAATACAAACGTACTAAATACGAATTAAATATAATTCGAATATTTCTCGTTTGACGAATATGCTAAGACGATTATAACAAAGAAAAACTCATGAAAACTCAACCAAAAAGTATTGCTTAAACCCTAACACCAATTGAGCTCCAAAGCGGCAATCAATCAAGAGGGAGAAAAGGAAGAAGAAGTCAGTTCGCCTCCATTTCCACAAAAAAATGGGTAAGCTACCTCCTTCCATGCGCTCCGCCAAGCTCCCCATCACTCTCCTCAAACCACCCCCATCCACCACCTCCTCCCCATCCCCGGCTCCCCACCGCCCCCTCCTTAAAAAACCCTTCAAAAAGAACACGAAGAAGAAGCAGCAGCCTCCTCCTCCTCCCCCCAAAATCTTCGACTCCCCGTCCCTCCCCTCCGCCCTCTCCCGCCTCAGCTCCCTCCCAGCCTCCGCCGACCCCGACTCCCTCCTCCACTCCTTCTGCAACACCGGCGCCTCCCCCCAAGACTCCCTCTCCTTCCTCAACCACCTCATTGCCACCCACCCCTCCCCCCCCTCCCTCTCCACCTTCCACATCCTCCTCACCCACTTCTGCCTCCACCCCTCCCACCCCGACCTCCTCCCCCTCCTCCGCCTCCTCCCCCTCCCCCCCGACCCCTCCACCGCCGACCTCGCCATCCGCGCCCTCTGCTCCGCCTCCCGCCTCGACGACGCCTGCTCCCTCCTCCTCCTCTCCCCCCCTTCCCTCCTCTCCCCCGACCGCTTCACCTACAACTTCCTCGTCCGCACCCTCGCCAAGTCCCGCTCCCTCTCCTCCGTCCACTCCTTCATCCAACAGATGACCTCCTCCCCTTCCGCCCTCCACCCCGACCTCGTCACCTACACCATCCTCGTCGACGCCGCCTGCCGCTCCAAGAACCTCCGCGAGGCCACCCGCCTCCTCTCCCTCCTCCGCTCCTCCGGCTTCCGCCCCGACTGCTACCTCTACAACACCATCATGAAGGGCTACTGCATGGTCGACCAGTACACCGGCGTCATGGAGGTCTACAACCGGATGAGGGACGAAGGCGTCGAGCCCGATCTCGTCACCTACAACACCCTCATTTTCGGCCTCTCCAAGGCCGGGATGGTCGACCAGGCCAAGAAGTTCCTCGACGTCATGGCCGGCACGGGGGTCTTCCCCGATACCGTCAGCTATACTGCGCTCATGAACGGGATGTGCAGGAAGGGGGACGCGATGGGGGCGGTCGCGCTGCTGGGGGACATGGAGGCCAAGGGGTGCGCCCCGAACGAGTGCACCTACAATACTCTGCTGATGGGGCTGTGCAAGGGGAAGTTCATGGACAGGGCTATGGAGATGTATGCGTCCATGAGGGAGGAGGGAATGAAGCTCCAGTCCGCGGCCTACGCGACCCTTGTGAGGACGTTGTGTCGGGGGAGCAGGGTCGCGGAGGCTTACGAGGTATTTGATTACGCGCTCAAGAGCAAGAGCTTGGCCGAAGTGTCAGCATATTTGGTGTTAGAGAGCTCCCTCAAATGGACGAATAAACTTAAAGCATGAGTTAGGTGCTCATCCATAGGTATGTATTTGTTCGTGACGAATGACCGATTGTTTTATTGGGTATTATTGCCTAGGTGTATTTCACAATTTTCATTGTTGCTATGGTCCATTTCATATTGCCATGAGTGTCATTGAAATTAAAACAGTTTACAAACTTATTCAATCACTTTCTACCTCTAAAATAATATTTATTTTTGTATACTAATCTGAACATTCTAGTCACCTTGAATCTTGGGCAAGCTCCTCTAATAGATGCTATTGATAGGACCACATTGGAAACTTCAACATTTCCGAGTAAAATATGGCAATTACTAAAACGTATAATACTTACGTAGCAATCACCCGAATAAAACGCGTATAATATGCAAAAAAAATTCGTCCTATTTCAAAAACGTATAATACTTACGTAGTTTTGAAATATTCGGATTAATACGCGAATTTTAAGGCTGTGACATTTTAAACATGTACCATACGAATACGTATAATACTTACGTACTTTTAAAAGAAAAATTCTTACATACAACCTATTTAATTAACAAGAAAAAAATTCAATAGTCTTGTTGCTTGCATCATTTTGTGAGATTGAGTGAAAATGTGGACTTATGAATTTGTGTTTAATTAGTTGTTTGTTTATTAATTTATTAGGGATAAAAAATAGATGTCAATTTTTTAGTGTATTTGTTCATATTAAACATAATAAATATGAATTAAATTTAATTCGAATATTTCTTCGTTTGACGAATATGCTAAGAAGGATTATAACAAAGAAAAATCCATGAAAACTCAACCAAAAAGTATTGCTTAAACCCTAACACCAATTGAGCTCCCAAGCAGCAATCAAGAAAGAGGGAGAAAAGGAAGAAGAAGAAGAAGAAGTCAGTTCACCTCCATTTCCACAAAAAAATGGGTAAGCTCCCTCCTTCCATGCGCTCCGCCAAGCTCCCCATTACTCTCCTCAAACCACCCCCATCCACCACCTCCTCCCCATCCTCGTCTCCCCACCGCCCCCTCCTTAAAAAATCCTTCAAAAAGAACACGAAGAAGAAGAAGCTGCCTCCTCCTCCCCCCAAAATCTTCGACTCCCCGTCCCTCCCCTCCGCCCTCTCCCGCCTCAGCTCCCTCGCCGCCTCCACCGACCCCGACCCCCTCCTCCACTCCTTCTGCAACACCGGCGCTTCCCCCCAAGACTCCCTCTCCTTCCTCAACCACCTCATCTCCACCCACCCCTCCCTCTCCACCTTCCACATCCTCCTCACCCACTTCTGCCTCCACCCCTCCCACCCCGACCCCCTCCCCCTCCTCCCCCTCCCCCCCGACCACCCCAACGCCGACCTCGTCGTCCGCGCCCCTGCTCCGCCTCCCTCCTCGACGACGCCCGCTCCCTCCTCCTCCTCTCCCCCCCTTCCCTCCTCTCCTCCGACCGCTTCACCTACAACTTCCTCGTCCGCACCCTCGCTAAGTTTCGCTCCCTCTCCTCCGTCCACTCCTTCATCCAACAGATGACCTCCTCCCCTTCCGCCCTCCACCCCAACCTCGTCACCTACCCAATCCTCGTCGACGCCGTCTGCCGCTCTAAGAACCTCCGCGAGGCCACCCGCCTCCTCTCCCTCCTTCGCTCATCCGGCTTCCGCCCTGACTGCTACCTCTACAACACCATCATGAAGGGCTACTGCATGGTCGACCAGTACACCGGCGTGCGTCATGGGGGTCTACAACCGGATGAGGGACGAAGGCGTCGAGCCCGATCTCGTCACGTACAACACCCTCATTTTCGGCCTTTCCAAGGCCAGGATGGTTGACCAGGCCAAGAAGTTCCTCGACGTCATGGCCGGCACGGGGGTCTTCCCCGATACCGTCAGCTATACTGCGCTCATGAACGGGATGTGCAGGAAGGGGGGCGCGATGGGGGCGATCGCGTTGCTGGGGGAGATGGAGGCCAAGGGGTGCGCCCCGAACGAGTGCACCTACGATACTCTGCTGATGGTGTTGTGCAAGGGGAAGTTCATGGACAGGGCTATGGAGATGTATGCGTCCATGAGGGAGGAGGGAATGAAGCTCTAGTCCGCGGCCTACGCGACCCTTGTGAGGACGTTGTGTCGGATGAGCATGGTCGCGGAGGCTTACGAGGTGTTTGATTACGCGCTCAAGAGCAAGAGCTTGGCCGAAGTGTCAGCATATTTGGTGTTAGAGAGCTCCCTCAAATGGATGAATAAACTTAAAGCATGAGTTAGGTGCTCATCCATAGGTATGTATTTGTTCGTGATGAATGACCGATTGTTTTATTGGGTATTATTGCCTAGGTGTATTTCACAATTTTCATTGTTGCTATGGTCCATTTCATATTGCCATGAGTGTCATTGAAATTAAAACAGTTTACAAACTTTTTCAATCACTTTCTACCTCTAAAATAATATTTATTTTTGTATACTAATCTGAACATTCTAGTCACCTTGAATCTTGGGCAAGCTCCTCTAATAGATGCTATTGATAGGACCACATTGGAAACTTCAACATTTCCGAGTAAAATAGTGCAATTACTAAGCTGCATAACAGCATAGGGAACAAGGAAACAGTTTGCTCACTCTAAAAACTTGTGACGAGAATCCATTATTTCTATACTCGACATTATTAGGTAATTGTTATTTTTTTTTATCTATACTGAACAGTTTAGATTGGACTTGGTCTCAGTCTTTCGCTGTCTATACACGAGGGTCCTTCGGAAGGTTTTGAGCCTAAAGTCTCCTGCGGAAAGATGAAAGAAAAGACACTCCCTTTGGAATTGTACCATGTCGATCTACACCATCCATCTTGATATGCTCATTTTTGTTATCTATATCAAATCTACAGTCTTGATCTACTAAAAACTGAATATATTTGAGAGTTGTCTTTCCTAATAGCCCCAAACTGAACACCCCAGAATCATGAGTTGGACATGCTACTGTTTCTAGGAATAGTACATGTTCTAATATTAATGAAACTAAAAATCATAAAATTTTAGTTTTTTCGGGATGTTGTAGAATGTAAATTTAACATTTGTTAATAAGAAGCCATACATTTAGGATGGCTATATGAATAAGAGACTTCTAAATGATTTGATTTTTTACAATCCAAATGATTAGATCAAGATGAGTGTATTGGATTTTCATTGAGTAGATATATCTCATTTTTCATGGGAAGGATTTGGTTCAAATCATCAAAAGAAGACTCACTAGTTTATATATACATCTCTGTTATCAGTATCTGCCAATACATGATATATTTCTTACAATTTGCGTATTTCTCCACATATCCAGGTGTCTTCATCTTCATTTTATTTCTCTGTCATTGTTCCCCCCCTGTATTCCTCTTCATCTTCTTTAAAATGATGTATGGATCTTCCCTCCCATTCCCAAGTACCATATAGATTCATCAGTTCCTCTTTATTGGGCTTGAGAGTCCTTTCCAAATGCAGTCTTTGCCCCGCCTATTCTGCCTTGGGAGATTCTCCTAAGGTTGTGAATAGCTTCAAGGAGTTCTCCGCAACGAAGATTGACCATATTTTAGAAGAGAAGTCCTGATGTCTGAAGAGAAAATTGCCTTCAGACTTACAAGTATTGAGTCTCCAATGTTCTCTCTCTATCTCTGATCCTCCATAGAGTGTGGAATTGGAGCAAATATAAATAAAATAAATGCATGGAAGTGGGAGGGATAGATCATTTGCTACCCTTCTTCGCTATGTACCTAGTATTGAAAGGATTGGAGCTAGGCTGCAAGAGACATAACTTCTCTTTGGAAAGGAACATGGATTATGAATGATGATGGAGAAGAGATTCTAAGATTAGAAAAGGTAGCGATCATCAGTGTAGTCAAAGGCGCGCCTTGCTCCTAGGCGCAGGGGTAGCGCCTCAGGGCACTCCAGGCGGGGCACAATTCTTAAGGCGCACCTAAAGAGTGCCTAGGCGCGCTTTTTTCGAGCGCCTTGGAATAGCTAAGGCGCGCCTAGGCACGCCTTGAAAATCTTGTGGAAAAAATAACATGTTTAGACTATTTTTTGAACTGTTTTACTTTTTTTTTTTTACTGTTTTCTCTCTCATTAACTCAATTCAAAGTGATTGTAACCTAGACATGGGGGAATTTGAAGTACACATGTTTATCAATGTAGAAATCCGATATATATATATATATATATATATATATATATATATATATATATATATATATATATTATTTTTGTGTCTCGCGTCGCTCGGACGTGCGCCTTAAGTGTGCCTTGCGCCTCGGACGATTTGGACCCTTTGCGCCTCGAGTGCGCCTTTGACTACCTTGGCGATCATCATAATTCAGACAGAGGACTGAGTAGTAATTCCAAATTGCAGATAATAAAAAAATTTGGAGTTGGACTTGCATTTGGACAACTGAGGTATTTCCTAGTTGCTTATTTTATATAGGCTTTCACTCCTTGATGCAAGAGACTCGCCGTACCTTTTTCACTCTTTGTCTTAGTGTGTTATACAGTCTGCTAAACCAAATTGTATTATCTTACCACGTCATCTTAACTCCGTTATAGGTTAGGGGATCTTGGATGGAGCTTCTTGCTTGCATAAGCTTAAACTACAATTTCAAAAGGTAGGCATACCTACCTGCCAATTTGCTGCCAAAGTTTTATGACAAAACTAAAAGTTACCTTAACTAGGAATTTGGCACCAACATGAAAGGTTGACGTTGGATAGACAACAGGTAATGGCAATTTTGTCAATTTTTTTATAGAGCTTGCTTATGCTCTATAGTTTACCCCATTATGATAAGGCAATGTGCTAAGATTTGGATGACGATGATGATTTCATTGATGCACATCTTTTATCACGACCACTTTGGAAAATACACGAGATAGCAAATGTTCTTCATTTATTGGTGGACACCTTGTCTTGTCGGCTCACTTTCGAAAATACACTTGTGGCCACCCATTTTGTTACTCTTATACTTGAAGAATACAAAATTCATCCAAGATATCCTTGAGATTTGGAAAAAACTACATGATATATTCATTTCATTTCTTAGTTTGATCCTGAATTTAATCCTATCTGAATTGATATTTGATGCAAACATTGTAGTCAAAACACCCCAGAAAAAAAGGTTCTAAAGAACCTTGTGGCTAATAATATCCAATACTCAGTGGAATATGGTATATAGTATCTTTACTTATACCCTATGTTGCACTGACACGAATTCAACACAACAAGTTTCAGACATGGCGACACGGATTCACCTATTTTGGTGTCTACTGCATTTTGAAGTGTCTGTGCGTGTCTGATACATGATACGTGTCTGACATAACACGGCATGCATCTTGGAGCGGCCGTGCTTCTTAGTTGATACCTGAAACCCTGACCTATTGCTCATGATCTCTACATCAAATTCGTTCAGGACTTTCAAGAGCAGAAACGAGTCTTGTATGGAGCGTAACTTACACTTGTGTGACTTGGAAAAATCACATACTATGTTAATTTTAAGCTTTCTTGATTTAAGTCCCTTTAGGCCATCATACATAGAGGTTAGTCCCCCAAATCTTCTTATTTGCTTAGAAGTTTCATAATTGTGAAACAATTGGAGTTAGGAGTCCCCTAGTTAAACTTAACTCATAGCAAGTGAGAATATTCTATTATATTAAATGGTACAAGTTATTTCTGATGGTTTTACCTTTCTTATTAATTAGATCCACTAATCTCCTCTCCTCCATTAAAGCCCATATCTTCTCCATCCACCTCTTCTCCATCTCTCTTTATCCTCCATTAAAATCCCTTTCCTCTTTGGAAACTCCTCTCCCTGCTCAACCCGCAGTAAGTCTCTTCTTTCAGTTAAAACGTATTCCTCTTTTGAATGCCTACCCTCTCAACCCAACTCCTCTGCTGACATCATTCATTCCATCAGCTCTTTTTCTTCATCTCCTCTTATTCATGTCTTCTTCTCCATCATACAGTAAAACAAGCAATTATTCACATCTAAAGAAGTCACAGAATAACTATTTTTGACAACCTTGAGTGATCCATTCACGAGGAATATTGATTTAGATATCCATTTGATTAAGACCAAATATCCATCATGGCCCTTCCTCTAATCATCTTTGCCATCCATCTTTCTAATGAGATTATTGTCTATCGAGGTCGAATACAAGAAGCATGGAAAGAACAACATTTCCACCCTTGTTGATCCAGCCATGACTTGCATATATGGATGGGATGTTAACTAAGCAATATCCGAACCCTTTTTTGATCCCGACATTAATCCTATCTGAGTTGACACAATTATTGTAGTCAAAACCAAGGTTGTGAACGCTAGGCGCTAGTCGGACGGGTACCCGTCGCCTAGCGCGTAGCCAGCCTAGATGTTGGCGGTTCAAAAGATATAAATTTTTTTTCAAAAAAACTAATAAAAATTGCATAAAACATCCATAAAATCCCATAATATGCATAGTCGGACGTCGGAGGGACTAGGTGGACGCCTAGGCGGGCATCAGGCGGACACCAGCCGCCTATGCGGTCGTCTTTTAGAACAATGGTCAAAACATCCAAGAAGAAAGGAGGGTTTAGCTTTAAACCAAACCTTGAAGGCTAATAATATCAAATACTCCTGCAAAATAAGAATTATGCTCTTTTTACTGGTACCTGAAACCCTGACCTACAGATTTTGTTGCTTATGAGTTGTACATCAAATTCTTCCAAGACTTTCAAGAGAAGAAACGAGTAGTGCGAGGAGCATAACTTGCATTTGTGAGACTTGCAAAAATCGCATAATATATTCATTTTAAGGTTTCTTGATACAAGTCCCTTAAATCAATCATATTTAGAGATGAGTTCCCCAATCTTGTTATTTGCTTAAAAGTTCGGAGTTAAGATTCTCGTAGTTAACTCATAGCAAGCTGAATATTCCATTATATTAAATGTCATAAGTTCTTTCTGACGGTTTTGCCCTTCTTATTAACTAGATCTTAACTCGTCTCCTCCATTAAAAACACGCCTCTTCTCCATCGACCTCTTCTCCAACTCTCTTCTATCCTCTAGTGAAATCCCATTCCTCTTCTGAGCTCCTCTCCCTGCTCAACCCAGCTAAAAGCTGCTTCTTTCAATTAAAACATGTTCCTCTTCTCGTCTCCTCTCTCAACCTAGTTCCTCCACTGACATCATTCAACCCATCCTTGAAGAAGAAGAATGAAGAAGAAGTCTAGGCTTCCGACAACGATCAAAAGAACTTAGTGACCATTGAATCAGACTTATAGCAAGACAACCGATCGAAGCTCAATTCATCGGAGAAGAAGACTCCGACGAGGAATTCTGGTGGCTGACGACTCGAATTGACGATTCAGGTCAATACTACTAAATTTAGGGTTTTGAATATTTTGATTTTGATTTTGATTATTTATTTATTTTTGAGATTTTTTTTGATGAATTTTGTGGGGTTTTGATGGATTTGTGATGATAATTAGGATTTTCAATAGTGGGATTTGGGGATGGGGAATTAGGAAATTAGGTTGTGGGGAGGAGCTTTGATACCATGTTAGAACCAGAGACGGAATAGAAATGGAATGGATGATGTATTAGGCATATGCTCTATAGGCACATCTTGAATCCGAGGTGGGACTAAACTCCCTATACTCTTTAACAATTATAATTGGTATGTGATAATTTTATGATAATATCAATCACCAAATCTAAACATAAATAAATTAATGGTCCACATTCAGATACTGAGGTCATTGATGAACACATATCGAGGTGGTTGATCTTCACTGAAAGCAATTCATTGGGTTTGGGGGAGAACCGATAGGGTTCAGAATTTGTAGTTGGGTTTTGGAGAGTACCATTACTACTACTTTTTTGATTGATCTATAGGTTTTCCTTTTTGGATGAAAACTTTGTGAAGGAGAAGAAAGGTTATGGCTCTTATGTTTAGTAGCAAGGGCAAATGGGTCAATCTACGTGCTTAACCAAAGGGTCAGTTTAACCTGACTGCTTGATATGTGGACTTGTAACTCCAATTGTTAGTGATTTGGGGGACTTCTAAACAAATAACATGATTTAGGGGACTTGGACTCTAAATATGATAGATCTAAGTGGCTTGTAATTAAAGAACCCTTCATTTTATTTGTGCATTTGACATTGTTTACGTCATAATCATAGCCAAAACATAAGACTAAAGAGTGAGGTTATAGATATAAAACCAAATTTTGGTAGGTAGTAAAAAAAAATTGAGAGTTTTTAACCACCTATATTGTCGATGGTCTAAGTCGAACTCAGGACTTACCCGGGTATACAAACCTGTTCACCAACTGGACCAACCTCAGTTGCAATCAGCCTTGATAGCTAGTAGTACATATTATCGTGGAGAATATCAGGTATACTCTCTGACCTAAAGAGTGAGGTTATAGATATAAAACCAAATTTTGGTAGGTAGTAAAAAAATGTGAGTTTTTAACCACCTATATTGTCGATGGTCTAAGTCGAACTCAGGACTTACACGGATATACTCAAACCTGTTCACCAACTGGACCAACCTCAGTTGCAACCAGCCTTGATAGCTAGTAGTACATATTATCGTGGAGAATATCAGGTATACTCTCTGACCTACTGATTTTGTTCCTCGTTTGTGCAACATTAGATTCGATTAAGACTTCTGTGAGCAGAATGGAGTCTGGTATAGAGATCAACTTGTGAGTTGGAAACACTACATTATTGTATTTATTTTATTTTCTGACTTTGATCAGGACACTAAACTAAACCTATTTGAGTTGATGTCATAATTGTAGCCAAAACACCTACAATCAAAGGATTCCATGCCAACAAACAATGAGTACTAGATAACAAGGAATGAACATGGTGAACAGGTGAAGACATGATTAGTATCCCTCCCACATATACATGAGAAACTGGTTAGTACTATAGAAGTAGGAGTGCAGATTACATGGCAAGAGCATAAAATTTGTTTCCTCTGCAGGATGATGACTGTAGCAGCAGCCAGATACACACTCTACAGGTTGAAATGACGGTGCATGACAATTGACAGGAAATAATTTGTTGTCGAAGCAAATATTGATGTCTGGCTTGTTCATAAGGGGAGATGACCTTGTTTAATCCACTGGTTATGAATGAAGGATTGAAATATGGAGAAGAAGATGAAAAATAGAAAAGAATGGAGAGAAATAAATGAGAAAGAATAAATGAGAAACGCATGTAATGTATGTCTGCCTGTGCATGTGTCTGTGCATGTCTAGCACACATTTTCTCCAATACCCAGTACATCTCCCAATTTCTTTCGGGTTATATTTCTGAATATTGTATCAAAAGTTTATTGTTTTTCGATGAAAAAAAACCTGAAGCATATCTTGTCACGTAGATGGGATGTAAAACAAATTGTGGATTTTGGATTTATTTCCTCCTTTTGTTGAATCATTTACAAGGCTCGATTGATGATTTAACACAACTGGAAGAATATATTTTTGTTTGATTCTTTATATTGTTATTAGTTCAACTTTTATGATCAACAAATTATATTTATTCATTGGTTGCTTTTGTTAGATTCAATACTAATTTAATTATTCCAAATATTAAAATTTAGCACAAAATAGATATTGAAATGGTAAGGCTATAAATTTGGAGGTTACGAAGCTTTGTAGTTAGATTTTTTTTTAAACTGAATTTAATGTAAGATATATAATTTATGTTAGATTTGTTCTCTTCTTATTGATTCCTAGGATTTACCATGCGGCCTCGTCCCTTCTGTTGTGCCAAAGTGATAGCCATAAAAATAAAAATAATAATAATGGTCCCTTTGCGGTTCAATCCTTTTGTGCTTGATATGGGGGACCTAAAATCTTCACATGCTTGCACAGTTGGACTATAGAAACTCAAATAAGACCACAAAATAAGAACTTGTAGTATTAATATAAATATTAAAAGTATACTTATTTTTCTATTTTCTGTTTAGGTTCTTAGAAGAATTAAGAGACGAGATACCTGTAATTTAACTTTTTTTTTATGGTCGACTTTTCAAAATTAAGAGCTCATATGAGTTTATCTAGGATTTTTGCATCTTGCATTCTATGGACCAAATTAGAATATATTTCTTACAGACATGCTTAGAATGGCACGGCACTCATGATTTAAGTATAGACTGGAATAACATATTAAATATTTTGCAACTATTATTGTGTCAAACTATGATAATGAATTTAAAGATTATATATTTATATTATTCAGGTTCGAATTCAAGGTGGTGCATTTTGGCTAATAGCTCACTAGAGAACAAGGACATGTAGTCTGTAGAACTGAAAAGACGAAATGGACTGTTTGGTTAAATGAACTCTAAGATCGATATAACATTAAAAAATATATATAGAAAGTGGGTGCCACCGTGGGTTTTTTGAATTTTGGTAATGCGATTTGGGTTCTAATGTTTTGTTAGTGGAATTTTAGAAAAAGGTTAAAAGGAAAAAAAAATACTAAAAGTAGCGGTGCCACAATAATTCCTAGAAGGAATTTCGAGGCATGAAAAGAAAGATGCTTAGGTGCCAATGGACAACAAGTACATTGACATTTTCTTTTGTTCTTTGTTTTCTTCTAACGAAACAAAGAATGAAAAAAAACTCCATTTCTTCCGTTGAACTAAGATCTTTAGTTCTAGACTAAGTTGGTCCACACCAAGCCACGCCACTCAACCCAAGCCTCTTATCTTTCTGTAGTTTCAATTTGACCACCGATTCCCAAAAACTATGAGAGAGAACTGGAATTGGGCAGAAATAATCCCACCACGTACCAGCCTAATGTCCAACACCCAACAGAAAACATGTCACATCCAATGTTCGTGATATTGGATACGAATTGTGAGCACTTTCAATTTATACCTTAGTATCGACAATAATTAGCTGCCTATCTTAATAATTGTCAATGTCAAATTTTATATGATAATCTGACTACCGTCGATACTGTAACGTGAGTTTACGATTCGTATCCGATATCCTAGACGCGGAACATGATACGTTTTCAGTGGTGATGGTCCATGCAGATCCGAAGAGATCTCCAACGAGGATAGATAGATAGAAGAGACCTCCAACGAGACCAAAGAGAGAGAGAACAAGAATGGCATCCACAACAACCCATCCACTCCTCTCCTCCTACTTCCATGGCACCACCACCACCACCACCATGAAGCTCCGCTCCAGACCCTTCCTCCTCCCAAGAAGAAGACTAACCTCCCCCACCACCACCACTGGGACTGTCAGAGCCGCCGCCGCTCAAGACATCACTCCACCCCCACCCCCACCTCCGGCTCCCCAACTCCAAGCCAAACCCCCCGCCGCCGCCTCCCTCAACCCCTTCTCCCAGCAGCAGCTACCCCTCGACGCGCCCAAACCCCAATCCTCCCCCGACCTCCCCGACGGCTCCCAGTGGCGCTACAGCGAGTTCCTCAACGCCGTCAAGAAGGGCAAGGTCGAGCGCGTCCGCTTCTCCAAGGACGGCGCCTCCCTCCAGCTCACCGCCGTCGACGGCCGCCGCGCCTCCGTCGTCGTCCCCAACGACCCCGGCCTCATCGACATCCTCGCCATCAACGGCGTCGACATCTCCGTCTCCGAGGGCGACTCCTCCCCCGCCGGCGGCCTCCTCGGCTTGATCGGCAACCTCCTCTTCCCCATCCTCGCCTTCGGCGGCCTCTTCCTCCTCTTCCGCCGCTCCCAGGGCGGCCCCGGCGGCGGCCCCGGCGGACTCGGCGGGCCCATGGACTTCGGCCGGTCCAAGTCCAAATTCCAGGAGGTGCCCGAGACCGGGGTGAGCTTCGCGGACGTCGCCGGCGCCGACCAGGCCAAGCTCGAGCTCCAGGAGGTCGTCGACTTCCTCAAGAACCCCGACAAGTACACCGCGCTCGGGGCCAAGATCCCCAAGGGCTGCCTCCTCGTCGGCCCCCCCGGCACCGGGAAGACCCTGCTCGCCCGCGCGGTGGCCGGGGAGGCCGGGGTGCCGTTCTTCTCCTGCGCCGCATCTGAGTTCGTGGAGCTGTTCGTCGGCGTCGGAGCTTCGAGAGTGAGGGATCTGTTCGAGAAGGCCAAGTCGAAGGCCCCCTGCATTGTGTTCATCGACGAGATCGACGCGGTGGGGAGGCAGAGGGGGGCGGGGCTCGGAGGAGGGAACGACGAGAGGGAGCAGACGATCAATCAGCTGCTGACGGAGATGGATGGGTTCTCTGGGAACAGCGGGGTGATCGTTCTTGCTGCCACCAATAGGCCGGATGTTCTCGACTCCGCACTGCTGAGGCCGGGGAGGTTCGACAGGCAGGTTACTGTGGACAGGCCTGATGTTGCCGGGAGGGTTAGGATCTTACAGGTGAATTGGTACTAGTATTCATTGATTTCCTTCTATACAGTATATTTCATTCTGGTTCCGATTTTATTTTTGTTATGCAAAAACTTAGTTTAGTCACCTTACAGTAGTGAGAGTGTTCTGTATTTAGGATCAACCATTATTCATTAATCATGGAGTGATTGAGAATGATATTGTTCATAGAATTAAAACAAGACGGTTGAGATGGATAAATCCTTAAAGGCATGCTTGGATTGAGGGTGAAAAGAGTTAAGTGAGGGGGAGTTAAAGTGAGGGGGAATACCTGCTTGGTTTGAGGGTGCGAGGTTAGGAGGGAGAGTGAGGGTTTAGTGAGGAAAAGTTTATCCTTGTTTTGTCCATTTTTTCAATTCCCAAATCAGGGGATTAACAAGGAGAAGTGAGGGCTTGTTTGAAAACTCATAAATAATTAAATACCTCTTGTTTTGACAAGTTTTAATAAAAATTTCAATCAAATCTAATTTTATGCCAAATGTAATAAGGATATTTTGATAACTATTATATTTTTATTAATCATCTTCCCACTCAAAATCTCTAATCCAAACAAGAGATATTAAACACATCCCACTCAACTCTCCATCAAATCCAAGCAAAGTTATATGTGATAACTCCCCTCACCCCACTTAACTTTGTTTATTTTTTTTTTCCTCAATCCAAATAGAGCCTAAGGTTTGTTTCTCAACCGCAGTGGAAGATTTTTTTTTTTTAACACACAAAAAAACATTTGTTCAAAATTCAAAGAAAAACAATCTTTACATGATTCATATGTTTCTCTTCTATCTCCCTCTCCATATTCTCTCTTCAATGTTCAAACTATAAACTATGCTCCAAAAATACATCTCTCTAATTCTCTTCATATAAGTTTACAAATTATATTTTATATAATGTCTCTTTGCTAAATCAATAGATAGCTTCTTGACTTGTAATATGTTTTTATCACCTAAGGTATTATATCTTTTCTTTTCTTTTTTAGAATAGTACACAAAATGATGAATCTTGAGGCTACTTAAATTTATTGATTAGTTTTTTTCGTCCAGAAAATATAACTTTGAACAACTGAACTTTGGAGGCAAAAAATCACAACAAAGTAATGAGTATTGAAACTTCAAAATGTAATATGAAGCGCAAAATGTTTAATTTTCATCCATAATTTTAGTTACAACTCCAATAATCAAAATCAATGACGTAACACTAAAATTAATAAATAGAAATAACTAAAATGCTTACAACTTAATGTTTTAAGAGTTGTATTTTCTTGACCAAAAAAACTAATCAATAATAAGTAGCTGAAGTTCAAGATTCATCATTTCTGTTTATTGCTTCTAATCTTAATAAAGACAAAATTATAAAATGTTAGCAGATAAATAAAAAGACTACAAATCATGAAGATATCTATTGATCTAGCAAAAGGATATATTATAATATAATATTGTAAACTTACGATGTTAAGCGAAATAGAGATAAATATTTTTTGGAGCATAGTTTGAACATGGAAGAGAGAGGAAGGAGATCAAGAGAAACAGGTGAATATTATAAAGATGGTTTTTGTTTCGAAATTTAACAAATATTTTGTCTTTTAAAAACACATAAAGTAAGGAACCATCCGGTTGTATAAAGTAAATCTTCCACTGTGATTGAGAAACAAACCTTACGGTTTTGTTTGGCAGCTTTGGCCATTTATAAGATGAAAGCTTAATAATACAAAAATTAATGATCCGTATCTTTTGGTATCTGGAGGGAGATGCAAATAAGGATATTATTTATCTAGTTTTACATATCAGGAATTAAGAAGAGTTAAGATAATCCATCCCTGCTGGTAGACAAGGATGTCGATGTGCACAGGGTGGTTGAGAATCGTTAAATCAGGGACAAAGCAAATCAGTGTTGAATTGAAAATCCTCTCAGATCACAAAAACCTAGTTGGTCAATAAATTCAGAACTTAAAAAAGTCATTTCATCAACAAACATTTTTCGAAAAATGGAGTTAAAAGTAACCAGATTATCAATTCAGCAATAAATATAGATTCCAGTGGAAAGTATTCATTTATTTCCAACTATAAGAATAGTCCACAATCTCATTAGATATGATAGGTTTGGAACCAATCTTGGAAGAAACTAGGACTAAGCTATTGATCAATCTCCTCTTTGATTGATGAACTGTGAGGACCCTGGAACTTGAAGGAAGGAAGAAGTTGGTCGAAGAAGGTGACTAGAGGAAGAGATACTGGAGATTGATAGGTGGAAGCAGCAACCAAGAAATGATTGAGAAGACTTCTCTTCCCCCTATTCAACCAACCATAAAGGGGATGTGTCCTCTATCAACTGCTGAAACAACAAACCTGCAGGCCTTTAAGGAGAAAGTGATGGTTTGGGAGTAAGTTAGAGAAACTTAACTCCCCTTGCCGAGGGAACATGTCAGTAGACATCAGTGGATTCACTATCATCTGAATGAAATAAAGGACAAGCCATCAAGTTGGCTTTAAGGGATCTCAAAGTCATCAACTATTGTTGCTTCCTTTGTGTTCTATTTATTGAGCAAAACAAGGACTTCTATACCACCATACAAAGTTTACCCTCCACATCGGATTTAAGAATATTCTCAACTAAGCAGGCTTCCCGACAGAATCTTAGTGCATCGTAGTCAGCAAAGCTTGCTACTAGCTGAGCTGTGCCGTTTCCTTCTCCAGATCAAAGGGAATAACAGACATTCTGATGCAGAAAACAAATCTGCTAGGGCCTTCAGTATATACAAAATAGTCTTATTCCACTACTGACTCTTAACCATGGTCCTGACCAGAGGCAGACCCACCCTAGGACGAGGTGGGAGGCGGCCGTCTCCCATGTTTTCCTTTCCTTCTATATATTATTAGTTTATCCTATTATTTACTTTGTTTCTTAAAAAATCAACAACTGAATGGTGGTCCAGTTGGTAAAAGTGATGGTATTTATAACTTAGGTCAGTTCAATACTCACTAGCGACATTATGTGTGGTTATTTTATTTATCTTTTATATAACTTCTATATAATGTCCCTTAAGTTTGAAGTTACACCCAACCCCGAACCACCACACACCCTCTCTTTTTCAAATTATCTTTTGTGTCCACCGGTGTTGTAACCATTTAGTATCTGGAGACGGTTCTTTCTTCTCATGGTTCACTAGAGATGCTCTTGAAGCACATCTATTGTCTCCTTGTTTAACAATGATGATACAAGAGCTACCTGAGATAGTGTAGCATTAGATGGTGGAGACAGCAATCGTAGAAATAAATATACCTTATACGATATAGTATTGATAAATAGGTGGTGATGGGATCCCTCTTTCATTAAGAGTCATTATTTGCCCCCCTATACTACAAAGAGTCACAACAAAACAAGTTTGCCTCTCAAGATAAATCAGGCACTAGTTTAGGTTTCCGATGTAGAGATTCATTTGGTCTTTGTCAACCCGAAATACACTTGCACAAAGAGGAGAGGAGGAAGTTATACATGCCTTATTGGGGTGCATGACTTCCTCTTGGAAGCCAAAGGATTTGACACCTAGATGTAATTCAAATGATTATTGCAAAAGTATCAAGCGGTTCAGCTCATGGATCCGCACATTACCATTGTGCATATGAGCATAACCTTTAGGCTTGTCAAGAATTTGCTCGATTGGTCCATCTTCACATTGCATACAAAACCAAGACTACCAACACATAAAAGGTAGAATCTAGTGTTAATAGATTCTGTGTGGGATTACTCTCCTCATATTGACCCTCCACATGTCCCTAGTTATCTCTCCAACCCAGCAATGCCCTTGTTGTGCACCAATTATACACAGATGGCGTGGAAACCCCATGTGGCCGGAGGTGTTGCATTCTTTGCATCACATGGAGTGTTGGAGCCTTCGTTCTAAGCGTCACAGCCCTTCCCTCTAATATATATTTGCACTTTTATTCTAATGTTGACCAAATGTCCATTAGTTCTTGAGGTGCTTTTCAGTTTACCTCCTTGACCATTGATCCCCTTGGTAATATCCTTTTGCTTGATGGGTAAGTTGCTAAATTACATGACATTTGGCAAATGCGCTTGCCAAATCCAACCATGGGAGTCTACCCGAAGATGACTTCCTAAGAGAGAAGATGTCAGGTTCGGGTTAGCATTATGAGAGAGAAGGGAGGTGTCTAAGGTGGTGGCAAAGATGGCTGTAAAGGAGGAAGAGAGAATTTATTGAAAAAATATATTTAAATTTTGAAATGGTTGAAAGGAAATGCAAAAAATGTATAATTTGATCGGGACTAGGTTTTATAGTTTTCTCACATGTGATAATCACATCGGTTTGTCAATAACCATCTCGAAAAGGTTGCAACTTTTTCAATTATTTAACAAATATTTTCTGTATATTTGCGAAATCAGGCTTCTTATAATTTCCCTAGATAACTAGCTGAAGTGCGGAAGTGCTTATGAAGTGCTCTGTGAACACAGGAACCCTTTCAAATTGATAGCAAATATTTTACGACGTACTTATAACAACAGCATAAAATTTGTGGGGATTTGGTAATCTAATTCTATGTAAAATGTATTTCAAAGGAATCAATCGTTCTTATTTCTTTTCCATAGAAAGAAATAACAAAACAAAAAAACCATATGTTGCTACCATTTTGAAAGGAGTAAGAATCACCGAAGTAATCTCTAAACACAATGATTTCAAAGAGCAACTCTTTGGTCAAGTTGCTGCGCTTCAAGAAATGTGTTAGAACAAAACATAGCTTAAGTGAGAATGTTGAGGTAGATGAGTGGCAATGCAATTATAGATAGGATAAAAAATCAAGTGCATTCATGAATAAGGAGAGAGGTACCAATTTGAGGATAAGAGGGAAATCGTTTGAGATGTCCAATGGAGTCCACTGTGTACTGACTCGGAAGAGTGACAGAACGGTAGCTGGAGTTGCTATAACTAGGTGTTGTCCAAATCAAACATGGATTTAGGCAAGAAAGGATACAGTGGTTGCTATTTTACAGAGATACGGCCAGTAATGTAGCTGAATGGACTGGCTGCAAAATTTTGGGATTAAGGCTTTACTGTTGTTACTGCAGATTTGATGCATATCTTTTATTATTCTTTGGAAGTGACAAGAAAATAATATTAAAAAAAATAAAGAAGAAAAGAAATATAATCCTCTTCAGGAAGGAGTTGAAATACTGAGACATGGTCTTGACCCTATGTATTGGCACCTTAAAAGATACGATAAGCAAGCATATTGCTTTGTACACTATGATGGTCACACTTTGAAAGTTTAAAAATGAAAGCGTTATAGTTCCCTGGGAAAATTTACTCAGCTTCCTAATATTCTTAGTTTGAATCAAATTATCCTCCTTTAAGTTCAAAAGTAGACTATGAAATGGTGGAAGGACACGGAGATGGTGAAAGCGATCTTCTTTTGAGAGGGTGGGTAAAAGGGGCAGAGGAGCTGTAGATGAGTGGTTAAGGTCGTGCAGAGTAGGCAGAATTAGAGGGGAGACTATAGAAGGGAATGGGATGGATGAGATGTGGAGGGATTGAATAAGGAAGAGGTGTTGGAGGGATAAAGGAGCTAATAGGGTCCAGAGAAGGATGCAGCTTTTGGGTAATTGGAGTAGGCAGTATTTGAGGTGAACTAGACGAGGATGAGGTCCAATTGATATGTATAATTGTGATTGGAGAGAAAAATTGTGACTATATTATTGAAGAGGTCACAACGAGAAAGAAAGGCAAGGAGAATGAATTGAAAATGGAGGATAAATGTGACATTTGCAACTACTTAAATGGTCTTGCCCTTGGAATAACATTCCCACTCCCAATGAACTTTTAAGGTATCACCTTTTGTGGTCTGGTTCTATCTAGCAGGGTTTATTTGATTTGAGCTCAAAGTATAGGGGGTTTAGTGAAAATCTTCCAAGATCTTTATTTCTTAGTCTATTTTTTAGTAGTATTTGCATTTGGGTATTGTTACAACTTACAAGTCTTTTGACTTTGTCAGTTGTGCTACTTGTCTTATTCTTTGAATATATCAGCTGAAAGTGAAATGGGTATTGAATATCTGGCCATCTGATATAAGTGAAATTTACCCTCGAGTACTTCTTGTAGTATATAGCATGACTTTGCCACATAGTAGTGGCTCCAGTTAACAGAAATGAACATCCTTACTCTATTATTTTATTTAGTTTCTTACACTATAATACGACCTGAAGACACATTAGTGGTGCTAGTTAAAGAAGCAATAATGTATTAACTAAGTAGGTGGTGATTTATGAGTTATTTTGTAAATGTTGAATGCCTTCATCTTCTATTTATGCCTTCTTCTTCTATTTGTTTTTGTTTTTTAACTTTTCCTGCCTATTCGATAGGTGCATTCCAGAGGAAAGGCGATTGGAAAGGATGTAGACTTTGAGAAAATTGCTAGACGAACCCCTGGCTTCACAGGGGCAGACCTGCAAAACCTGATGAATGAAGCAGCTATTCTTGCAGCCAGGCGCGATCTCAAGGAAATAAGCAAAGATGAGATCGCCGATGCCCTTGAGAGGATTATTGCTGGACCTGAGAAGAAAAATGCAGTTGTTTCAGAAGGAAAGAAAAAGCTAGTGGCATACCATGGTAAACCTTTCGCATAACCATAGTGTTGTTGGCTTAAATTGGAATATCTGATCAATAGTAAAATGTTACTTTGTTTATATGATTGTAGAGGCCGGGCATGCTCTTGTTGGGGCTCTCATGCCTGAATATGATCCAGTTGCCAAGATATCCATCATCCCTCGAGGACAAGCTGGCGGGCTTACATTCTTTGCTCCCAGTGAGGAGAGGCTAGAGTCTGGACTATACAGCAGGAGCTACCTAGAGAACCAAATGGCTGTTGCACTTGGCGGAAGGTTGTCCTGAGAATAATCTAGCAGTCCCACTTTGCAGCCATTGTTTACTTGGCAGCCAAATCTGCAAATCTATCTAATCTACTACTATGCCTATATTTATCTGCAGGGTAGCCGAAGAGGTGATCTTCGGAACAGAAAATGTTACAACAGGAGCATCAAATGACTTCATGCAGGTGTCACGAGTAGCGAGACAAATGGTTGAGAGATTTGGCTTCAGCAAAAAGATTGGGCAGGTCGCCATTGGTAGCGGGGGTGGAAACCCGTTTCTTGGGCAGCAGGTAAAATTACAGCAGCGAAGCCACCGTGTTATTCTCCTAGCCTACAACTGTAGTCTTGTATACATACTGACCATGGCTTCTCTTTGCTTTTGTATCCAACAGATGTCATCGCAGTCGGATTATTCCATGGCTACGGCTGACATTGTTGATGCCGAGGTGAGGGAGCTCGTGGAGAAAGCTTACTCTAGGGCCACGGAGATCGTCACCACCCACATTGATATCCTTCACAAACTCGCGGCGCTCCTAATTGAGAAGGAGAGTGTAGATGGGGAAGAGTTCATGAGCTTGTTCATTGATGGGCAAGCAGAATTATATGTTGCATAACTGAGGACAAATATGTTCATGCCGTTGTAATTCTATGTTTATAATAGACGATGTAGAAATATTTTCCAATGAGAGAAATTAATGCCTCTATTATATTGTCGTCATAGATTGAAAATATATTTGGCAGCCAAATCTGCAAATCTATCTAATCTACTACTATCCCTGTTTTTCTATATCAGAGACTTTTAGCCAGAGCCGGCCCTGAGGTAAGACAAGACAGGCTTGGGCAATTCCCTATGCTAAGGGCAACCTCTAGGTCGAGCGTGGCCCGTAAGAGATCGAAATCGCGGATAATCCTGTTAAAAAGTAATAATTAATTACTAATATATCTTACATATGAAAAACATTAAACTTAATTAACTGACTTAAATTTTAATTTATAAGTATACATAATATAATAATTATACTATAAAAAAGTTCTTGTTGAGATTTTCAAAAGAATCTAATATTGAATATATTTGTTATTAATATTATTATTTTTGTTTATTAGATTCGTTTGATCAACAAAATAATATTTAAATAATTTGACATAATTTTTTTTTAAATTAAAATAGATGCAAGTCAAACAGTCAATTGTGGCTAACTCGTTTATTTAGTTTGCATCGTTTAAGATACATAAGAGTTACGTTAGGAAATGATAAGCATGATGCAAGTCAAGCAGTCAAATGAGAGTTCAAAAACGGAATCAAGAAAGGTGATCAAACAAGTGGATGAGATCATATACTATAATCCTATACGCAGGCTTGCTCGGTACAGTAACGTAACCGAGACAATATATTCTCGACCTGAATGGACCACCACAAAAATATGTCATGATCAAGTCCCAAAATAAGTAGGACTAGGAATACGTAAGCATGCCAGTCGTATGTATATGGAAACTGCAATATATGAAAACCATAACACATACGTACGTTGTATTATGAATAATAATTCACAAGTGGTATATAATGCCATAAGTCACAGGCAATACTAATCTCATCCACAAAATCAAATAGAAATAAATAACCAAATATGGCAATGAACCAAGTATGAAACAGTCGAAAAGACCAATGGTTGAGTGGAGACAAATCCACTACCAAACTAGAATATGAAAGAAAATATAATAAGTACATCATCTAATGATCAGAGAGGCTCGAAGGAAAAACCTCCTCGAAAGAGAAAGAAGTAGCAAGTCCTGATCCGTGCTCCTGCAAATAGTTATGATCGTCTACACCTGGAAAGGGACCAGGTCCTCAGAGGGACGTAACAAGATACATAAAAGTATGCCGCAAAATACTGAAAATAAACATTCAAAAAGCTCCTAACCATTCTATGTGAAATACACTTTTGAGGACAACATCCTAATGAGGATCTCTCGACTCATACATGTGCTCGACACACATAGTGCTCAACCGAGTCACTAGCGGCCAATCTAGAGAAAAAGTAAATAAATGCTTGACACGCGTAGCGCTCTACCAAGTCACCCGTGGCCAACTCGAGAAAAAATAAATAAACAATAAGAGCCCCTACTCTAACAGCTATCCTCCCCACCCCGTGCTCCTATACATGTCGCATCCACAACACAATCCAGCTACTACGTCGAGACAGAGTGCAAGTGTCGGCGTCATAACTTTGGTTCATAGCCTATCGCAGCACAATAGCCCAACCCTACAACTAAACAAGGACAATAATTGGACCACCATACCACGATAGTCCATGTTCCTGTACTACTAATAACTGCTAAGTCTTGTAACAAGCATCTCTATTAGCAGTTATATCATATCTGTCATACGTCTCATACGTACCAGTGGCCAGCCGAATATGCAAGTTTGTGTCCTACATGAGACTCACAACTCGTGTAAGAATGTGTCATGGCCAAATGAAACATAAAGTTGTCTCAAAATTATGGGGTAGTCTCTTAACTCTAGTTCAACCTGCATAACAAATAAAATAAGAAACAAACGACGTCATCCGTCGTTGCACCCAAGTTTTCTAGACGCACAGTTTAATAATATACATAAATAAGAAAATAAATGACAGAAACAAAATATACAAATGTGAATGTAAATAAACAGTAGTAGTGGCAAGGTATACTTGTTTGGCAGTTATTTGGTGCTGAAACGACGCAAGACAACAGGTACAACGAACTAGAAAATATGAAAGCTGAACAAAAATCTCTGGATGCTGCAACAGACATCACCAACGTTTCCGAAATGAGCGAGATAGCCAAAAAATACAACCCTTTCGTCAAATTTGGACACAGGGACAAAACGGTAATTTTAGACCAAAACAAAATCAACATGTTGATCACTTTGCACCGAAAAGCGTGTCAGAGATAAAGATCTCTAAATTGGAAAAATTATAGATCAAACAAATCCTAAACGACGATACAAAGTTAACGGTATATCCAATTTTGGATTCCGGTGAGCCGATCACAAAATCGCCCGTCAAGTCAAATCGTGGGGCCCACGAAATGGTGATCCGTCGACTAACACGGAATCGAACGAAACTTGGATCAGAAGACAGGTCAAACTCTGCGAGTCCAGCGGTTCAAGTTTCGTTGTGATCCGACGAGCGTACATAAACTAACAAGATATTTTGCAAAAAGTCGATAAGAAAGACTTTCGACAGATACGGGTTGATTTCGGCGTGCACACACGTCCAAATCAACTTTGTCGAAAGCCCACACGTCGGAATATACCAATGCATCTTTCGATATAATTTGTACGCGATGAGGCGGTCCAGTTTGGCGGGACGTACCCTTATCGCAAATGTTTAGTTTCTCAAAACATGGTTTTTGGTCAACTTTGATCAGAAATAACTCCACAAATGCAGCAAGTTAATAAAAACTAAAATAAGGGTTTTATTGTCCTCTATGTTGTCTAAAAGTTCTTTTAAATAGATTTTGAAAATATTAAACGAGTTGGTAGAAAACTGGACGTAAACAGGGGTACTAGGAATAATTTTTCTGAACTGTTTTGGACAGATTTTCCGTCGACTTTGGGTTGACTTTTCTCTCGATCTAGGGTACCTAAAATCATTCTACTTGAAGGTTTTTTCTAGAGGGTCATGTTGTCTATGCGTACACGAAGAAACCGTTCGTAAAACGAAGCGGAGATGAGAAAGTTATACTACCGAAAAGAGGGGGTCGTGGAGCAGGGTTGTTGTCGCGGATGGGCGTTCCAGGCGGTCGATGGTGTCCGGCGGTGGTGCAGGCGGCCGAAGGTGGTCTTCGGTGGTCGGGGTACGCGTGGGATGCATAGCATCGAGCTCCAAGGCAATTTGCGGCGGTGGGAATAGAAAATAGGGTTTTTTTCGATTTTATCGAGGAATTTTATACTAGATTTTTTGTGGGTTTTAAATTACAGTTTGAACTGAAATTTGGACTAAATTGGAAGAGAATCCGATGTATATTACGTAGGAAAGATTCGTTGGTTGAGGATTGATCAAGTTTTGATTAATCAAACTTAGCTTATTTCCTTTCTCTTCTGCGCGTATATGGCTTCGGATGACTGATCGGATCCGGGGTTCATGTGTGCGTGTGCTATGCGTTATGTGTTTTGTTGTTTACACATGTGTTGTGTTTTTATTGTTGTGGTGATGCTGCTTTTCTTTCTTTATTTATTTCTTTCTTTCTTTTTTCAGATAATTTGCTGTACAGATAATATTTTTTATATTAATTACCTAAAAGGAGACTATTTTTGTAAAAATTTGAAATCACATTTTAGTATCCCCTATAACTCAGCAAATTATATTTTAATACATCATGTCATATTTTAATATCTCCCATAACTGGGATGAGGGAGTTATGGGGGATATTAAATTTTAATATCCCCCATAACTCAGCTTTCGCCATCTGGGATGGCAAAAATCAGCATATCATATTTTAATATCCCTCATAACTCAGTAAACTATATTTTAATACATTATGTCATAATTTTGCCAATAGAGTTGGCAAAAATTTAGCAACTCTGGTTTAACCAGTTTAAACCACTAGTGCGGGTGGTTTTCTATTGGGTTTTTTGTTTTTGGTTTTTTGGTTTTTTTGGATAGTTGTGTTTGGGTTTTTTTTTCCGCTGTACAATTTTTTTTTTTCCTGAGAAATTTGTTATACATGAAATAAATTTTTATTTGGTTTTTTTTCTTGTTTTTTTTTGTTTGATTTTTTTTGTTTTTGTTTGGGTTTTCTTGTGTAGGTTTGGTTTTAGTTTTATTTGGTTTATTTATTTATTTTTTATTTGATTTATTTTTGCAAAAAAAAATTCTATACCTATAATTTTTTAAATAAATTAGGAAAAACGAAAAAAGTTTGAAACAGTAACGAAATAGTTCGCCAACTGAGTTGACAAAATTCTCAAATTTATTTTTTGTTGATAACGGTGTTTTCACCGGTTTTGGGATAATTTTGAACCGATTATTTATTTTTGAAATAGTAACGGACCCTCATAATCGGTACTCTGAAAATACCTCATAACCGCTACTCCCATAATTGTCAAGCAGACCCTTAAAATTTCTAGTGTAATTGAAAGTTAAATCGATCTTATTACGATTAGTAAATTATTTATAAATAGATAATTTTATCATGAAAAAAATAAAAAATATACACAAGAATATATTTTGCGATTCTAAAATTACCGAAAGTAAAATTTGGAGGTCAAAACATCATTTTCTTGCGATTCTAAAATTTTTCTAAGTCCGTCAAACGGTGAAATGGTTTATCCCATATACTTTTCGTTACAGTTATTTTGGCACAAGCTGGACCTTGTTTCGATCTCCCAGTCAAAAGTTATGATACTTTAAATTTTAAATTTTATACTCTTTCCTGTAACCTGTGCGTATTGCTTCGGATGAAAATTCTTTCTACACGAATTATTTTTCTCTCGTCGAAAACATACAAATTGACCTATTATTTGACGAAAAACGATTTCCAAACAAATAGTTATGGCCGCTCGAAATCTGTTTGACGGCAGACGTAATTTTCTTACGGCAGAATTTTTTTAAAATTTTTGGATGTTCAATGATAGCATATTTTATTTTGGATGTTAAATTTTATTTTATTTCTAATTTATTTATACAATTTATTACTACAACAATTTTTTTTAAACTAAACCTAAATAAAACTAAACAAAAGCACTCTTTTTTATAAAAAAAAACATAATAAAAAACCAAACCCCAAAAAATCAACATAAAACAAACATAAACAAAAAAAACAAAAAAAACGTTGGCGAAAATTTGACAAATATATAAAAAAAAAATATTTCATATTTTCACCATCCCATATGGCGAAAGCTTTCGTTACTTCAACTTTTTTTTAAATATCTTTTTTGTTTAATTTATTTAAAAATATTTTCTGTACAACAAACTTTTTGTTCTTTTTTTTTCCTTTTCCTTTCCTTTTCTTTTCTTTTTTCTTTTCCTTTCTTTCTTTTTTCTTTTTTCTTTTTCTTTTTCTTTGTCTTTTTCTTTCTTTTTTTTTTTCATTATATATATATATATATATATATATATATATATATATATATATATATATATATATATATAATTTTATTCTATTTATTTTATTATATAATATTTTATAGGGATTATTATTAAACTATTTTTTATACGTACTTGTTTACATATGTTCATGTAGTTATGTATATATTTATATTTTATTTATTCGATAATTTATTTAAAATGTGTATACGTTAAGTTTATACACTATAATATATGTACACAGTATATATCCTAATTAAGCTAAATTTTTAATTATTTAAAATTTTAGGAAAATTACAACAATAATTAAATAATATAGAAATGACAAAAATTTATTGTTAAAAAAAGATGGTACGAAAATAATGTAAAAAATTTGGATGAAGAAGTGGATGTGAAATGATTGGTTGTATGCAACATTTTTATCGGAAAAAAAAAGTTTGTGGGATTAGTGAGAGACTAGTTAAAAAAGTTAATAAAAATTTTATGTAAAAATATTATAAAATAATATTAATAATATTAAAGAATATAAATAATTGTTATATTATATTGATAAATACTATTAATAATATAACATTATTAATGTATATGATTATATTAAATAATTGTGAAAAAATAAATTTATGTAGAAATAAATAATAGTCATTTATTATTTGAGGATTGATGGGTTAGAGTTGTAAAATTTTGAGAATAGTATAATATGAAATATTCTTTCTGGAGTTCTCAAATTGAAAAAAAAAAAATTTGAGAGATAGTCTAAGTTCATAGTTTAAAGGATTAGTCAGCTACATGTCACGTCACAAAATTATATCATTGTTACCAGAATTACTTGATAAACACTCAAATAATCGATATTTATCATGTGAGGATTATACATAATTCCCTTCGTCTTCATAGTGTATGCACATTTTTTATCCTATAAATTTTGTCAAATTTTACATTCACCTCGATTCTAATTCTAACTTGAGCCTCTGAGTGACATATGCGTGAGATCAATCTTATTTGATTTCCGCCCAATACTTTATTACGAAATGTCTGGTGATGGTAAAATATCATCATCATTGTATTCTTGATTTCTGATGGCCCATCAATCACCTAACATATAAATCACAACGGATGTCGAGATTAATTTTTATACAATTTTCTCACCAACTTTCTGCACGTCCACTTGAGCTTAGGTTAGCATTCGGTTTATTCGATTTCAACCGAATCGAAATAGTCAAAACCGAATAGACCGAAATTCTCAAAATCTAAAACCGAAACCAAATCGAAATTAGCCAAAACAGAAACCGAACTGAACCGAATTAAGCTATTCGGTTATTCGATTTATTTGATTAGACTATTGTTATTATTTAATAGATCGGATTCAAAGTTGGAATCGTAATTAAATTATATTAAATAATATAATTTTATACACGTATTTATTGTATTTTAAAATTGTGTCCAAAGTTGGATTTCAAAAAATATATATAATTGTTATTTACAAAATATATATACATTTTTAATCACAAAATATGCATAGAATAAAGGTATTTACATAATTGTATAAATCTTATTCTGTTTTCGACTTTTGTCCGAAATCGAAACCAAAAATCGAAATCGAAATCGAAACGGACTAAAAAAAATTTAGTACTTTCAAAACCGAATCGAACCAATTTTTTTTAAACCGAACCGAATATCTTATTCGGTTCGGTTCGATTCGATTTTTCGTCCAAATTCGAATAATGCTCACCCCTACATGAGGTCCTGAGCCAGGATAATGGTGTCCTTGGTAAACTCCTTCCCGGTGGTACCCCAATCAAATGGGGTTTGCAATCTTTCATGCACTCAAATATTTTCCACCTCTATGTTCCTCAATTCCCGTTTTGCTGATTATATGGTTGGGGAGTTATTAAATCTTGGCCCAATCGGACCCGGCCCTCAAAAAAGCCCAGCTTGACCCAGCCGAGACGCTGGACGCACAAATAAACCAGGGTGAAGCCCAACCTCCTCTGCCTATAAACCTCTCCATCCTTGTGTTATGGCACTAATTGAACCATCGCGAGCGTCACCTGGCTTAGTTTTGACACGGTGTCCTGAACCTGATTCGATTTGAAGGAAGTGAGAAATTATTAAGTAGCTGGCTGAGCCTAGGACGAGGGCCGGTTCAGGGATAAGTCCGACAGAATTTTGGACTTGAACAATGTTCTCTACTTAGGATAACCCTTCACATCCAACACGACCTACAATAGGTCAGACTCGCACCTGACCCCAGGGTCGTAGGCTCGGATAACCCAACCCTCGGTCCGGCCCTGCCTAGAATGGTTCATACCTCATCACCTAATTAACGGCCCCTGCAAGCCTAATTGATCAATAATTTATATTCACTTTGTTTTGTTCCATCCCGTTTAAGTAGATCGGTTGTTCTACTTAGCTCTACTAAGGTCCTATAGTACTCAAAATTCTGATCTCCCTACAGCCAGGGCCGGTCCTAGGGTAAGTCGGACAAGCCATCGGACCTGGACAACCCTATGGTCAGGACAACACCCCCAGACTCCTAAGTCTCCACCTCTCTGCCAATAGAGCCTCCGCAGTACACCCCAACTCCTCTCGGTCAGTTGAACTAGCAATCCACCAGGTCCATATTTTGAGTTCCCACTGGAAGGACTCGAGTAGCTCAAGGAGAGGAACTTGGAATCCGAGCTCCACGATACCGTCAGAACCGGAAGTCTCACCATCATTTTTTTGATATCTTCTTTCGGAATCAACGGCAAAGAAAAACCAAAATTAGCTCCCGCTAGGATAATTCAATCCCCGAAAACAGCCTGTCTACACCCAATTCCTCTTATTTTTCGAGAATTTTTATGCACTTCGCTGTGAATGTCATAGAGAACTATAATTGAAATGCTTGCAACCAAGTTCTGGTATTTTAAGAGCCTTAAACAAATAGTAAAAAAATATTTTCTTACGGCTACAAAAAAAAAATGACATTCCAAGAGACCTATAACTACATTTTTTTTAAAAATATGGAGGTCTTGTCACGCTCCAGTCCCAAAATGTCAGGAACTAGGCCACGTGTCACTGGCCAGCTAACACGTCACTAAGGGCTTAATCTATTTTGAATAGACCCATAGGGACGTGCTACGCTGTCCTAAGATACTACAAGAACAACACAGGCAAACTATCTCATCCACAACAAAATGTCAGGAAAGCAAGTGCTGAATATATATAAAAACTGAGTCTGATACAGTACACAACTGGTGAGATTACAAGCCTACTACAAAAACTGATAATAGCGCAGAAAAATCAGATAGACTAAGCAGTGTCTATCTGATCAAAATATCTCCATCTCCAAGTGGCAGGCCTCTAGGGTCAAGCATTCTCTGAAGGTGTCTCCTCGAGCTCCTCCTCGGTAACACATCTAGCCTCCTGATCAGGGCCGTACACAGTGGGGTAGAAAGCCTCGTCTAGATCTGGCAGGGAACCAGGTCCTCAGTGGCACATAACAAGATACAGAAAATGACATGCCAAGTATGTAAATACTGAATAAAGAAAATAAATACAGGGTGCTAATCATTCTAAGTGAAATGCAAGTAAAGACCTTGTAGTACGCATGGAGATTGTATCGGCTAGACATATGCTGACGTAGTTCACCAATCGTGGGGACTGGCTAGTATATGTGTCATATGCCCCCTGACTCAAGGGAACTCTGCAATCGACCATCATGGTACGAAAGTATAAAACATTTATGGAGGGGGTGTCCCATACGTCTACTAGTTATCTTTTCCATCCCAATGAAACTAAATGTCAAGTCATACTATTCCTGAATTAATCTAATCCGTGATGCGGGTCACACGTACTGGTAGCTAATCAACTACGCAGCTCGCATCCCAATATGCATTGCAACCATGTTGCGTGTTCCCGTGTTAGGGTCTAGGAGAATATTAGTATGCTCTCACAGAAAAGGGTGAGTCTGTAAGACTAAGTTAAACATTCTTTTGTCAATATATCAGTTGACTGTACCCAAGGCAGTCTCGGGTAATCATGGTATATGAAATTTAGGAACAAAACAGATATCAATAATTGAATTTGAACATTAACTTGGCAAGGTATACTTGCCTACTCCTTGATAGTACTGAAAACCTGATCTCCCAGTCAGGGTTGAGGGTGCTTGTGACTGGGGGTCACTGGCTGTACTGAAGTTAGTTTCTGTTAAAATAGACAGGGTTCGTGAATATCAAAGTTGTGGTATAAAGTATATGTATATATACTTATATCTATATATCTAATATAGTTATATATATATAGTATGTATATATATATATATATATAGATATAATATATATAGCAGTATATATAGTATATACAGAACAGAAAAATGCAGGTATATATAGAATTTATAATAGTAGCAGGGTATATCCTCTGCCATATATAAATAATATTATGATATCAGGGTGTATCCACTGATGTATATATATATATAAATTGAAATGACAGGACAGAAAATAAATACATATATATCTATATATCTAATATAGTTATATATATATAGTATGTATATATATATATATATATATATATATAGATATAATATATATAGCAGTATATATAGTATATACAGAACAGAAAAATGCAGGTATATATAGAATTTATAATAGTAGCAGGGTATATCCTCTGCCATATATAAATAATATTATGATATCATGGTGTATCCACTGATGTATATATATATATAAATTGAAATGACAGGACAGAAAATAAATACATATATATCTATGTAATAGTACATAATGTATATAGATAATATATATATATCATGAATTTAAATGACAGTGCAAGAATTTAAATTATACATATATATATGTAGGCTGTATTATCCAGCACAGTAATATATAATAAATAATAAATTGAAATGACAGTACAAGAATTAAAATATATAATATATATTTAAGCTGTATTATCCAGCTGGATATAGATAATATATATATATAGATATATATATATATATAAACATATATAATAGGTGCAGGAATTTAAGTGCTGAAAAATAAAATAAAAGAAAAAAATGCATAGTATATATATACCATATAATAGTATTTATATAACCTATTATACATATATAACATATAGTATACATATTATATATATAGAAATATAAAATTTACATATATAAATATATATGTATAAAATATAGTTATATATATATACATATATACAATTTACATATATAAATATATATGTATAAAAATATAGTTATATATATATATATATATATATAATATATACAGTATAATATACTGTAAATTATAGTATATACATATATATATAAATATACATATATACATATAAATATACATATATATATACATATATATATACATATATATACATATACACATACATATACAAATATATACATATTTACATATATATATAGGGTTTAGGGTTATACCTACTGACAGGGGGGTCCCACGCGGTGTTGCCGGCGAGAGGACGGCGGCGGAGGCGGCCGGAGGTGGCCGGAGGAGCAACAGCAGTAGCAGTGACTGCTAGCAGCAACTGCAGCGGCAGCAGTCTGCGAAGGTGGTAGCGGCGGCTACGGCGGAGGGGACGGCGGTGCAGGGTGGGGGAACGGCGGAGGGAGGAGTTGCGGTGAGGTTGGTGGTGGTGGCGGGGGTCTACGGTGGCTGTGGTGGCGGCTAGAGGCGTCGGGGGTGAGAGTGGCAGTAGCTAGGTTTAGGGGGTGGAGGCTGCTGCGGGGGCTAGGGCGGCCGGAGGAGATGTCGTGGGGAGGTAAGGTGGTGGTGGTAGGTAGGGGAGGTCGGGGCGAGTCGAGTGGGGGTGGTGGTGACGGTGCACGGTGGCCGGAGGCGGTGGAGGAGGTGGTTCGGGTGGTGGTGGCTGTGGGTAGCAGTGAGGGAGTGGGGTGTTTGCGGAGGCTGTGGCCGGCGGAGCAGGGCGGCACTGGCGGTGGGGCTTGGCCGGAGGGGAGAGGGTACCAAGGCGAAGGGTTGGCCGGAGTTGGGCGGCCGGCGGTGGTCGGAGGGAGGAGTTGTGGGGATTTGAATGGGAGGGGTATGGGGTTTATATAGGGTTTGGGAATGAGTGGCAATTCTGTAAATATAGGAAAGTTTGAGGGTAATTTAGTAATTTGCTATTTTATGATATTTTCACAGGATTTCTCTGGATTCTTATGGTGGGTCCCTCACACCTATGGTCTAGCCAATAGGATTAGGCCACCTAGCATGCAATTTTGCATAAAAACTCCTAACTTTTCAATAATTGCATAAATGCATGAATTTGGTATTTTGCGTAATTTCGTAATTTACCTGATTTTAAATACTGATTTCTCGAAATTCTAAATTGTACAAAAATGAGGGAAAATAGCTGGGAAAAAATGTTTTGGACAGTGTGGGGTGAGTCTGGGCAGATGAAGGGTCTGATTCTGCAGGTGATACGGGTCCTCGTATTTATTAATTAATAAATACTGCGCACGGTGTTCACTAATTATTTAGAGGCTATTAGGGTCATAATTTCTCTACGGTGTCAATACACTAATTGTAGTATATTCAGTCTAGAATATTATCGTATTTTTGGTTGGGCAGAACATGTGCCTACTGGTCCTCAAATCTCTAGGGGTACAGAGATGGGTAAAGAGCAGAAAATTAAATAGGAAATAAATACGTACGTTTGTAACGATATTTGTGCGACTAAAACGAAGCACCAAACGAGGTTTCTGAGAGTTGCTAAAAATACAGGAAAAGTAGTCTAACAAGTCTAGGGCAGGTATGTGAAATTTGTTTAGGGTTTAACAGCTAGTGGGATGTCCTAACTAATTGTGTAACAGACAGGTGCACAATCAACAGAATATATAATAAATAAATTTTAAAAAGTTGCCAAAATTCTAATTAGTCTAAACTAATCCTAATTTACTGAAATCTGGTCGAGGGAGTTTACAGGTCTAAATCAAAAAAATATAAACTTTATATTAGTAATATATAAGAAAGTTAAAATTTTTGGAATATTCCAGTTTTTGGACCATGGGCAATCGCACAGATTATGTATGCTCAAAAGCTGTCATGAACTCTAATGCAGCGGATCGGAACGAATTTATTAAGGGTCCAAGAGGGAACCACCCCTCCTCCCCCCACCCCCTTCCAATTTTTTTTTAAATGTCGATTACTATATGTAAAAATTTTACATTTTAAAATATATATATATATATATATATATATATATATATATATATATATATATATATAAGTTTGGCCACCAAATATACAAATAATAAGCTGGCTCCATTGGTAGTACTTTGGCTTTTAAATGAAAAGAGACTCATCTCTTCTATAAATGTCTTACATATTATTGACAACTCCTTCCCTCTTTCGTAATATTTTGAAAATATTGAATTTTTTTTTCTTATTTTTGTTTGAATTTGAGTATATTTTTTGTTATTAACGTTTACGTATAAATATTTTTATATTTTGTTTGACTCGTATTTGTTTGAATTTGAATATATTTTTTGCTATTGAAATTTAATTAACATGATAGTTTTTGAAAAATTTGTATGCAGTAGTATGGTCTTCCCAATATTCTCCGCCTATGACAGCGGATCTGCGTAAGATTTTGACGGTTCAATGTACAAAGCATTATGTCCATGGAGTAGCTAATACATAGTACCATGCATGTTGCATCAATTAATTTTGACAATTTATGGTGCAAATTACTGTTTCAAATATCAGATAATTATACTTTGCTTATATGGGGAGCGAGCAGTCGACATTACTATGCAAAATCGACTACATGAGACGAGATGTGCTATGCTCGCGCTGAAAAGTAGAGGACTAGTAACAAGCTCGAGGTTAAGATTGAACAAATTTGACCTCCAACACAACTCTATAATTTTCCAGAGGTTTTGTTCCATCCCAAGCCCCCAGCTTGTATAAATTAAAAAGTATAAAGATGCTGATTTACAATCAAATTTAAGTGTAAATTGAACTTGTTTAAGAGTTCATGAACTTTTGGGCTGGCTGTTTGGTTCGCAATTTTAGATTGCGGAAGTAACAAAAAATTCGAATTTTGAACCGTAAATCTTGTTTGGTTAGAGGATTTGCAGACGAGATGTGTTTGGTTAGAGGATTTGCAGACAAGATTTACTGTTATTCGACATGAACAGTAAATCTTGTCTGCCACGAAATCGGAGTCTTAACATCGAAGTTTTTTTTCCTCTGAAGTGGAACGCGGAAGTAAAAATTTCTCATTCTCACTTCGCGTATTTTGTTGGAGGATCACTCCCTCTCTACTTTAACAGAAAGAAGATATACTATTCATGTCATTTTAACAAAAAAAATTACATTTTTCAACTCGCTTCAACAATCATCCAAATACCAAACTCTATGATTTCTCACTTCTAACCTCTTGTTCTTCAAAGCAAGCAACCAAACAAAGAATTTTTTACTTCATTCTACTTCATCGCAATGCGTACACAAAATATCGATTTTTATATTTTTTACTTCGCTCCAATTTGTCTAACCAACGAGCCCTTTAGGGCCTGTTTGGTTACTGGGGAGTAGGATGAAAGTGCTCGTTGAGTTTAGCACTGGCGGCGTTTGGTTGGACGCAACAACCGCATGGTAAGTGTCTAATCGTTGCAACTGCGTGGTAATGCTCTTTGCTTTTTTTCAAGGATCAGTTGCAAAAAAAAATCAGTGGAAGTGTGCTGCAAGTGACCTCCACGCGTGTGTCCGGCCGCATCAAACCTCCACGCGTGTCGGCGAGCACTACAAACTCCAGTCGAACTCCCTCAGGTCCACCGGTCGAAGCCGATCCGGTGCTCTAGTCTGTCGACGGCGGTGGGAAGGAGATGGAGCGGTCGAACTCCATCTCATCGGCTCCCCTAGCGCCCAGGTCCATCAGATCCACACAGCCAACGATATCGTCGGATCCGTGTCGCGGTCGACGACGTCTTCGGCTGGCTCAACAGAGAGAGAGTGGAAACTGGAGATGTGTGACTACCACATTTTCTAAGAAAGGGTATTTTAGTAATTTTATATTTAATTAAATGTTGTGCATGTTAGATAATTATTTGTTGAATTATTTAATTGTTGTTATATGTTAGTTATTTGTTTTGGACTTGTGTTAGTGGACCTAACTAGTTTAGTTTAGACTCATGGACCAACATGTATTAATTGTTAGATTTGAGCCTAACTAGAAGCTCATTGATTAGGAGGATGATTAGTTTAATTAAACCATTAGACTAGAACCTTTCCTCCTTAATTACTTCTTCATGAGAGGCCCCAAGGGGTATAATGGACATTATATAGTAGCTTGAGGGGACCGGCCTATTAAAGAAGGGGGGGGGGGAGTTTCTCTCTCCTCTTTTCATTTGAAATCTAGATTTCGAATTTTCCTCAACCAAATTTTCTCATTCCCACATCATTTTTCTACCAAATTTTATCCAAATTCCTTCCCAAATCACCATTGGAGACTAGTGGAGTAAGGATCTAGAAGAAAGAAGCAAGGATCTACAAAAATGAGCAAGGATATACAAGTTGGATGTCACGCCCCGATCTCCCGTAGGCAAATCGGTCGTTCCCGCTAGGCGGGAATCACCCTCGCCAGCGCTCCCGCGGAACGATCGCATTGACCCATCCGGGCGTGATGCCGCACGAGCGTGATCCACGCCCATGCAAGGCCATGGTTCATTGGCTGGCGGCAAGAGTTCTAAGCCACAGAGTCGCACAGATTGTCCGAGTGCAGCGGAGTCATGAACGCATAGCGATTTGGTAACAGGTTCACTGAGTCGACAAATATAGCGGAAGCATTGAACACAAGTTTGAAGTAAGCAACTCTTTATTGATATAAACAGGGTTACAGGCGGCGTATAGCCGAGATTACAAGTCGCTCAAGCCTCTCTCTCTGAAACAGTAAAAGCGTGCCAAATGGCTACAATTGTGGAATGATTGTACAGGCGATGTTCAGGCGATGTTCACAACTTATGTCTTGTATATGTGCTTCAGTCCCGGACGCACCGTTGCTTCGGAGTGATCTTCACGCCTAAGCACGCACGTTGGAGGCATCCGCACCGAACGAGGTTCTCCCGCACCCTGCATACAAACTGGTGGATTATGTAAAACCCCTATTTTAAAAAGATTGTATTTATTATTTTTTTTATTAATTAATAATTTAATTATGGTAAATATGTGCTAAATAGGAGAAATAGATTTTTATTAATTTTTATTTTAGGTGTTCGGGCACTTAGATGACTTATGTGACCATCAGGAATTTTTCGGATTTTATTTCATGTAGGAGACCCCTTGAGCTGTTGCTAGCCTAACGATGTGCATTACCCTAATCTATAAATTTTCTTGTGTGTGAATATATATATATATATATATATATATATATATATATATATATATATACAAATATATATGTGTATATATATTTGAAAAGAAAGAAAGGAAAAGAAAAGAATTTATTAATATAATAATAATAATAATAATATTAATAATGTACTTGGTATACTTAAACGCCTCTTATTAAGTTGCTACTTCCTTCAGTAAAGTTGCAGCAAACGAAAACATGAAAACCCATCCGCCTATTGACTCACCCTTCAGTCAATTACACGTGAACCCGAGACCCTATTCCGCGAAAACCGATCCTTTACCCCCTCTCTCACTTAATATATAATATATATATAGTTTCTCATCCCAAAACCCTAACCTAAATTCTCAGACTTCCTCTTCCCATTTATAGCCGTCACCGCAGCCAGAGAAGCCTCCCCAAGCCATCCAACCATCCCGTCGACGCCGACATCGCGAACTGCAGTTTCCCACTCGAAGCACCTTCGCTCCGGCGTGTTTTTCCGTTGACTCGCTCATCCAAACGCTGTTCCGTTTTCATAGGTATGATCTTCCCTCAACCCTCTCCAATATTTGTTTTATAGCCTACCTCGGAAAACGTGTGTCCCTAGGTGAAAAACAGCGCCCAAGTCGGACGAGCAGACAGAATTCTGCAATCGCAGAATTCCAGAATGACCACCCATATTGTCGAGTTCGTATCTCCCACCACAGAGATCCGAATTCGATGATTCTTTTTGATACCTGTAGATTACATGACCTAGTTTATTTTCTGTATAAAAACCTTGTGCTATTAGTCGCTGTGGATAGAATTATATTCGTCACAAAACTGCGCGCACCCAATTTTTCCGGTTTTCCAAAAGTTGGAGATCGGAGCGCGCCCCGCCAAACGGGACCGCCCCGCCGTGTGCCAAGTGTACCGAATGGTGCACGCAGCATAACGGGACACGTGAAAATTTGTGGAGACTGATTCGGACGCGTGTGCGCGCCGGAATCAGACCGTATCCGCGGACACATTTCGTGTCGCCACTTTTGTGGAACTCGCGAGTATTTTGTGCACGCTTGTCAGATTGTGACAAAACTTGCGTCACTGGACTCGTGGTAACGCGCTGGTCCTGTGACCCAATTTTCACGCATTTCTGAGACGGTTGACCAGATCGCCAATTGGCGGGTCCCACAGTTGACTTTTTGGACCAAATTTTGTTCGGCTCATCGGAATCCAAATTTGGACATACCGTTGAGTTCGTATTGACATCTAGCGTTGTTTGACCCATAGTTTATCCCATTTAGAGACTGTTACCCTCGGCACGCTTTTCGGTGCAAAGTGGGCCACACGTGGACCCCACTTTTGCCCAAAATTACCGTTTTGCCCCTGTGTCCAAATTGGACGAAAGGGGTGTACTTTTTAGTTATTTTGCTCATTCTGGGAACGTTGGTGATGTTTATTTCAGCATCCGGAGACGTTCATTCTGAGGCCGTAGCTTCTGACTCTTGGTGTTGACATTGGGACACTACATTTTGCAGCTTCCTTGCCAGACAAGATACCTTGCCAAATTGCTTACAGTATTTTGCATGCTTAGTATATTTATGTATATTTATTGCATTTCTGTTTATTTATTGCATGTGTAGTTTCTTTCCGTCATTACTATATATTAGATATGTTGACACACACTTGCCACTTAGTATCATGAGAGGACAATCATTAGGCGTATGGGCTTTTAACCACTCTGGTAAACCATAGTAACTAGCACGCACTATGGTGGTCGTGTCCGATGGTCGCTACCTCCGAGGTATGTCGATTGATGGAGTCCGAGGGTCGCTACCCCAGAGGTATGTCGGCTGATGATGTCCACTGACGAGCGTGAGGTTGTGAGGATTAGATCGAGTAGCCTACCCTTGCCCATACGTCAAAAAGTTGTCCTCATTTGCATTCATATAGATTGTCTTATACAGCGTACTTATTTATTTTCAAATTATATGCATGTTTACTATATTCAAGTTGGCTCGTATTTTCTGTATCTTGTTACGTCCCTCTGAGGACCTGGTCCTCTGCCAGGTGTATCTGCTCTTGAGTATTTGCAGGAGTACGGGCCCGGACCTGACGCATTATTTTCTGTCGAGGAGGTCTTACCTTCTGAGCATCGTTGATTATCTAGCGATGGATTCTTTTAGCTGATACACTTCTGTCTTCACATTATTTTATATTGGAGATTTTATACTCCTCTCTCATTTTAGTTTTGGATATAGTCATTGGTAGTGGATTTGTCTCCACCCGACTATTATTTTAGATATTTCAGACTCCTTATTCTAGTTAGTATTTCTTTTCTATGACTTGTTGTGTGGATGAGATTAGCATATCTGTGACTTGTGACATTATTTATACCACATGTGAGTTTATATTCGTATTACAGCGTACGTATGGGTTATGGTTTCCATATATTGGAGTTGCCATATCCATGCGGCTGGCATGCTTACGTGTTCCTAGTCCTACGTATTTGGGACTGGGGCGTGACATATTTTTGGGGTGGCCCATGCAGGTCGAGTTAGCCGTTTCGGTTACGTAACTGTACCGAGAGGGCCTGCACCTAGGATTAGAATTATAGATCTCATCCACACTTGATTATAACTTACCTTCCTTCCAACATGTCCTACTTAAGTTCTTGCATCCTGCTTGATTCATGTACTCTTCTTAATCCTTCGTCCATCTCTTGCAGAGAGATGAATTTGAATAACGGGCATGCCGCCACCGGGGACAACACGCCTCCAGGGGACGACGACCAATCACCCGGAGTGACCTCAACGACACCTCTTCTTCCCGGACCGGATGGAATGACTAATAATCAAATTCCACCAACTCCTTCCACGATACCTAATGGGACATTTCCAGCTCCACTAGCACCGCAAGATGGCCAGACACAGCTGTTCCAATTCTTCCAGATGATAATACAGGGACAAAGGCAGCAGGCTGTCACGCCCCGATTTCGGCTATTCGATAATCGTCCCCCGGGCGTGATGCCGTGCACGCGTAGGGCGCGCGTGCACAAGGCCTTAGGCATAAGGATATTCTTTAGAACAATGCAACAGAGTGGACATATAAGATAACACAAGGTTGAGGCATAGAAAAGTTTCTCTTTTATTCATAATGAACATCTTTTTACATTGCTTGACTCAAAAGTATAAAATGCCCACGGGCTTACAGACTTGGACGCAAAATGAGATAGCCGATCCATACATTATGTCCCTTTTACATAGATTCAAAAACACAAAATCCACCTTGGGTGCGAGTAAGCACCATCGCCTTAGCGATATTCAGCAACGGAGATAGTGAAATGCTTCTTAGCTTGAGCCTCCAAAAGTCTTGGCCACGAACCGCCAAGGATCCCAAAAGTTCGGAGTGAGCTTCAGTTCCTCGCCGCGTCGCCTTGCGCCGGGGAACCTGCTACAACGAGGGTCAGTACTTCGGAAAGTACTGGTGAAGGCTAGCTGCTCAACTTTACCAAGCTCAAGAGATATGATCTAATGAGTATGCTACAATTATTTTCTTAGGTGGGTTTCTATTCTTGCCTAGTTCCGATTTCATTTAGCAGATATGCAAGAATAAAATAACATAACTTCGCATGCCACCGTTCGGTGACTTTACCTGTCCCGTCTGAACCACCTGTACAACTTACCATAGCCTTCCCTGTTACGAAGACATAGTTAGTCTGCACAGTTTAAATATACACAACATCTCTTGGTTGGACGGGGGATGGGTCGGCTGACATTCCGCCTCAGGTAGCTAGCCTTTGGCGGACGCACGGACCCATCCAAGCGCTAGGACTACACTAGCAAATGTTCTACCCAGGTCGAAGCGGTCCCGGTGCCCCGGCGACCGTTCGTAGAACGTTACCCCTTGTATACAAGTTTGTCCAATACCAACCCACCAAACCCATAGTTAACGCCTTAGAATTTAAAGAAACGGCATGTACGGAACCGCTTTACTGTGCTACCATAATCGACCAACAAGTTATATGCAATAACATTTAGCAGTTTAAAGAAGAATAACTTGTGCTATAATAAGTGCCGATCAATTATTGTACCCAACGAACGTGCATGCATCAATGAATTTATGCAAGGTTCTGAATGACAAGCAATGAATGTTCCAAGCCTACTTTTTATCTTTTCATTCAACTTTATATATATTTGGTATCGTTTGAATGAATGCACGACTGAGTCAATCTTTATTATGAACGGAGCCCTTGGAAAGAAGGTGCTTATCGAAATAGAGCCACTCACAAGTTTGTTGAATAGGAAGAAGAAGGAGAGGTCCCTAAGACTCCGCTCGCGCGTCGTCTACACGATCACCTGCACGCACCAACGGATGATCAATACCTCCTGCTTCGGTCTCCAAGGGTCGATACGAAATGCGAAATCCTAAGAACGAAAGCAATGAAATCCATTGAAACCGTTCAAGAAAACGCAAGTCATAAAACCAACAAGAAAGCATCCAAGCGGCACGAAAACGGACAAGAAACCAACGCAACGGAAAGGCCCCTCTCGACTCTGCCGCCGAGTCCATCCTCGAGGCACAGTCCGTTGTATATGGGACCTGATTCCGAAGAAACCAATCCATAACGAGGAAAGGATCTTAATTCAATCTGTCCCGTTCGGACGGTCGTAAGTATTCCTTGGCCGCGCTCCCCGAATAGGGGGAACGGGGCATTACACAGGCAGCCGAGCAGAGGCAGCAAACAGCAGAGCAAAGGCTAGAATTTCTGGCAGCACTTGAGAGAATGGCTGTACTAGCCCCTAAACCAACCCAGGCACTAGTTTCAGTACCACAAGCTCGGGTTGGTTCAGTCAAAGACTTTGTGCAGATGGGCCCTAAGCCATATAAGGGTAATGAGAGCCCAGAGGAGACCACAAACTGGATTGCCAATACCAAGAAGTTGTTAGAGGCATCACAATTACCTTCTGATCTATGGATGATAGGCGTGAGGACTCAGTTAGAAGTCAACGCGCATCACTGGTGGGAATCAATGGAGCGCCAGTGGGTACGCGACAGACTTGGGAACAATTCTTGGAATGCTTTGAGAGAAAGTACTTCCCGAATACAGTAAGGGACGCATTGTACGATCAGTTCCTCCATCTAGAACAAGGAGACAAGACGGTTGATGAGTATGACGCAGAGTTTAGCCGTCTCAGTAAGTATGGCACAGTCCTAATACCTAATGACTTGGAGAAGGCTAAGAGGTTTCACCGCGGGCTGACTCAGGAGCTTCAGCACTACACTAGCTCCCAGTCCCGGATCTCTTATGCCGAGCTATTGACAGAGGCCAGGATCCAGGAGGCCATCAGCAAGGGAAACGGAATTCAACAGAGAAGTCACCAAGGACCAGTAAGGATACAGCAAGGAGGACCCATTCGACACCCTTTGACACGCCAGCAATCAGATAGTGCTGCACCATATCCAACCAAGGGGCATCGTACTTGTAACTTTTGTGGTATACCAAGTCATATTCATAGAGATTGTCGTCGCCGATTGGGATTGTGCATGGTATGTGGATCAAGTCACCATCAAGCTCGAGAATGTCCACAGCAGAACCCGGGGTCTATGGCATTAAAATCAGGAACACCGCATACACCCTCAAGTATAGAAGACCAAAGTGACCCACCACTGCTTCTACAGTCTGCACAAATGGAGGGGACTAGGCCCCAGTTGAACAACCAAGGACAAGGCCAAGCACTCATTATGACAAGTATGGGAGAGCAGACACATGAAACCGTAGATACAGGTACGACCTTTTAGTTATAATTGCCTTTGCATACTCATAACCCAATTGTGACACAAGATCTTAGATGCACAAATAGATATAGAATTATATATATGGTAGTCTAGCAGTTATGAGGATATATTTTTATTCTATCCAGATGGCATACACGCGATGCTAATGGATGACGGGAGTAGCAGTGGTAGTATTCTTCCCCTATCCTTTTCTCGCCCGCTTGGGTGACTCATTTCCTCCTTTTATATTCATTCCTTATCTCGTGCGTAACTCTTCCTATCATAGTCATATTTTTCGTGCCATTATGAATTATTGATTTACGTCAACCTCACCCCTATTTTGTTAGTTAGACATAAATGTGTTAGTAATGCTTGATAACTAAGGATGAGTTCTTAATATATATATGCACTATAGCAATATCTGTATTCTTTAGTAGTTTAACCCTTAAGTAGCACCATGTAGCCTAGTAGAAATTGTTAGATCATTTGAGCTAGATCATACCCCTAATAGTTAGTCAAGACCTTAAGTGTTCCCTAAAACTTAGACTATGCCTAGGAAAGAGTTGAAGGCACTTGTTACGAACTGATGACTATGACAAATCGCTGGCAAGGTAGCGACAGTTGCCGTCAGACGATTATGGTAGAGTAGTCGAATTACTTGCAACCATACTGGCCAGGTGGCGAGGCAGTATTAGACTATGATACTTGACGGTTATGGAAAAAGTCATAGTTATGAGATTCTAGACAGGTATCCCAAGATTCTCGACCCAATAAATATAATTGCCTTACAATCTAGATAATAGCTTCAAAGAAGGTGACCACTAGTAGAATTCTTGTAAGTTGGGTAGTGTAGACAAGTTAGAGGATGATAGAATAGTGTATGGACAATAGATGAGAAAGTGTTAGAATGACAGACCAAGAGTTTAAGAGTCCTGCTAGACACCAATGTAGTGTAATAGTTATAGTTATCATTATGGATATGGTTTAGTGTCAATTTCGAGGACGAAATTTTTGTAAGTTGGGTAGAATGTAAAACCCCTATTTTAAAAAGATTGTATTTTTTTTTATTAATTAATAATTTAATTATGGTAAATATGTGCTAAATAGGAGAAATAGATTTTTATTAATTTTTATTTTAGGTGTTCGGGCACTTAGATGACTTATGTGACCATCGGAAATTTTTCGGATTTTATTCCATGTAGGAGACCCCTTGAGCTGTTGCTAGCCTAACGATGTGCATTACCCTAATCTATAAATTTTCTTTTGTGTGAATATATATATATATATATATATATATATATATATATATATATATATATATATATATATATATATATACAAATATATATGTGTATATATATTTGAAAAGAAAGAAAGGAAAAGAAAAGAATTTATTAATATAATAATAATATTAATAATGTACTTGGTATACTTAAACGCCTCTTATTAAGTTGCTACTTCCTTCAGTAAAGTTGCAGCAAACGAAAACATGAAAACCCATCCGCCTATTGACTCACCCTTCAGTCAATTACACGTGAACCCGAGACCCTATTCCGCGAAAATCGATCCTTTACCCCCTCTCTCACTTAATATATAATATATATATATATAGTTTCTCATCCCAAAACCCTAAGCTAAATTCTCATACTTTCTCTTCCCATCTATAGCCGTCACCGCAGCCAGAGAAGCCTCCCCAAGCCATCCAACCATCCCGTCGACGCCGACATCGCGAACTGCAGTTTCCCACTCGAAGCACCTTCGCTCCGGCGTGTTTTTCCGTTGACTCGCTCATCCAAACGTTGTTCCGTTTTCATAGGTATGATCTTCCCTCAACCCTCTCCAATATTTGTTTTATAGCCTACCTCGGAAAACGTGTGCCCCTAGGTGAAAAATAGCGCCCAAGTCGGACGAGCAGACAGAATTCTGCAATCGCAGAATTCCAGAATGACCACCCATATTGTCGAGTTCGTATCTCCCACCACAAAGATCCGAATTAGATGATTCTTTTTGATACCTGTAGATTACATGACCTAGTTTATTTTCTGTATAAAAATCTTGTGCTATTAGTCGCTGTGGATAGAATTATATTCGTCACAAAACTGCGCGCACCCACTTTTTCCGGTTTTCCAAAAGTTGGAGATCGGAGCGCGCCCCGCCAAACGGGACCGCCCCGCCGTATGCCAAGTGTACCGAATGGTGCACGCAGCATAACGGGACACGTGAAAATTTGTGGAGACTGATTCGGACGCGTGTGCGCGCCGGAATCAGACCGTATCCGCGGACACATTTCGTGTCGCCACTTTTGTGGAACTCGCGAGTATTTTGTGCACGCTTGTCAGATTGTGACGAAACTTGCGTCACTGGACTCGTGGTAACGCGCTGGTCCTGTGACCCAATTTTCACGCATTTCTGAGACGGTTGACCAGATCGCCAATTGGCGGGTCCCATAGTTGACTTTTTGGACCAAATTTTGTTTGGCTCATCGGAATCCAAATTTGGACATACCGTTGAGTTCGTATTGACATCTAGCGTTGTTTGACCCATAGTTTATCCCATTTAGAGATTGTTACCTTCGGCACGCTTTTCGGTGCAAAGTGGGCCACACGTGGACCCCACTTTTGCCCGAAATTACCGTTTTGCCCATGTGTCCAAATTGGACGAAAGGGGTGTGCTTTTTAGTTATTTTGCTCATTCTGGGAACGTTGGTGATATTTATTTCAGCATCCGGAGACGTTCATTCTGAGGCCGTAGCTTCTGACTCTTGGTGTTGACATTGGGACACTACATTTTGCAGCTTCCTTGCCAGGCAAGATACCTTGCCAAATTGCTTACAGTATTTTGCATGCTTAGTATATTTATGTATATTTATTGCATTTCTGTTTATTTATTGCATGTGTAGTTTCTTTCCGTCATTACTATATATTAGATATGTTGACACACACTTGCCACTTAGTATCATGAGAGGACAATCATTAGGCGTATGGGCTTTTAACCACTCTGGTAAACCATAGTAACTAGCACGCACTATGGTGGTCGTGTCCGATGGTCGCTACCCCCGAGGTATGTCGATTGATGGAGTCCGAGGGTCGCTACCCCAGAGGTATGTCGGCTGATGATGTCCACTGACGAGCGTGAGGTTGTGAGGATTAGATCGAGTAGCCTACCCTTGCCCATACGTCGAAAAGTTGTCCTCATTTGCATTCATATAGATTGTCTTATACAGCGTACTTATTTATTTTCAAATTATATGCATGTTTACTATATTCAAGTTGGCTCGTATTTTCTGTATCTTGTTACGTCCCTCTGAGGACCTGGTCCTCTGCCAGGTGTATCTGCTCTTGAGTATTTGCAGGAGTACGGGCCCGGACCTGACGCATTATTTTCTGTCGAGGAGGTCTTACCTTCTGAGCATCGTTTATTATCTAGCGATAGATTCTTTTAGCTGATACACTTCTGTCTTCACATTATTTTATATTGGAGATTTTATACTCCTCTCTCATTTTAGTTTTGGATATAGTCATTGGTAGTGGATTTGTCTCCACCCGACTATTATTTTAGATATTTCAGACTCCTTATTCTAGTTAGTATTTCTTTTCTATGACTTGTTGTGTGGATGAGATTAGCATATCTGTGACTTGTGACATTATTTATACCACATGTGAGTTTATATTCGTATTACAGCGTACGTATGGGTTATGGTTTCCATATATTAGAGTTGCCATATCCATGCGGCTGGCATGCTTACGTGTTCCTAGTCCTACGTATTTGAGACTCGGGCGTGACAGATTATCAGTACATTGAATGCACTGGTGGGGAAGCTACTCGCCCGCTCGACAAATCCAAACACGTAATACAGGTTCCGTGCACAACTATTAAGTTGTCTTTCTAGTTGCCTTAGAATCAGTTTTATGTAAACATTAAATAGCCTAACGTGTCGGGCAGTGCGCCGTGCGATGACAGGAAACACGGCGAGACTTACCAACTTACCATCTCCTTCCCTGTCCAAGGCAAACATGATTAATTCAAGCACGGGCAAGTATAAGCATTCAGGAGGCAAGCATATGCAAACACGAGGGTCATTTTAACATGATCGTTCAGGTGTTCAGTTATTCATTAATGCGATGCAGTGACTCGCACGCGGATAGCCGCTAAGCGAGGATGACTTATCTATATGAACATAATGTCGCTGGCGTAGCCATAAAGGACAGTTTAGTCTCAAGGCGAAGTGACGTACAACGCGGGTGGCGAGCCCCGTCGCATAACACTTGCCGGGTAACATACGACTAACATACGTCCCGTCCGGATCGGATCGGTCCCAGTGCCCCGGTGACCGTCCGCGGAACTCAACATAACATACCTTGTGCACACAAGTTGTCCGTGATAATGCAGGTCAGGGTCTATCCATATTCCATAGCTTGACATGATAATCATGAAACTTAAACTTAATCTGAACGAGCATATTGCTCCACGAGCTGGGATTCCATCAGTACATAACACGATCCTCGTTCAGATACATACATAGCATGATTATCATTCAAGGCGATTCACGTTCAGTATTCATTCTTGCTTAATGCATTCTCCTGGTTCGGGGATATGCCTTGGTGACCTAACGGTCCCGGATACTTACAGGTTCATTCAGGCACGGAACGACTACGTAGTAGTCTCCCGGGGTTTAGATAAAAATACGGTAATATTCAAGCAGACAAGCATGCGTTTCTAAGGAACATAAACAGGCACGTTTGCTCGGACCCGAAGATGAGCCGAGAGATGAAACCGTTAAGGGACTTAGCATGCGAGAGTCTGTATATAAGCAGTATTTCATTTCCATGTTCTAGCAAGCAATACAAGTTGGGATTATTCTCTTAGCTAGGTGCGTTGGATTTATTAGCATGCAGGGGTGATTCACCTAGCGACTAACATAAATATTCCAGATTTTTATGTGTGCTGGCTAAGCAAAGACAAGTTCACCGTAGCCACCCACCTTAGCGATAATTCGCCTCGGTAGAGCGATACGTCTGAGCGAGCCTCTGAAAGCCTAAGCCGGATTCCTGTAGGGACAAGTATGGATATCCTTTGCTTCTTGTTCGAGGTAAAGCGGGTCGGGACAGCTGCACTATTGCCGTTTGAGACGGCAGTCCGCTTGAGCGGAACATGGTGTTACATTGGAGGCCAATTTTATCACATTTGGAGGTTGCATTGGGAATCCATCTCCCAATAGGTATAATTCAGTTTTTTCCCTTAATTTAGGTTCTAAATCTGAGATTTAACCATGAGAAATCAACCCATATGCATAGGCTACCAATAGGATTTGGATTTGAGTTCATAGGAGGCCTATTGAGAAAGCTATGGTATTTATTTTGTCAATTTTGGGAGAATTTCGAGATTGACACTTGTTGTGTTTGTCAATTAGTTCTATAGATCAACTTGGCATGTGTTTGTGTGTTTGGGGCTAGCGTTGTGTCCACAATTGGGTACATGTAGGTCGTATCCCAACAATTTAGTGATATGTGTTGATTTGGGAGTTTTTCATCCGACATGGGACTTTGTGCATGTCACATTTTGATACGGACACCTAGATTTATGTTTGACTCTTCGTATTATTCATAAATTATATATTAGACTTGCTTGTGTCCTTCAGGGTACGTTTGGATGTGTGGTGGACTCGTGTCGCAAGCATATCATAGATCTAGTGTGATAGGGATGCGATGCACTCCACGTGTTTGTTGTGTTGTATTTCTAGATCTATTTCCTATTGTTCTTAGTCATTATAATATGTAATTATATGCCTAGATATATATTGTTATGTCTACATATGTAATAGCTATTAAATAAGTAGTGTATATTTATATATGTTATGTGTATATATAAGTTATGTTATGTATATATATATATATATATATATATATATATATATATATATATATATATATATATCATCTCATACACGTACACACACACACAACACACACACACAAATATGTATATATATATATATATATATATATATATATATATATATATATATATATATATATATATATATATATATTTGTGTGTGTGTGTGTGTGTACACGTGTATGAGATAATATATATATATATATATATATATATATATATATATATATATATATATATATATATATATATATATATATAAAACTATGTATGTATGTTGTAATATATGTAAACAATTGTGGATATGTATATATGGATGAGCATGTATATATATATAAATAGATATAGTTGGTATATATTAGTGTATATATATGTGTGTGATATTGTATAATAGAAGGGGGGGGGGGGGGGCTCGACGCTTTAGCAACAACAGTTATAGCGACACCAACAGCTACAACAACAGCATCATTCAGCGACAGCAGCAACATCAGCATTAGTGACAGCAGCAGCTACAACAATAGCAGCAGCAGCATTAGCGACGGCATCAGCAGCAAAAATAGCGACGGCAGCAATAACAACAGCAACAGTATCAGCAACAGCAACAGCAACAGCAGCATTAGCGACGGCAGCAGCAATATCAGCAACATTTAGTGACAGTAGCAGCAACAATAGCGACATCAGCAACAAATGCAAGCTCAAGGGAGCAGCAACATATATCGGGGAGGGCTAACAAGTTGTAAGTTAGCTAGTGTGGTTAGTAGTATATGTTTTGTTAGTATAATAGTTAGTTAGATATGGATAATAGTTGGTAACTATACATATATATGTATATGGTGAGGTATTAGTAAGTATATATATGTTTGATAAGGTTTAGTTGGATTCTTAAACTATATATATATATATATATATATATATATATATATATATATATATATATATATATATATATATATATATATATCATAAGCATTGTATTGCAGGTTAGCATCTATGTTTTAGTATGTTATATTTAGTAGCTAAATATTTAGCATATGTTAAGTTGAATGTTAGCTATGTTTGAGGCTTTGACAATTACCTTGAGATACCCAGGTAAGTATCAAGGTATTTGAGGATACCCAAGGTATTGGGTTTGGGTATCAAGATGGAGGTTTAGTGGTGCGATACCGAGTTGGTTCAAAATCTTGTGAAGAACCAGACATTTCATAGTCGGTCCAAGCATATTGATACCCGGTATCATTGGATACAGGATGTGGTTGACAAGAAGGAAGCGGCGCTTGAAAATGTTCATACAGATTACAACATAGCAGATATGTTCACAAATATTCTACCAAGAAAAAAGTTTGAGTACTGCAGGCGGATTGTCGGGATGACGACCCCCTATACATAGTTGTGAAGGGGGAGATTTGTTGGAGTGGGTGGGGTTCCCAACCTATGTGAAAAATATCCCGTAGTAGGATTGAGTATTTCTACATATAATAGGAATACCTCAATTTATTTGGATTAGATATTCCTAAATATAATAGGAATATCTCAATGGATTTGGATTGGGTATTCCTACACATAATAGGAATATGTTAATGTAATTGGATTTGGATTGAATATTACTATCTATAATAGGAATGCTAGTTGTGGGTTTGAGGTTATATATAGGTGTCTCCTAGTCCTAAAATACAGATCTATATCTCTCTAAAAAAAAAATATAGCAACAAGGAGAGAAAATGAGGCAAGAATGCCATTGCAACATTGGAGAGGAGAAAGAAGGATTGGAGGTCGTTTCGAAGAAGAAGATCAGTTTCGGGTATTTCTCGTTGTCTTTCTCCTTCGTGGTTATAATCTATTTTCTATTCCAAAAGAGTTGTGGTGATCCGTTTGGATCGGTGAGAAGTTTGTAAGGAGTAGGTATATTTCTTATTCCATTAGTGGAGGCTTTTCAGGGTTGGACTCCGATCGTCCCATAGTTTTTTTCGCAAGGATTTTCCACGTCAAAAGTTTCTCTGTCTGCGATTTGTGTTTGATGTTTTTGATTTGTGCGTTTTGCTCGGTTCTCTCGCATGTACTCTCTGGTTTGGTAAACAGTTTCCTCACCTTCGTTTCCAACACTTTCATGTTACATTACTTTGACATCCAAACAAATAAAAGGAATGACTTTTCTTTTCCGATGCTTTGATTCCGTAAACCAAACGAGGCCTAAGGTCTCGTTTGGTTTGCGGAATCATGGAGTTGGAAAAGAAAAGTGATTATTTTCCTATGTTTGGGAGCCAAAGGGACTGAGGAGGAAAGAAAATTAATTCCTAATAAAAAAAAATAGAAAAGAAAATGGTTCTCCCAATCCAACTAAGAAATTATTTTTTCATCTTTAAGTATTCATTTTTTCTTTCCATTTATTTGACATTTTCAAACACTGAAAAAAAATCAATAAAATTTATAATTTTTTAAAATAAAATAAAATAAGGAATTGATTTTTTTTTTTTTTGCGAACCAATGGAGAACTAAGGATGAGTTTATTTCTAGAATGATTCCTTCCCATAAGCAAAGAAAAAAGGAAAAAAAAAAAAGAATGCATAAAAGAAAGAGGATTCCAACTTGGCAGCCACATGTAAAAACTAAGCATTATAAAAGTATGCATTAATATAGATCCATAAATTCGAAACGGATATGCTCGTTCTAATGTGTTACGCACTTGCACATGTTAGATGAACGTTTATTGTTTAGTCCAAAACTGGCAAGTACAGTTGTAAAAGACTTGGCACAACATGCACATAGTCGGATTTGGATTCTCCACTTCCAAAGGGACAACTCTGACAGTCCCAAAGGAGGTCAGCTCTGCCGAGACTTTCCATTTCCATGTCAAAAGTAAAAAAGATTCTCTCTTATTAATTTAGTTTATTCTGACTTTAATCGTGTGACCAACTCTCCGCCAACATAATTAAGTCCGAAGATTCATCCTACCCTAATTCTTATCTAGATAATGCTATTTATGATTCGAACTTTTTTTTTTTTAAGGAACAGCTGATGTGTTATATTAAATAGTATTGTATGACATATAATATACAATTGACATAATAAATTTTAATAAAAAAAATTAATCTTCTAAACTTTTTTAAATGTTAATATTTATTTTTATTTAATATTAATATTAATTTTAAAATTTGTCATGTCAGCTATCATTTACACGTTTGCTGCCACATAAGAAAGCAATAACATATTTATATAAAGTCCAACGGGGATCACTACAATCAATTTAAAAAAAAAATTTGATTACTATATAATTATTTACAATTTTAAAATATATATTTGTTTGGCTCTTTAATATACGAAAAATAAGTTGGCTTCAGTGGTAACTCTGCTAAATATTTTATTTTTACTTCCCCCCCCTCTCTCTCTCTCTCTCTCTCTCTCTCTATATATATATATATATATATATATATATATATTTATTTATTTATTTATTTATTTATTTTATAAAGTTTAATTAACATAACAACTTTATAAAATTCTAATATGTAGTACCACAGTCTTTACAGAATTTTAATCATGATTTCGTCTCTCTTAAGAAGAAATGATTTGAAGAAATAATTTTAATCCTAGCTCTGTCTCTGTCTCTATAATGTCTCTACAAGAAGAAATAGTTTGAACAAACACTTTGAAAGAATGAATAAAATTAAGAATTTTTTAACAAATATCCGCATTTAGAATGTATAAAATAGTATATACCTCAACTTAAAAAAAATGCATATATCCTTATTCTGTGTGAAACAGTACATTTTTTGTTTAAAAAGTCGAGAAATTGTTTAAAATTTTAATTGTTCCGTGCACATAATGGAAATATTTTTATTTTTTAAGTTAAGATATATATTAGTTTATACTATTCGAATATGGACATTTGCTAAAATATTCTATCAATTATTAAAAGTGTAGTCTAATATGGACTTCGGATATATGATGCGACGCAGATCTATTGTTCTCTATTTCTATCATCTCTTTATTATATATGGGTCTTTCGGTTGAAATTCACGTGTAATAAAATGTGGACAATATAAAACATAATTAATAGAAAATCTTATCTGCTCTGATATGAAGCACGGTACATATGCCCTTTGGAGGCTCCGAAAGGTCGATATTGGACCAGCAAATCACGTTGTGCCACCTAGTTTTTGCTTCGGATGCGGAGGATGGTCAACGTGGGGATTCACTGACACAATTTTTTTCGATAATTCGAAAATTACAAATTTATATTATAATATAATTGTATTATATTATATGCTGTAACAAAACACGTGCATTATGATTTCCTTGAATGGGTCTTTTAATATAATTTAGATAGATAGTGCTTCTATGTACCATGGATATTCATTTATTGTATTAAGATTAAGGCTCTATAGTAGCAACGTTTGTATTAAGTTGTATCACATTTCAGTACCCAATTTTAGATTTTGAGACATAACACAAACTTAAAAAGTGATATCATTTATATTATTTATTTATTTATTTTTCATCAATAATTATACACTAGTATTATCAACACAAATTTCGATAAATAAAACAATAAACAAAATATAATATTTAAAATAATATATGTATAAAATACTAATAAAATTGAAGATGTTTCAAACAATTTTTTTAACTTGTTGAATTGTTCAATTACCTCTAAATAATACTCTATCGTACACATAGAGATAGAGAGATAGAGAGAAAATTGTCGACGACGGAAGGATATATGAGACTTAGAACGTCATATTGTTAGAGAGTTCATCCACGGAATTGAGCTCGACATTTTGTGTCATGTGTTTTTGACACGAGAGATAAATGATAACATGTAAAATATGTCAGGGAATTGCATGAGCCTCGCACATACACAAAGTACTAGTAATTAGGGTGTTAACATATCTCTACTATTATAATACGACTTAGAAATGACTAAAAAAAATTAGATGTCTAAGTCGTATGTATATTATCAGTTATTAATATAAAAAATATATATAATTAACTAGCGCATGTATTTTTTTTTCATATGCAAAAAATTACAAACCATCTGAATATATAACAAATCCTAAATATATTCAAGATTTAAATTATATTTAAACCAATTACATGATATTATATAATTAAACACATATTCAGGCTTAAAAATATATAATCATAACAAATCATAATTAGAATATATTCAAATTATATTTAAAGTATTCTAATATAATTTAATTTTTATCTATATTTTTAATAATATTATAGCTTTTTTGTTTGATACGTGCATCGCACGTGAACGCGAATAGTCTTGTTAAAGGAAAGTGGGTGTACGATCAAAAATGGTTCGAAACATAAGTTCCGGGACTGTTGCCAATGCATGTAGTGTATTGGCGTTATACTGCTAGTATATCGCCAGTATACTGGTAACTCTGAGCAAGGCCCAAAATAAGTCAATTTTATATAATTTTGTTTCCGCGTTTCAAGTTTCGATTTCTGTAATCCCCCTGATTTTCAAAAATTGATAAATTAGAAATTTTCCAAATTTACTGTAATTTTCTGAGATTTTCTGGAATTAAAATCAAGGTATTTTATAATTAAAAGATTTCTAAATATTAGTAAATAATATTAAAATATTATGAAAATAATATTTTATGGTGTAAAATGAAAAACTAGACATAGGGTAATTTTTCGGGAATTTATTGGACCCCGAAAGCATTTAAAAAGTCCTAAAAACCATTTTAAAATTAAACCGAATTGAACCCTAAATAAACCGGGTTTATTTAATTTAAACCAAACCCAAATTAGACCGAACCGGCCGGTCCAACTGAACCGAACCGCCTGACCCTAACGGGTCGGATCCGGCCAACCCGACCCGACCGAACCCGACCTGGCCCGCCAGCGTATTCCCTCCCCTTCCCTGTAACCGACGGAGCCCGACTTCTCGCCTCCCGCCGCCGTCCACCGCCGGCCGCCTCTTCCTCTTCTTCTCCCCGCAACTGACGACCCCTCCGCTCAGGCTCCCCCTCACCGGACGACCATCCGCCTCCCTCCACCCCTCTATAAAACCCCCGAGCTCCTTCTCCGGCCATCCCCCAAACCCTAGATCGCCTCCGGCCAGCGCAGCCGACGCCGCTCCACCCGACAGCACCCGGCGCCACCCTCGCGAGGCCGCCCAGCCGCCTCCCGCAGCGCCTCGCCGGCCGACCGCCTCCTCCTTCTTCCCCAACGAACCAGGCCCGACCTCGAGCCCGACCTCCCGCGCCCAGCGCCGCCTCCGGCCGCCTGCCGCGTGCCGCCGCCTCCGTCCGGCATCGCCCGCGCCCAGCGCCGCCTCCGGCCGCCTGCCGCGTGCCGCCGCCTCCGCCCGGCATCGCCCGCGCCGCCCCTCCGCCTCCGTCTCCGGTCGCAGAACCTAATCGAAACCCTAGGTCGAGCAATAGTGGACACGGCTGGACACAGGACACGTGTCGGACACGAAAACTCGGTTCCGCGGAGCCCAGTTCATGTACTCGTATCTCACTCCTCATAGCTCTATTTTTTATTCCGTCAGTTGCATCACGTAGCCTGCATGACCCCCTCGGTGCCCGTGCAACCTGCTCGGTGCATCGCGTCCTGTGGTGATCGTGAACCGCGATCCAAAAACAGGAAAACCAATGCCCTGTTTCACCCCGGAACCGAGTACGCCCCGCCAAACGGGATGACTTGGTCGCGTGCGGTCTTCACAGATACGTGCGCGTCGTTGATACGGACGTGCGGGATTCCGCAGAAGCTGATTCGGATATGCGTGCACACCGGAATCAGTGCGTATCCGCGGACACCGTCCCGTATCTGACCTTTCTGGTTCTCGCTGTAACTTAGTGTACATATCAACACTAATATAATCTAGATGATATAAAGTCGTATGTATATTATAATTCTAGATGTTATATTTATAGACATAGTATGACTTACTGCATTAGATATGATCGTACGTGACGTGGACATGAGGCATCGTGGACATGAGACGTATGATTACATTGGGTGGGGAGAGACACACAGGCTACAGGCTGATTATATATATATAAAATCTATAGTAAACACATAGTAAAATTCATAGTATAACTGCTACTGGCTCCCCGACACAGAGCTTGTAGTAGTATCAGCCTAAGTTCTAGTGATGCTCTCAACTTGCATTTCACATAGATGGTTATATAGTTGACCCTATTATTTCATTATTTGCTGTATTGCATTTATTTTGGCATGAGCTTTCTTGTACCTTGCTTTGTCCCCTGAGGACCTGGATCCGGATTATGTCCCCAGGATTTGCAGACGAGGTTTATCCAGAGGTATACGGAACAGGTGCACTTCACGGAACAGTACCAGTACCTGAGGACGAGGTGATCGCTGAGGACTTCTCCTGAACAACTGCTTCTTCATGCTCATTTATTATGGCAAATAGACTTTCTTTCCTGTTTAATTAAATTCTTTATTTCCTGTTTATGAAAACAATTGTAACAGACTTTATATCGGGTTGTTCCCCGAATTACTTTGCTGAGACTGGATGTTTTGATTTGCTTTCCTTATTGTTGTTGATCTTATTATCTTTTGTATGGATGAGATTAGTTCTGACTTGTTGTAGTAAACCCTGACTAATGTAATACAGCTTAAGTATGCCCCGATGGATCCATTAAATTGGGTTGTCCATCGGTGCGTGCTGCTGGCCATTGCCACGTGTCTAGTCCCTTGGTATTTTGGGACTGGGGCGTGACATAGTTTTTGTGGTGGCCCATGCAGGTCAACGACTAAATTGTTCGGTTTCAACTTAGGGACCGAACAGGCCTGCAATAAGAATAGGATAAGTTTTTAGGATCTCATCCACTTGCTTGAATCGTTCTTGATATCTGTATCGTATTCAAATTAACTTTTGACTTGCATCTTGCCTTGAATCCTGTGCGCTTCTTATATTTTATTTTTGATGCAGAGTAATGGATCCAAGAAGCGGAGACGAGAATCCCTTGAGTACACCACACGATGATGTGGTCACTTATGATGAAGGAGTGACACCCGAAGACCGAGGACAATCTTCTCAAGGAGCCCAGCAAAATTCAAGGTTCCGGCGTGATGACATTCCGTCGCCTCCGCAGTTCGTTCCACCGATGCCCGTATTCCCACAAGGGCAACCTATAGAAGGGCAACATATATTTCAAATGATCTACGCAATGATGCAAGCCCAGCAGCAAATTCATCAAGAGACTCAGCGTCACGAGGCGGAGTACTTGAGGACCAGCCTAGTAACCGCATTGGAGCAAGTGAACCCACAAGCTAGACGACCAGCAATGGGTTCTATCACCGATTTCCGTCAACTCAAGTCCCGTACCTTTTCGGGTAAAGAAGGACCAACTGAAGTACATGAGTGGCTCACCAACATACAACACCAGTTGGAAGCAGCTGAACTTTCAAGAGAACGTTGGATGACCCCGTCAGAATGCAGTTGACGGACAATGCTCATCACTGGTGGCTATCTGAAGAGACCAGGCTCGGACCAGACCGAGTCACTTGGGAAGAGTTTCCAGACTCTTTCAGGAGATGTACATTCCGGCTATCGCACGATCAGAACTTCGGGACAAGTTCAATCGCCTCACACAGAGCAGTATGACAGTAGAGGAGTACAACGCAAAATTCATTCGTCTAAGTCGCTTTGCCCCTACTTTGATCCCGACGAAAGAAGAGAAGGCTGAGAAATTCTTCGACGGACTAAACTTCGAGCTGCAGAGACTCATCGGATCCGTCGCACCTACCTCTTACTCGGACGTTCTCGCTGCAGCCTGATGCATGGAGCGCGTCATAAGGAGAGAGACCAGTCTGAAGAGGTCATCCACATCAGCACCATCCGGAGCACCACAAGAAGAAGTTGCAAAAAGACTTCACAGTCACCAGCCACCAGAAATATCTCCACAGGCAATACCTGTCTGTCCATATTGTCGCAAGCGAGGTCATACTGAGATCGAGTGTAGACGGAAAAGGAGATTATGTTTAGCTTGCGGATCCAGTCAGCATTTAGTGAAGGAATGTCCTGAGCGTAGAGAAGGAGCATCAACGGTAAACCAACAAACGTTACCAGTACCGAGGCCAACCTATCCAATATTGGGAGCACTGCAAACGGAAGTTCAAGAAGTCCTACCACCAGCTCCAGGAGGTTATCAGCCGAGGCCACCTTTGATACCCCAGGCACTGCTCTTCCAGCAGGCTCAGCAGCAGCAAAGGAATCGACGGCAAGGACGCGGACAAGCCCTGACGATGACCTTGGAGAATGCGCAGATTCATGGAGTAGCTAATGCGCGTAAGTGATTCGTAGTTTTCTCGTCTAGCATTGCTTTAGTTCATGCTTTGGTTCGTGACCCTAGACTTAACCTGATGATTTTAACTTGCTAATCTAGTGATAACCTAGAATTGTTAATCTATTATGTTTTTAAAGAATAACTTAGAATGTTTTAGAAATGTTAACCTGATATGTTTTTGAAAGATAACCTGGTTTTCTAAAACTGTAATTTTCTAGATTTCCCACATTTGGGAAATTGCATAACTTTTAATGTTTAGGGAAATAATTTTTTCTAGGTGTTACCCTCATCTTGATTCTCCTTGATTTTGATGTGCTTCGAACAATGTTTGCAACCGTGTCATATATGTTGACCGATTATTCTTTGATTGCGAGGACGCAATCCTCTTAAGGGGGGTAGATTGTAATCCCCCTGATTTTTAAAAATTGATAAATTAGAAATTTCCCCAATTTACTGTAATTTTCTGAGATTTTCTGGAATTAAAATCAAGGCATTTTGCAATTAAAAAATTTTTAAATGTTAATAAATAATATTAAAATATTATAAAAATAATATTTTATGGTGTAAAATGAAAAACTAGACATAGGGTAATTTTTCGAGAATTTATTGGACCCCGGAAGCATTTAAAAAGTCCTAAAAACCATTTTAAAATTAAACCGAATTGAACCCTAAATAAACCGGATTTATTTAATTTAAACCAAACCCAAATTAGACCGAACCGGCCGGTCCAACTGAACCGAACCGCCTGACCCTAACATGTCGGATCCGGCCAACCCGACCCTACCGAACCCGACCCGGCCCGCCAGCGTATTCCCTCCCCTTCCCTGTAACCGACGGAGCCCGACTTCTCGCCTCCCGCCGCCGTCCACCGCCGGACGCCTCTTCCTCTTCTTCTCCCCGCAACCGACGACCCCTCCGCTCAGGCTTCCCCTCACCGGACGACCATCCGCCTCCCTCCACCCCTCTATAAAACCCCCGAGCTCCTTCTCCGGCCATCTCCCAAACCCTAGACCGCCTCTAGCCAGCGCAGCCGACGCCACTCCGCCCGACAGCACCCGGCGCCACCCCCGCGAGGTCGCCCAGCCGCCTCCCGCAGCGCCTCGTCGGCCGACCGCCTCCTCCTTCTTCCCCAACGAACCAGGCCCGACCTCGAGCCCGGCCTCCCGCGCCCAGCGCCGCCTCCGGCCGCCTGCCGTATGCCGCCGCCTCCGCCCGGCATCGCCCGCGCCGCCCCTCCGCTTCCGTCTCCGGTCGCAGACCCTAATCGAAACCCTAGGTCGAGCAACAGTGGACACGGCTGGACACAGGACACGTGTCGGACACGAAAACCCGGTTCCGTGGAGCCCAGTTCAGGTACTCGTATCTCACTCCTCGTAGCTCTGTTTTTTATTCCGTCAGTTGCATCACGTAGCCTGCATGACCCCCTCGGTGCCCGTGCAACCTGCTCGGTGCATCGCGTCCTGTGGTGATCGTGAACCGCGATCCAAAAACAGGAAAACCAACGCCCTGTTTCACCCCGGAACCGAGTACGTCCCGCCAAACGGGATGACTTGGTCGAGTGCGGTCTTCACAGATACGTGCGCGTCGTTGATACGGACGTGCGGGATTCCGCAGAAGCTGATTTGGATATGCGTGCACACCGAAATCAGTACGTATCCGCGGACACCGTCCCGTATCCGACCTTTCTGGTTCTCGCTGTAACTTAGTGTACACATGTCGGATCGAGACGAAACTTTCGCCATCGGACTCGTAGCAATACGCTGGTCCTGTGAGCCAAGTTTGGTTCGATTCTGAGAACTTTGACAAAATCGCATGTCGTGGGCCCCACAGGCTCCACTTGACGGGCGATTTTGAGAACGGCTTATCGGAATCCAATTCTGGAAGTTTCGTTGGGTTCGTATCATCGTTCCTGACCTGTTGACACTAAGTTAGACTATTTTGGAGACCTTTGACCCTGACGCATTTTTCGGTGCAAAGTGGCCCACATGTGGACCCCGCCTTGACCCGAAAATATCATTTTTGTTCTTGTCTCCAAATTGGACTCAAGGACAGACATTTCTAGCTGATTAATATTTTTTGGATCTGATGGTGATATTTATTTCAGCAACCGGAGTACTGCCTGCAAATTCTGTTGAAGTTAGAGCCGCAATTGGAACCGGAAATCCAGGCAAGTGTACCTTGCCAAAATCCTGCAGTATTGTTACTTAATTACTTGACTTGATTAACTGTTGTACATGCTTAAACCTAGGGCCGTTTTGACTTACTTAGCGTCCGATTAATAGTCGGGTGCCAACACCGTACGCGGGGTTGTGTAAGGTCAACTAGAGATGGATATCGTGACATTTACATTCTCGTACTTGACATATCAAGTACATTATACCCAGGACACCTGACACAAATCATGATCAGAATCTTCCTGAAATATTCAAGGTGATTCTGTGTAGGTTGCAGGATTGGCATAGACATTATATTATAATCCTAGATGTTATATTCATAGACATAGTATGACTTACTGCATTAGATATGATCGTACGTGACGTGGACATGAGGCATCATGGACATGAGACGTATGATTACATTGGGTGGGGAGAGACACACAAGCTACAGGCTGTCACGACCTGCACCCGGATATTCGGGCACAAGTGCGTGGGCACGTCCAGCCTACGCCGCAGTGTCGGCGGTAGTACGCTGTCTAGGGCATAATCACAGGTAATATAAAGTCTATCTCATCCACAAAAGTAAATAGACAAGGAAAATAACAGGAAAAAGGAATGCTGAGATTTCATAATATTTAATCTGTGACAACCAATCCACAGTTAATACAAGCCAGAAGATAAATCGGGGACAAACCCGAGTATATGCTGAAAAGGAAAGAATAAGCAGCTACAGCTAACTGATCCACAGAAGTAGCATCCTGGGGGAAACTGGCTCCTCATGTGTTACCTGCTAACTCATAGTGGCCAATATAGGTAGGGGCAAGGTTCTCATCATCGCCTAAAACAACGGATCCAATCAGGAAAGGAGCAAAGTACACAATGCACATCAAGATTAAAACTAAATATTTATGACAATTAGATTGAGCATCATTGAGAAAATTTCATAAAAGAAACATCAATATCTCAGAGTTAATGCTATGCACAGGAATATGAGAAAACAGGAATAAATGTGACAGGAAATGAAACTACAACAGTCAACAAGAGCCATAACTAGACAAGAAGCTATGTGTGTGAACTTGTGTATTTAGAATACCTAGTTGGCATGTAGGGGTTTATAGGGTTAAACCGGCCGTCATAGACGGCTATTAATCACGAATAATCGAGATCCGGCTGATGGACAGTCGTGCACCAACAGCTATTAATCATGGCAAGAGTCAGGGTAAGCTACATGCCTTTCAGTATTCTCCCACCCGACATGAAAAATAAGACATGAACTCCAATATTCAAGACATGAAATTCAACATTTCTAACACTAGGTGTAAACATCAAGGGTACATGTAAGACAGGGAATTAACTATCACAATATAAAGATTAAACTTGAAGTGCAGGTACTTGCCTTTGTTTGGATCCGATTAATTTAGTTCTCGAGGAAAATTCCAGAGATGAGTCCAAAGGCTAAAATAAACATTACCATCATGCTCAGAAGATGTCAAATAGCTAGAAACGCCTGTCCTTGGGTCCAATTTGGAGACAAGGGCAAAAACGGCAGTTTCGGGTCAAAACGGGGTCTGCCGTTGGGCCCGCTTTGCACCGAAAAACGTGTCCGGGTCAAAGGTCTCCAAATTCACCAAACTTAGTGTCAACAGGTCAGGAACGCTGATACGAACCCAACGGAACTTCCAGATTTGGATTCCGATGAGCTGAACACAAAATCACCCGTCGAGCGGGGCCTGTGGGGCCCACGACACGCGATTTCGTCAACGTTCTCAGAATCGAACCAAACTTGACCCACAGGACCAGCGTATCGCTACGAGTCCGATGGCGCAAGTTTCGTCTCGATCTGACGAGTGTGCACGAAGTTAGGATAAATTGCAGAAAAGGCGGATACGGGGCGATGTCCGCGGATACGCGTTGATTCCGGTGTGCACGCACACCCGAATCAGCTTCCACGAAAACTCACACGTCCGTATCGACGATGCGCACGTATCTGTGAAGACCGCACGCGACCAAGTCGTCCCGTTTGGCGGGGCGTACTCAGTTCCGGGGTGAAACAGGGTCTGGTTTTTCCTTTTTTTGGATCGCGGTGTGCGATCACCACAGGACGCGATGCCCCGAACAGTTTATCCGGACACCGAGAGGGTCATACAGGCTTCACAATGCAATTTGCGGAAATGAAAACGGAGCTACGAGGCGAAAGTTACACGCACCTGAAGGGGACCCGAAAACCAGGGTCTGACACGTGTCCGACACGACACAGGACACTGCGTCCTGTGTCTCGTGTCCGACACAGGGAGGGGAATTAGGGCTAAGGTTTGGGTTTTTCGGCCGTAGACGGCGGGGGCCGGCCGGAGGCGCGCCGGGGAGGGCTGGGGACGGCTCGCCGGGGCGAGGCGGAGGCGCTGACGGGCGGGGCGGCGCCGGAAGCCGACGGGAGGCGGCTGCTAATGCGGCTGCTGCTGCTGTGTCGGGCGCCGGAGTCGTGGACGGCGAGCAGCTACGGCGGCAGTGTGGTGGCGGTGAGCTGCAGCGGGCGGTGGAGCTAGGTGGCGGTGAGCTGCAGCGGGCGGTGGAGCTAGGTGGCGTCGATGGGAACGGCGGGGAGAGGTCGACGGTGAGGGGGAATTTAAAGGGGCGGGGAGAGGAGAGAGGGAGCCGGGTGGTGGTGCTCCGAGGAGGTCGGGCGGCGCGCGGGCGGCGAAAACGGAGGTGGACGCGGGGTCGTGGCGCGGCGGCGGCGCCGGATGCGGAGGGGAGCGGGTCAGGCGGGGAGAGGGGCTGGGGAGCGGGTCCGGGTCCGGGCGGGTCGGGTTCAGGCGGACCCGACCCGACCCGCTAGCACTGGCGGGCTGGGCTCGGCCCAATGGGCCGGGCCGGATAACGGGCCGGGCTGGGCTGAAATAAAGAAATAATAATAATAATAATAATTAATAAATTAATTAATAAATAAATAAATAAATAAATAGTTTTTTAGGTGATTTAAAGTAGGTCCGGGGCCCGATAAATTCCAGAAAAATTACCCTAAGTCCAGTTTTTCATTTTACACCCAAAAAATATTATTTTCATAATATTTTAATATTATTTATTAACAATTAAAAATTATTCAATAATTAAGAACCCTGATTTTAATTACAGAAAATTCACAGAAAATTACAGAAAATTGTGAAAAATCCCAATTTTACTAATTTTGAAAAATCAGGGGCTTACAATCTACCCAACTTATAAAAATTTCGTCCTCGAAATTTAAAATTAAGCCATAATCTGTTAATCCTTCGCGTACATAGGGCACGTCAATCGCCATCTCTTTGCGATAATTTAAATTCTAAGCATGTCCACTGCAATCACTTCATGATTAAGACGACTACTTGTTCTAATCAAGATTCAACCTAGGGTTATTACTTCTTACTTTCTCAAATTACCCACAGGCAGATTTTTGATTAAGTTCACATAGCATCTTCCAGATTGGCACGGGCTTATGAATTTACCTCCCGATCGTAATTTCTTCTGGAGTAATTCGAGTCCTGTATGCTTCAACTTTTTATCTCCTCAATAATCCAACTAGTTAGTCCAACCATCAAATTTTTATTTTGTAATTCAAATCATCAAATTGAAAAAAATAATTAAATGTAGTCCACCCATGTTCAAGTCTAAAATTCTATAAATTTCATCTTCTAAATTCAAATTGATGATTTTACCTTCATTATTCAAGATTTAAATCATGTATCCAAGATACAACTTATTGGGTCCTCGATATCAATTCATTAATCATCTTAGTCACTTCCTTAATTTCCTAATTTAGGATGGCTTGCTTCTTACTCGGTCACAATCCAAAGATATTCCTCTCGAGTTGACAAATACATTGCTACCCAACTTAGAATTTACCCGTCCATCACAAAAGACTATATACCTTAAGAAAATATTCTCTAATATGGTTACTCATGTCATTCAATCCTCGAATTTCAACGCCGATCCTATCACATATGATATGTCCTCAATTACGAAAGTTTAATCCTCAAGTATGTGATCGGCCTATGTGGCATATCTATTACTATCTATGCACTAACTTATACCAGGCACGAGATTTCGTCTTTCCGAAATAAGGGAAAACGAAGATCAATAATAAAGAGTTCAAGGGTGGGGTGATAGAATAGAAATATCGGGGTCAAGGCGTTTTAAAGAATCCAGGTAAAAATTGCCGAGCGATTGTGGATTGAATCCTATCTTGGTAATTCCTATTCACATGCTTGTATTAATACAGTTATGCTCAGTCATGTCTAGGGCAGGTATACTAGTCAACTGTATATCTCAATCCACGCAAAGTAGTGCGAAGGGCGAATCAAAATGCACTAAGGCTGATCAGACCGTAATACACTGATTCTGAATAGACAATTGTATTAGTGTGTCGACCCACTAATACATATGTCATGAACAAGCTTGATAAAAGGATGAGCTTGCAAAACTAGGCTATAGAATAGCAGCATAAGTCAAGTACAGCAAAATTAAGTATGCTAGATGATGATGAAAGGAGGTACAAATTATTTAAGTTCACAAAACAACCTACAATAAGCATAACAACAAAAGATTCTACAATCTCTACAGTTATCAGATATAAAAGCATACCAGGTTATTAGCAAGTTCAAAGTTACTAGGTTGGGGCTGAGGTCACGAACCAATAGGCACGAGCTAAACAATACTAGAAAAAGGCAGCTAAAAGAATCACTTACGCGCATTAGCTACTCCAAGAGTCTGCGCGTTCTCCACGATTGTGCTGGTAGAGCATCTCGTGGTGATCTTACAGGAACCTCGTCGCTTGCTGGTAGATCCTTTACTCTGCATCCAAAATAAACGATAAAGGCGCACAGGAATCAAGGCAGGATGCAAGTCAATAAAATAATTCGAAGTCGATGGGAATATCAGGAACGATTTAAATCAAGTGGATGAGCTTTTCCTAAGATCCTCAATTTTATTGCAGGCCTGTTCGGTCCCTAGGTTGAAACCGAACAATTTAGTCGTAGACCTGCATGGGCCACCACAAAAATGTGTCACGACCCGCACCCGGATATTCGGGCACAAGTGCGTGGGCACGTCCAGCCTACGCCGCAGTGTCGGCGGTAGTACGCTGTCTAGGGCATAATCACAGGTAATATAAAGTCTATCTCATCCACAAAAGTAAATAGACAAGGAAAATAACAGGAAAAAGGAATGCTGAGATTTCATAATATTTAATCTGTGACAACCAATCCACAGTTAATACAAGCCAGAAGATAAATCGGGAACAAACCCGAGTATATGCTGAAAAGGAAAGAATAAGCAGCTACAGCTAACTGATCCACAGAAGTAGCCTCCTGGGGGAAACTGGCTCCTCATGTGTTACCTGCTAACTCATAGTGGCCAATATAGGTAGGGGCAAGGTTCTCATCATCGCCTAAAACAACGGATCCAATCAGGAAAGGAGCAAAGTACACAATGCACATCAAGATTAAAACTAAATATTTATGACAATTAGATTGAGCATCATTGAGAAAATTTCATAAAAGAAACATCAATATCTCAGAGTTAATGCTATGCACAGGAATATGAGAAAACAGGAATAAATGTGACAGGAAATGAAACTACAACAGTCAACAAGAGCCATAACTAGACAAGAAGCTATGTGTGTGAACTTGTGTATTTAGAATACCTAGTTGGCATGTAGGGGTTTATAGGATTAAACCGGCCGTCATAGACGGCTATTAATCATGAATAATCGAGATCCGGCTGATGGACAGTCGTGTACCAACAGCTATTAATCATGGCAAGAGTCAGGGTAAGCTACATGCCTTTCAGTATTCTCCCACCCGACATGAAAAATAAGACATGAACTCCAATATTCAAGACATGAAATTCAACATTTCTAACACTAGGTGTAAACATCAAGGGTACATGTAAGGCAGGGAATTAACTATCACAATATAAATATTAAACTTGAAGTGCAGGTACTTGCCTTTGTTTGGATCCGATTAATTTAGTTCTCGGGGAAAATTCCAGAGATGAGTCCAAAAGCTGAAATAAATATTACCATCACGCTCAGAAGATGTCAAATAGCTAGAAACGCCTGTCCTTGGGTCCAATTTGGAGACAAGGGCAAAAACGGCAGTTTCGGGTCAAAACGGGGTCCGCCGTTGGGCCCGCTTTGCACCGAAAAACGTGTCCGGATCAAAGGTCTCCAAATTCACCAAACTTAGTGTCAACAGGTCAGGAACGCTGATACGAACCCAACAGAACTTTCAGATTTGGATTCCGATGAGCCGAACACAAAATCGCCCGTCGAGCGGGGCCTGTGGGACCCACGACACGCGATTTCGTCAACGTTCTCAGAATCGAACCAAACTTGACCCACAGGACCAGCGTATCGCTACGAGTCCGATGGCACAAGTTTTGTCTCGATCTGATGAGTGTGCACGAAGTTAGGATAAATTGCAGAAAAGGCGGATACAGGGCGATGTCCGCGGATACGCGTTGATTCCGGTGTGCACGCACACCCGAATCAGCTTCCACGAAAACTCACACGTCCGTATCGACGATGCGCACGTATCTGTGAAGACCGCACGCGACCAAGTCGTCCCGTTTGGCGGGGCGTACTCAGTTCCGGGGTAAAACAGGGTCTAGTTTTTCCTGTTTTTGGATCGCGGTGTGCGATCACCACAGGACGCGATGCCCCGAACAGTTTATCCGGACACCGAGAGGGTCATACAGGCTTCACAATGTAATTTGCGGAAATGAAAACGGAGCTACGAGGCGAAAGTTACACGCACCTGAAGGAGACCCAAAAACCAGGGTCTGACACGTGTCCGACACGACACAGAACACTGCGTCCTGTGTCTCGTGTCCGACACAGGGAGGGGAATTAGGGCTAGGGTTTGGGTTTTCCGGCTGTAGACGGTGGGGGCCGGCCGGAGGCGCGCCGGGGAGGGCTGGGGACGGCTCGTCGGGGCGAGGCGGAGGCGCTGACGGGCGGGGCGGCGCCGGAAGCCGACGGGAGGCGGCTGCTAATGCGGCTGCTGCTGCTGTGTCGGGCGCCGGAGTCGTGGACGGCGAGCAGCTACGGCGGCAGCGTGGTGGCGGTGAGCTGCAGCGGGCGGTGGAGCTAGGTGGCGGTGAGCTACAGCTGGCGGTGGAGCTAGGTGGCGTCGAGGGGAACGGCGGGGAGAGGTCGACGGTGAGGGGAAATTTAAAGGGGCGGGGAGAGGAGAGAGGGAGCCGGGTGGTGGTGCTCCGGGGAGGTCGGGCGGCGCGCGGGCGGCGGAAACGGAGGTGGACGCGGGGTCGTGGCGCGGCGGCGGCGCCGGATGCGGAGGGGAGCGGGTCAGGCGGGGAGAGGGGCTGGGGAGCGGGTCCGGGTCCGGGCGGGTCGGGTTCAGGCGGACCCGACCCGACCCGCTAGCACTGGCGGGCTGGGCTCGGCCCAATGGGCCGGGCCGGATAACGGGCCGGGCTGGGCTGAAATAAAGAAATAATAATAATAATAATAATTAATAAATTAATTAATTAATAAATAAATAAATAAATAGTTTTTTAGGTGATTTAAAGTAGGTCCGGGGCCCGATAAATTCCAGAAAAATTACCCTAAGTCCAGTTTTTCATTTTACACCCAAAAAATATTATTTTCATAATATTTTAATATTATTTATTAACAATTAAAAATTATTCAATAATTAAGAACCCTGATTTTAATTACAGAAATTTCACAGAAAATTACAGAAAATTGTGAAAAATCCCAATTTTACTAATTTTGAAAAATCAGGGGCTTACACAGGCTGATTATATATATATATAATCCATAGTAAACACATAGTAAAATTCATAGTATAACTGCTACCGGCTCTCCGACACAGAGCTTGTAGTAGTATCAGCCTAAGTTCTAGTGATGCTCTCAACTTGCATTTCACATAGATGGTTATATAGTTGACCCTATTGTTTCATTATTTGCTGTATTACATTTATTTTGGCATGAGCTTTCTTGTACCTTGCTTTGTCCCCTGAGGACCTGGATCCGGATTATGTCCCCAGGATTTGCAGACGAGGTTTATCCAGAGGTATACGGAACAGGTGCACTTCACAGAACAGTACCAGTACCTGAGGACGAGGTGATCGCTGAGGACTTCTCCTGAACAACTGCTTCTTCATGCTCAGTTATTATGGCAAATAGACTTTCTTTCCTGTTTAATTAAATTCTTTATTTCCTGTTTATGAAAACAATTGTAACAGACTTTATATCGGGTTGTTCTCCGAATTACTTTGCTGAGACTGGATGTTTTGATTTGCTTTCCTTATTGTTGTTGATCTTATTATCTTTTGTATGGATGAGATTAGTTCTGACTTGTTGTAGTAAACCCTGACTAATGTAATACAGCTTAAGTATGCCCCGATGGATCCATTAAATTGGGTTGTCCATCGGTGCGTGCTGCTGGCCATTGCCACGTGTCTAGTCCCTTGGTATTTTGGGACTGGGGCGTGACAATTTCGATCGTACTTTGCCTAATTATATATATTTGTTAAGTTCTTTGTGGTTGTAATGTTTTACTGTGATTTCTCCATTGAATTTGTTTGGTTTTAATCTTTGAATGAATTTATTTCCTCTATGTGGCACAAATTCACAATTTTTTTTTGTTTCTTTGATTGGACACGTGTAACTTATTTGTACTAGTAGATGCAAGTCACCAGTATGTTAAGCCTATGAGTGACACGCTCATATCAAGCGTGCTCACTTCCTGACTAGGAAATCCTTATGTATTTTTCACGACCATTATTTTTTCTTGCACAAGCTCGAATCATGAAGCGTATTCCCTCTACTCCAGTTCAAGCTCGTGTCCGTCGATCTTTTAGTCAATGTGGACTTAACTAATATATTTGTGTTGTGCGTTGTTGTTTGTTAAGCTATGTTTATGTACTTTAATGTAGTACGAGGTAGATACATCGTAAAGCAACTAAATGTGATAGGAGATTTAGTGTAGCATGCGTTGTCGAATTGCCGGGTACTCTATAGTTCATGAGTATATATCTTGCTATCACTATCATGCATACATTATTTTAGGGTGATTCTCCACAACCCAAAATTCGAGAATCGATAAATAAAATTTGATTTATTTAATAAATAACTACTTTTGCTTATCTAGTGCATTGGGAGGGGAGGAATCCAAGTCACGTTGAACCATGTTATATAGGATGGTGGGATGTATCAACCCCAATTGACGTGAGCCTATGATCATCGACACTACGATTTCTTATATTTTGGCACAAGCAAGTTGTATGTTACAAGTTAGAAGATTATAGTCCTATAAGTCGTGAGTTTGCAATGCGTGTAACGATAGAATACTTTATTGCATTTGCAAGTAACTAATATTGTGCTAACCATAGTTAATTAACTTATAGCAAGACGTAGGTAATGTTTGGCCGTGTTATCTTAATTTCTCGTTATCTTACTTTTTTGCATGGGGATTAGTTTTTCTGCTTAGTTTATTAACTTGAAATGCTTGTCCGTCAGTGTGTGGCATAGGGTGTAGCTCTACTCGGAGATGACCCACAACCCCGCTCCATGTTTTGTTGAATGGTGCTCCAGAGTGGTACTCACACTCCTATGTCATTCCCCGACCATATCATGCTATCTTTAGTTTTAAGCTCATTATATGTTTCATTTCCGTCATTTTTAGTTTTCGAGATCGTGCACTGGTACCTTACTTATGTGTTCGACTTAGAGTCGTGATTTCTCTTAGGGCCAGTTTATTTTCTATTTTCATTGTCTAGTATAGAGGTTGGTTACTGTCTTATAGATAATTCATGACTTATTATCTTGTTGTGTAATTATTGTTTTAGCTTTGTTTCTATCTTGAACTTCATTTTCAGTACTTACTATTCAATGTTTTGATCCAGCTGGTTTTGTTTGACCATATTTATCCGTGGAGTCCGAGGATCTATTGTACCTTTCTCTAAATGGTTCTCTCTCGTAGATCTGCGGCTCAAAGACGTGAGTGAATATTTTCACCTATCACTCATATATATATATATATATATATATATATATATATATATATATAATTTTATGAGACCATGTTTCCTCCACTTTTGAGCGACGTGATTGTATATATTAGACCATTGCCAGTAGTGTGATCATGTATGTAGTTGTACTATGATAGTGTAGCATTTTGTCTTTACTAGCTTCATGATCATGTATGTACTTAGTGTTTGGGATGCCTTATTAAATTTTATATTACGATTTGCTCTTGTTTCATTGTTTTGGAATTGATAGATATGATATGTCGACCGTGGGGTTGACGTCATTGCATGCTACTCTTTCCACTTATCTTTTTGACAACTGTGATCGTCATACGACATTCACGAGTATCTCATACGGTATAATTGGTCTATGTTCGTCTCAATTCTTCGGTTGTGGAAGTAAAGTTTCGAAGTTCAGTCTTTTTCTACATTCTTGTGGAACCCTTTTGGTAAACCATGTGGACTAATTTCTACGACGGATCATAGGAGCCACCATCGTACCATAATTTTGATGTACTTGAACATTTCGTCCTATTATTATTAAAAAATGAGTAGGTTGTTTCGCATATGCTTTTACCTTATTCCCTAACGTCTCCATCGATGAAGGCAAAGGGCCATCTTCCATTATATTTAGCTAAATTGTATTCCTCTTTTTGTCCTATTCCACTAGTAGCATATAACCCACATGTACAACCCACCGAACCCGACCCCATCCGCAGCACTTTTTTGAGGCTCAACCCAAGACCATCGGAACCCCGCATTTGGATCAGATGTCCACGTTGGATTGCTGCTATATCCCAATCCCAACCTGAACCACGTGTACATGTCTCGCTCAAGAGCATACAAATGGCATCAGAATGATGATACTCGGAGCAATGAAATAAACCATTAATTTAATCAAGTATTAATTCGGATAATAATAACAATTAGAGTCGATCAGCACTGCCATTCACAAGTGGGCCCCGCACTCCCCCTCTGCTGTACCTGGCCTTTATTAACCACTCCGATCGTTTCTTTCCTCTCACGTGAATCGTTGGGAAAGGGCTCTCTTCCTTTTATTTCGTCTCCTCCTCTTTCTTCTTCTTCTTCTTCCACCATTTCTTCAATTTTACGAATAATGGCGATGGGGGACTCGGCCAATAGCTGCGGCAGCAGCAGAGCGCCGGCGGCGGACTCTTCGTCGGCGAACCATCGCGTCGGACAGATGCAGCAGCGGTACAAGCTCGACGTGTACACCGAAGTCCTCCGCCGGCTCAAGGACTCTCGTCATCCCGAGGCGCTCTCTCTGACATTCGACGACGATCTCTGGGCCCACTTCAACCGCCTCCCCGCTAGGTATAGCGACGGTTAACAATCGTCAATTTATCGATTTTTCGTCGTCGATCTCCAATTTTTTGTGTTTTTGTAGATATGCTATTGATGTGAATGTCGAGAGAGCGGAGGACGTGCTGACGCACAAGCGATTGCTGGAGCTCGCGCACGACCCCGCCAAAAGGCCCGTTTTCGCAGTGCGTCTCGTGCAGGTATATATACATACAGCTCTCGTTTTTTTTTATTGGGTGCAATGCTGATGTAAACCTAAGTTTCTATAGAAATCGAGGGGCTCAGCCGAGTTTGTAATATTGTTTTTGTTGATATGATGATCAGAAGAAGCCTTATATTTACGGCTTTGCGATCTATAGACCCCAAACCCTAATAGCAATAGGAAGTTAATCATCAACGACTCCTCAAGCATTTAATAAAACCATTGCATAAATTAAGAATCGTAACTATTAGGCAAATCGTAGTTGAACTATATATAGGATCTTAAAAAAATGCATGTATATGCTATTATTCTTTTGTGATGAGTGTGATTGGAGAAGTTGGACGTGGATGGGCTTAATAAATAAGGAGAAGGGGATGGAGAAAAGTAACTTGGAAAGATATTTTACTACAAAACAGTATCACTTAGAGGAGGAAGGCTTACAAGTTTTCTTCACGCCCAAACTCGATTCCGTTATCACAAGTTAGACTTTTTATGAACGCACTAGAAGTATCACTTAGAGGAGGAAGGGTTACAAGTTTTCTTCATGCCCAAACTCTATTCCGTGATCACAGGTTATAGACTTTTTATGAATGCACTAGAATTTCTTCTAGAGTATTTCGTGACTTATCCAGACACTCTCTTTATTGTATTCTAACAGAGTTCCAAACTCTTGAAATATTCTCCTGATTATACAAATTGCAAGCCCATTACATTTATCATGACTACATTAGAGTGTTCTACATTCTTCATGAACTACAAATTTCCATCAAATGTTTGTAATTTTAATTTGCCAATGTGATGCTTTTGTTCCTTGTAGCTTCGACTCGGGGTTGACTATATCATTTTTATCATTTTATGAATTAAGTTGCAGGCAATTGAATCTTACTGGCTGTTAACCCATACTACCGAACTAGACTATGTACCTTTATGTTCTCTTGACGATGATCAATCTAAATCATGTACGCCAAACTCGTTACAGAAGTTCCACCATTAATTAGGAACCAGTATACATCTCTTTTTGCCTCTTACTGTCCGTGGTCATCCCTACTGCTTGTACCCTTTCAGTTAGTTTACAAGTTTAGTAAGTATGAACTCTTTCATCTGGCTTTCCGGTATTCCTCTCTATTCATAATTAGGTCTATATAACAATAGAAACATAAGGTTTCTTGTAGAGGGCCAAATAAGGGCAATTGATTATCTTCTTGAAAGAAAGGGTGACGAGGTATCATGTAAATATTTGTGAAGTTATATCTGGAGAGAGCTTGACCACACAACATAAATTCACTTTTTTTAAAGCTAGAATCAAGAGTTGCAAGAGAAAACTAGGATATATAAGAGATTAAGCGCCCGTTAGTTGAATTGAATGGTTAACGTTTAGTACCCTTTATGATGACATGTTAAAAGGAAATGAGTTTAATACCCTATATGGTGACATGTTAAAGGAAATGAGACCCCTGGCACAAAAGAGGAGCGGGACAAGTTGTTTTCACAAGTGTATAATGAGGAAAACTTAGAAGATCTTAATATAAAAAAACATATAGGAACTATTGGTAAGGCTGTAAAATTAGGGTTTCTGAAGTTAAGATTGGTCTGAAAAAAAAGTGGAAAACTGGAGGACCATATGATTTATCTGTTGTGGTTTTGAAATGTTTTGGGGACAAAGGATTGGCATGACTAAGTAATTATTTTAACTAAAATTTAAGGACTAGAAAAGGTCTAATGAGTGGAGTTATAATTTTGGCACCTATGAAAATAATGTTGTTCCAAATTATACTAAATATCGAGACAAACATATGTGTTGTTAAAGTCCCTTCCATTGCACAAACGCTAGTTACGACGAGGGTTAAATATTTATATTATTCCAATATGTCCCTGCATGTTGAAGGACTATTTTGGGCAGAGAGCTGAATTTTCTTTTATTGTACTTGTATAGTAGTTCTAAGTTACTGTATTTCCCGCTTTTTCTTTGATGTTAAATGGATTCTGTGTATTTTATACTGCAACTTGTATATGATGTCACTTACTTCACATCAAGTCAATCTTGTTTAGGTATCTCCAGTGTATGATGGAAATCAAGTTGATTCATTTGATTCCAACGTGAAACGAGAGGATGATGCTCATTGCTTAAGTCAGTTAGCTAAACAGAGGTATTGTTTTTTCCTCCTAGATATCTACATATTTTTCTATTACCATTATCTTGTACCTGTTTTATCTGGTTATATTTCTTTGTCATTTGTACTTTCTGGCGACCTTTATATTTTATGTCAATTAATTTTTTGATAACTTGAAATTTATTACAATTTTCAGTAGTCATCCCCCTCCTGCCTTTGGTTCATCACCAAATCTCGAGTCACTTGCGATTGAAGCCAGCAAGGTGCACGTTCAAGATGGAGATAGTGTTGTAGATGCCATTCAACACTTGACCAGGTTATGCGATTATTTCTTCTCATGTATAATTCCTTTACACTTCCTGACATTTCATCATTATCTGCACCTTCAATAAGATTAAGTAGTTAGATAAAGAAGAAATAGCGAAAACTTTAACTAGGGTGTATGATATAGTTCATCTTGGAGTTGCCCAACTGGCAGGCACTAAACCTCTTCCCAGCCGTACAAGACGTAGTATTATTCAGTTTTTATCCTTGGATTGCCTATATATCTACTTTAAAATTTTAATGCATCTTGTCAAATCAAACTATTTAATATTTGTATGTTCTGTTCATATTTTTTATTCGCAAAAGAAGAAATATCTGAGAAGTTCATGCATTATGTAATTGCCTGTTTGGGACCAGGACACAAACCCCCACATTTGGGACATGCAAACTATATGGAACTGGGGGGCTAGAGAATCTGGTAGTCCTAGCTAATACACTATGTACGAGTGTGGTTTGTCATGGTTTTGGGGGTTGCTACCACTCATCTTCAATTCCTTAGGGCATGTCTTTCCTTTCTTGTCTGATTCCTTACTGAATAAGGAAGAAGATTATCCTTTTCACTCTACTTTAATTTGGGTGACTGTCATCCTTATGGAGTATTACTGTTCTATTGCTTATTTCCGAAGCCTCCATGACTTTTCGTATGTGAATTTGGATTTACCATATTGATCTAGGATGCAATTCATAGAATGATATGAGAGCACATATAGGTCACAACTTTTTTCATTGAAGAAAATGATGAAGGTTACATGGTGATACTGCCTTTATGTTGGCCCAAAAGATGGAAATCTACCCCGAATTGTAAAATAAAGTACTGATGTTTAACTCGTAACATTCTTTGGCGTAAGAGTAGACAGTAGGATATCTAGTTTCTACTATATCCCAAAATTTATAAGACTAGGCTTTGATATCCAATAATGGTCTACGTTCTCCATGCGTATGATTTGGCTAACATTGAATCACCTTAAATTAGATCCAAATCAACTCATATAGGGTCCATAAGGATCATTGAAGATCACAAAATATTGATTAGATCTTCGCTCTTTTTTTTTTTTTCAAACTCTGTACCAAAATCACAATAACCTGTCAAATTCTAGTCTAACTTTGCGAGGAGTCCTTCCAACTGACCAAATAAATCTATACAAATTCCCATTGGAATCTCTTTTGCAGATGTGACGACTAGGATTTATAAGTGAGAGGGAAAGGGAGGAGAAAAAGGACAATTTTCGTAGTTCTCGGTAGTAGTGGATTTACAGTGACATATTATATGGATCTGGCCAAAACCATGCATACTGACCAAGTCACAGAATTTTTTTCTTATAACTTGTTTCATATCACATTTCATTCAAGGATATATATCACTTTCACAGGTATTCTTTGAATTAGCTATGCTATATGTGTCTATTTACTTTGGTTCTACTTTGTTTATAAAACCTTCTCATTTTATGAAGAAATATATTATTTTATCTGATCGCTTCAAGTTTCTGTTCTTCATTCTTGAGCAGTATCTCTACTAGAACTTAAGACCCTGACTACTACATGCTCTCTGATGCTGCTACAGACCCATGCATGAAATCACCTTTTCAACTGATGACAAACCAAAGCTTCTCAGTCAGGTAACATGTTGATTGCCAATTTATAAGTTCTTACCTCAAGGTGACATGTTTGAATAGGAAAAAATGCATAAGAATAATATTAGATAGCAGGCACTAAGCAAAGCCTTTATCGGAAAATTTTGGGGTTGGGTGTTTGAATCCTTTTCTTCCATTCAGCTCTGTTAGGGGTCTTGGGTTGTGTGTGGTGGTGGTGGTGATAGGTGGGTGGGGTGGGGGGGTCTTCTGCAAAGTGCAAACCCTATCCTTCTTTAAACTTCAATCCATGTTCATAGAAAAGGTAGAGATGAAAAACATAATGAAGTAAAAAAGAGGAGAAATGCATATGGGATAGATTGGACATCAATCAATATTGGTTGTTTATATTGTTTTGTGTGTGGTATTGTAAAATGGTATACGTCTACTTACATAGTTGTAAAGGGGTGGGTGGTGGTGTGTGTGTGGGGGGTGGGGGTGGGGGGTTGGGTGGGTGGGGGTGTTCTTTTGCAATACTAACAAAACCCATATCCTTCTTTAAAGTTTAAACTTCAATCCATGTTCGAAGCAAAGGTAGAGATGAAAATATGATGAGGTAAAAGGAGGAGAAATGCATATGGGATAGGTTGGACATCAATCAAGATTGGTTGTTTTTATTGTCTTGTTGTGGTATAGTTGTAAAATGGGACATGTCTACTCAAGGTTGTGAAAAGCGCTAGGTGTTAGTTGGGCTGGTTCCTGCCGCCTAGCGCCTAGCTCACCTAGGCGGACGCCTAGATCTAAGCGGTTCAAAAAAAAGTCCAAAAAAAAACTACTTAAAATTACAGGAAAAATTCATAAAACCCCAAAACATGTATAGTCGGATGTCGGAGGGGACTAGGTAGATGCCTAGGAGGACATCGGATAGACCCCAGGCGCCTAGGCTCCACGTAGGCGACCTTTTAGAAAAGAGTGTCTACCTACATCATCTATTTGTTGTCTGGTATCCTTTTCAATGTTTTGAAAGACGACAGCGGTTGCTAGGTGCATGTGCACGTGCATGTGCGTTTCTTTGTTTGGGTGGGGTGGGGGGGGGGGGGGGGGAGGTGATAGGTGGGGCTCTGCGACACTGAGGGGAATCTGAAGTTTAAGAATGAAGCATTCTGTGGGGTAGACAAGACCATCTTTGCCATCCAATCGATGGCAGACATTGTTTGTTGTGATCCATACACCTTGATTGTGTACAACAGGACTGGATACTCATAATACATGCATCAAGTGAAAAATCTAATATACTCTTAAAAAGATTTCTTAAACCATCTCAAAATTCAAAGGCCATCAGTTTTTATTTCAACTTTCAAATTCAGCAGGATATATCATTTTGAACCAATAGCCAACTAGGCTCATCTTGTAACACGGATGTTGGCTACCCGGACTCTCCTTCACTGCAATGTGTATCACACAAATATTATTTAAATAGAGATTGAATTTTTGGTGCTTTGTATGGGATTTTTTTCCAGTCACATCATAAAGTACTTCTAAATTCCGTACAAAGCTTAATGTTTCCCATTCCTCATTAGACGTTTGTGTTTGTACATGTTATCAAATCTTGTCCGGTTGTAAAATTGTGTCTTCAGTTCATAAGCTCTTTCAAACATCCTGAAAGTTCAATTGCACATCGGTGATCAATCTCACGTCAATACCTTTTGTGGTGCATTAACTTGTTTAGCCTTTTTTTTTTTCCTGGAACTTCTCTTATCTTCCCTATGATCCTGCCAGATGCTCCATCGTTCCATGCACCTTAACTATTACATCATTAATACTAACCATTGAATCTAGTTTAACAGTAATGAAACTAATTTTAGCTCTCCTATTTCGCTTGACCTTGTTTCCCCAGAATATCCTAAATCTTCCCAGAAATTCAGCCAATGTTTCGAATGTCATAAAAAACCCAATTGCCTATAATAGACCCATAGCGAGAACCAGTACTGGCGATTTTAATTATCCATTTTCAGTTTTGACGCCTGAAAATCAGTTGATGAACTTGTACGAGAAGCGAACTACTAACTTTTCTTGCACAGAAGTTGTTTCTGAACAGAAAAAGGGTCAGATTTAGGATGTAGAGTTTAGCCAATAGATTGTCCTATTTATTTATACTAGGGTGATTATGCTGAAGATCAATAAAATTTATGGCATATGGACTTTGTCCCACAAAAGCAAATATACTTGACCCATTTATATGTGACATACGTAAATAGAAATGCCTAACTTTTCCATGGTACAATAAGTTCAATAGAATAAGAATTTAACCTAGTTAGAGAAACTACAGTCTTGCAAATTTCCAAATTTGGAGAAACCTTGAAGCATTGGAAGTTAATTTGAAGTTCTTTGTTTCATCACATGTTATTCAACGTGCCAATTTTTGTTAGCATCACTTTCTCTGAATGTTTCATGATTCCTTCCCTTGATTCTCTACAATATTGTCTGGTTCTTAATATCATTTTTGGCTACTAGAAGGTGCACAATATAATGACAACTTTAACTTGTGACTGAATTTCAGTGTAGACATCCGTATGGGAAAGCTATAGCTATCTGTCTCTAAAATCATTTCCTTAAACTATGTTCATGAAAGGTTCTGATATGTTATATTTCCAGTTGACTTCTTTGCTTGCGGAAGTTGGTCTTAATATTCAAGAAGCACATGCATTTTCGACAAATGATGGCTACTCGCTCGATGTCTTTGTTGTTGTTGGATGGCCATATGAGGTAACCTTCAAATCAATTAGGACTTCCATTCTAGACCTTGATAGATTTTTGTACACTTGGTGATGTGTTCTTTGGAGAGACTTATGATAGAGCTGGCATATTATATTTTTTAATACCTCGGACATTTGCACCTTGAACAATTTGTTGCTTATACTGAATGCTTTTTTGAGAGAGAATCTACAATATTCATCATTAAACAATCACTAATAATTTCTGAAACCAGTCTTTCACTGTTTCACATGTAAGATTTGCTCTTTGTTTGTTCATCAAGTGGAAAAGCAGTGTTTTAAATGACATGAACGGCGGCCTTACCAGGATGTCGATTACAAACTACAGTGCTGAGGAACCAATGGATAAAATGGTTGACATCTTTCTTAGAGTTCCCACATAGGTGATAGGAAGATAATTCTCTGTGCGACTAACTAGGAAATATGGTCCTATACATCTTCTGTCTGCATATAACAAAAGCCTACTTGAGATGAAACCATAAAAGCTGGCAATTTCTTGAAAGCGATACACAGACGTGCGCACACACATAATCACCATAATCTCAAAAATAAGTTACACAAATAATACTAAGGAATTTATGAAATGAATTTTTTGAAATAGCATATTGTCTTCATTGAGTAGAACAATTACTAATAACAGCAGTTTACTATTTATCTCTAGTAATTTTTTTCTCATGCAGATAATATGAAGGCTAAATATTGGACTTGATATGTTCTTCTTTTGAAAGGCTAAAATCAATAACAATGCCATTAAGGAACTTTGCCTTCATGATTGCTAAAAATTCATAATAATCGATTCAACGTATTATCATAAGCTAGATGGTATGTTCTTTTTTTGATTTCTTTCATTGTAATCGGTCGTCGAAGCATATCATTGCTAGCACCTGTAACAATTCTTTTGCAAATCAATGCCGAAAATTATGTAGGGTAGTCGACCTGATTATATAGAGTAGTACAATATGCCAATGCGCATCCTATATATATATATATATATATATATATATATATATATATATATATATATATATATATAGGTGCTGTGACATCTTCTCCATTTAAATCTAAAAGACTTACAACATGTTTTTGACGTTGTCTTGCACATATCACACTATACAAAAATTTAGAACACTGATCATCGTCTTTGAGCCAGTCGTACATTGCATGTTGTCGAACTTGTTGCTCTTAAATGAACTGTAATTTGCTGAATTTCTCTTTAAGTACCTGTTCCCATCGAAGGAATGACCTATCCTCTGGTGTTTGTTGTACCCGTTTTTGAACATATGCTAGTTCTTCTAATTTTTCTAGCAGTAGCAGCTTTAGCCGGGCGACATTCCATGTCTTCAAGGCTTTTTTAACTCAAGGTAGTCAAAGGCGCAAGACGCACTCGAGGCGCAAAAGTTCCATATAGCATGAGACGTAAAGCGCACTTAAGACGCACGTCCGAACGAAACGAGACACAAATATAAAAATAATAAAAATATACATAAATAAATAAATTAGTAATGTAAGAAATAATAGCAAATAATATATTAAAACCAACATAAATATGTTAAAACTTAAAACATAACCAAGTGAACTGGCAAAGCAGCAGTCAACAGAATTAACAAGAGTTTATATTATCCCTACCACGTTTTTAGTAAATTTTAGTTTTTTCAGTTCAATTGTAACTAACTAATTGTATGAGCAAGTGTTATCTCTCTGACTCAAAGTTTTTTGTATAAATAAAAAAAATTCATAAGACACGTCTAGGTGCGTCTTTTCTTAGTTGCACCTTGCAGAATGGCACACCTAAGGCGCGTTTGGAGAAATGTGCCTTGCCTAGTGAGGTGCGAGGCACAGCTGTTGCGCCTTTTTGCGAGGCGTACCTTAGACGCGACTTTGACTACCATGGTTTAACTGCCTTGAGTCGCTGGCATATCCTATACTGATTTGAGCCAACAACCTGCAGCTCCAAGCTCGATATAAGAGCCTCATGATAACTGTCAAAAAAAATTGGGAGTAATTATAAAGAAACGATATGTTACGAGGAGGATGAGATGATATGAGACGTACAATAATCGGGGAATGATCAGTCGTAACTGCAGGAAGACCTTCCACAATAATATCATGGAATTTCTCGAACCACTTTGAGTTACCTAGAGCTCTGTCCAACTGACTTGTGATCCTATTGCTAGTAGCTTGATTACTTCATGTCCAAATTAAACATCACGTTTCAGACATGGGAGTCCCGATCCCAAACGACAATTCTGGAAGCCCTCTAGAATCAGGTTTGGAACACGCCGACCACCCATCTTTTCTTGATGATACAGAATGTCATTAAAATCCCCAAGCACCAACAATGGCAGAAAGCTTCCAATATTCTGACATATTGTAATAATATCTTTCCATAGCTTGTATCGAAGGCATCGATCATTAGAGTCATAGATTGCCCCCGCCATTAGCTAATCCTCCATGGTTGACAAATTCGACGACCATTAGTTGTTCAAATTCGAATCGCAACATTCCACTCCACGACTTTCTGTCTTAGAGAACCCAAATGCGGGCTATAGAAGACATGCAAATTATGTACAGACTCCGAGTCATAGGATTACTTTGAATGTTAAGACGAATTCTACAAGACAACTTATATCACAAGCCATGGTTTATGGAACAAACATGACCATGTAAGAGAAAACATCTCCAAAATATGATGTAGATGAAATAAGAATACCGGATGAATGAGTGCAACACATTAAAGGATAGGATAAATATTGAGTAGATTCATTTGGGGCCTTGCTTCCCTCATTTTACTTGCTAACCGTTCTCAGGGAAACGACAACCCTTACTTTCTCAAACAATCAACTGGAACTGACCTGAAAGGGACTATCACTTCAGACAAACACGTGGGCGTGAATTTGCTGTCATACTTTCATGCTAGTTGTTGCTACTCGCATTTCCGCATGCGTGCTTAACGCTCCATCTTTTTATGTGCACCGGCCTTCCAAGAAGGATCCGTTCTGGTTGGCGCCTCCACTCGTCTCTTCCTTAAATGCCAGGGCAGTTCTCAAGCGGCGAAGCCTGGTAGAGGTGGTGTCAATTGATGATAGGATGAGAGGAAATCAGTTGAGATGATATGGGCAAGTACAAAGGAGACCAATGATGCACGAATAAGGGGCGATATGATCTTAGTTGAAGCATGAAAATTAGTTGCAGACCTCACAAATTTCTAGTAAAACAATGAAAAAGATATAGTACTTGCTATCGCAAGAGTGGACCCCAAAATTTTGGGATAAAGACTTTGTTGTCGTTTTTATCTGATAGTGTTAGAGAAATAGCTCTTAACGGAGCAGAACTGGAACAAGGGATTTAGTAGCTAAACTCCAAAACCTTGGAATAACTTATTTCTTGGTATTCCGTACCTTTAAGGTGTAAACTTTGCCAAAAGAAGACCGAGCAATGTTCAAGGGGAACATACTTAGATCTCTACTACTAGAATGGTTTCCAGCGGGGTGTTGTTATACATACATGTATACATTGTCTCATTCATTTTTCATACTCAATGTACTCTTTTAGTTGAGTTCTGAATCAGTGCAGGATGTTTATAATATGTTCAACTGCCAAAAACTTGGTTCTTTCTTCTTGTATTTATGCTTTAACCTATTTTTGGATCTTGATCATTATAGTTGTCAATCAAGAAATATTTATATTAGATGCATCCAATGGAGCTTGTATATCATCCTACATATTAGAACGATAACATCATTGTTAATTTTTTTAGGAAACCGAGCAGCTTAGGAATGTCTTGCACAAGGAAATTCAGAAGATTGAGGTAATAAATTTTTAATTTTTTTGAGTAATGCAATGCATTGGGTAAATGTTTGTAATAGTAAAATTTCAACTATGGAATCAAAAAATACTTTGTTTTGATATCTTATTAATGAAGTGGTGTTCGGTGTCTTAAAGTCAATAACATAAAAGGCTCTTGTTTTAAAATATGAGCTTGTCATCCTGTTTTTGATGGTGTTAAAATATTTCTTGTACGAAGACGTGTGTTAGGGATTGCGGAGCTTTGATAAGATTTTCTAATGTTACATCCAGCCATGGTCTCAAAGGGCAGTAGACCCCGAGAATTTTTATTTTATTTTTATGTATGTACGTACAAGGATAGTTCAGTAAATAGATTAGTAAGAGTAGTTCAGTAAATATACTGAAGTCGGTGGTTGCTCTAATCTCTTGTTATAAATAAATCTCTAATCTCTTTTAATTGTAACTCTCTCGAAATAATAAAATTACTTACGTTCAGTCGTGGACGTAGGAGCCATCTTCGAACCACGTAAATCTCGTGTTCTTGTGATTCTTCTTCTTCGCTAGTACCACGTTCATAAGAACATGCTCCAACACGAGACGATCATGTCCATGAACGAGATTTGCTATAATTACTAGCTATGTTACACGAACACAGATTCTACACGACATGTTTAGACACGGCGACACATCTGTTTTTTTAATATTCTGATAAAAAAAACTTTATTTCTTAAAAATGCTTAATCCTTTTACCCTCAATTCCATATTTGAGATTCAACACCTATTTTGGTGTGTCTTAGTATATTTTGGAGTGTCCATGCGTGTCCAATACGTGTGTTAGACACAACACTGACACGACATGAATGTTGGAGTTTCCGTGCTTCTTAGATTACTAGGGATTGCAAATTAATTCAAAACTCGTTTTGGTTTACTCTTCCAAGGTTCCACCCAAATTCGGTGTTGCATTTCATTCTGAATCTCTTTAGTAGATCGTTCCATTATTCTCATAAAGAAGGAACATATTGTTATTATAACTTCAGAACTTCACTCTTGCATACCAGTGTTTTAAAATGCCCGTGACGTCTAGGTACGTCTGATGCTCGAGACTCACCCTTGTGCCTCATTTACTATGAAGTCAGGCTCTTTCATCTAGGCCCGTGCCTTTTGTGCCTCACACTTAGTTTTGATGTGCGTACTTTGTGTTCCTCGCTTCGTTGAAGCCCAACCCTCTCCACGTGCCTTGAACCTTGTAAAACACTGAATTTCGAAGAAAACACTTTTTTCTTTCCAGATTGTGTATGAAGTTGAAAATTTGGAACCTATAGTATAATTCACTTATTAGAAAGCAACAAAACATGATATACTGTACCCCTAAAATATTTCCCATATGTGATTGAAGAAGTTCGGATGCAAACTTGGCTCCACATTTGTTACCTTAGTCGTTTGTCTCATCTACCTAATGTTGCTGACAAGAAGTGCGAACTATGTACTATGGTTTTATGGTTTCTACTCAACTACAACTGAGTATATCATTAATCCATTCATAATCGTTCCTTTATCTCGTTCTATAATTCTCATAGAGAAGGAAAATGTCTATATACTATATATGTCTTCCAAAATTAGGTAATTATCTGGAAACCCTCCCCCCCCCCCCCCCCCCCCCCCCCCCAACACAACTTTTACCCGCTTACCATCGAACTCTTATGATGATTTTTTTCATCATGGAGCCCCCTCCTGCCGTTAGAGACTCAAGAGACCCGTTAAGTCATGCCCCATGTGAAGTAGTTTTATACTTGATGAACGGAAATGCCCTTCTTTTAACCGGTACGTTTTCCTATACCCATACTTTTTTTCAACAATCACTTGCATCTTCTGGATTTGAAAATCCTGTAGTTTCCAAGTCGAGGAAAAATCAGAATCCTGATTTTGACCATAAAAACATCTGACATACTCATGGCTAAAAGATGTTCTGGTTGTCTATTTCCTGTATTGATGTGATAGCTCATGTAACGAATGATTGAGGTTCTGAACGATTCATCCTCATTGTTACAGTTTTGAGTGGAAGATTTCGACACTTTCTAATTTGATTACCTGCTGTGTGAAAATGCTCTGTGGCTTGTCAACAATTTTCTACTTTGGGATGCTGTTTTAAAGTTACGTTTCACTTTGATAGCTTCTGTTTTTTGTCTCATTGAACTTATGGTTGGTTGGTTGGCTTTCTCCCTCAACGTTAGCTCATATATGTATACAGAAACAAGCATGGTTAAAGCCTTGTCCATTGTCTCCAAAAGTGGAAAATGAACAAATTAGAGAGGAACCATTATCTGCCCATGTCCACATACCCACAGATGGGACCGATGTATGGGAAATTGATTTCAGATTGTTGAAGTTCGAAAGACAAGTGGCATCTGGTTCATATGGCGACCTGTAAGATTTACCAGTCAGAACGTAAATAGTTAAACAATGCCTTTTCTTTTTGACGTACGGTGGTGTAATTTTCTCTTTCTTCTTTTAGTTACCGTGGAACATACTGTAGCCAGGAGGTGGCTATCAAAGTACTCAAGCCTGAACGTGTAGATGTGGATATGCAGCGTGAGTTCGCACAAGAAGTCTACATTATGAGGTCAGTTAAAAGGGTCTTCCTTTTATACCGTTCTATTTGGTGAGCATCTGACTTGTTGATTTGTCAATACTTATGTATCTTAGTTTTATAAATTCACACAAATAGACAGTTCTTATATCTGTCTTAATTTGCCACTACATGTGCTTTGTGGATTTTAACTTTTGACTTGCTATCTTGTCACACGTCCTCATGAAGATAGAACAGACTTACAAAATCTAGCATGTGTAATGGTATAATTATATGTTTCATGTGTCATGTTTATTATATAGTAAGAAATCTTCTTCATTATCTTCGTGGGTATATGTTGGTTAATTTTGTTCTTAAAGGATTCATGCTTGATTTACTAATAAGCAAGGGAGAAATTGACAAGAGAGGATTTGCCAGGGAAATTTTTGCAAGAATATAGAGTTACTGACCTGTATGTGATTTAATGGAGTTCAGATAGTTCTCTGACTGATTAGAAAATCACCTATATTTGCAACAACCCTATTTAACAATCGAATTATATGAATCTTATCTGGATACCTTTTGGTCTGATACGGATTAGTGGACATAGAATGATATTATAGTCATTACTTTGTCCGGAAAATTCATTAATAGCAGCATACATAAAATATATTAATCATCTGTTGCCCTTCTTCCCTACTTGATAAGTGTTTGTTAGGTCCTGTTTGATCTGTATATGGCACCTTCTGATTGGATAATTGTGCTCCAGGGAACAAACACCAGTTGCAACTTTATTATCATCTGCACATGTTTCCAAGTAGGATATCAATGTAAACTTTATTGCCTAAACAAAGTTTAACAAATATTGAGGACTTTTCCACTATCTTAAGTGACAGATCATCCTTCTGACATGTTGATGTGCATAGTCACTGCAAACTGCATTAGGTGTTCTAGCAAATGTACACACATGGACAGAAGAATATTTAGATTAAGAAAATAACATGGATTCAGAAGGATTTAGCAAGTATGTAGGTTCACTTACATTCAGTCTTAGTCAGAAGAAGTTGATTTACTGGTTGTTTACACTTCTTGGATCTAAAGTGGAACATAATAGGACTATTCATATACGAGTAGAAATATCTGAAAGAGTATGTGTAATGCTGACTCATAGCAGTAATGCATGCTCCTACTTCCTAATTGTGGCAATTGACAATGATGGCTTAGTCAAAAGATTGCTGCATTTCAAAGCATATACTGCAATGTTTTAAAACCTGTTCTCCATATCGGCATTTGTAGAGTTTCAACTATAGTTTTGGTATTGATCTCCCTCCTTTTCCTCTGTTATTGTTTTGCTCCTCCCTATACCCATGCACTTGGCTCTGTTATTCCAGTGAAGGTGAATATATATCTTGAAAGTTGATATCTCAATTGAGAGTCTCTCTTCTGTGTAATAACTAAATCATTGATTCATTAAAAACAATGTCATGCACAACTTAGAAAATTTTGGAGTTTCTAATAAAGATTGTTTTTAATGGGTTATGTCTAGATTAGATCACAATACATCATAAGAGTTCTTTTACGGCATTTTGGTACAATATAATATAATTAACAGTTCAAATAAAATTTGAATTTGAAGTTTGCTATCGCCTCCCCCTCTATTACTCCTAATGCCTGTTCGAGGATTATCTTAAAAATATTCTATTATATCGACCTAGACTAATCTCTCTTCTGGTTTCCTGGTCTACACCAAGAGCGAAATAAGACACTATATACATATGGGGTTTGGTTGACACTTCAAGCCATGATTTACTGTCTTGTTAAACTTGTTTGTCAATGATTTTATATAATGTGACATGGGAGTGAAACAAGAGATAATATGAGACAGTATAAGTAGATAGGAAAGAATAGGTCTCTTGTACCTATTCCTTCTGTACCTCAAATCATTTACCATTGCTTAAATTTACATTTTGACTTTCTTTTCTCTGAGAGACTAAACCATGGTTGCCTTTACCAGAAATGACAGTTTAGTCCCTTTATGATTTCATTCAGTTCACGTTGTTTTTTTCCTCTTTCTGCAGGAAGGTCCGTCATAGAAATGTTGTGCAATTCATTGGTGCATGTACAAAACCACCTAGCTTATGTATTGTGACTGGTACTCATTTAACTAATTTTGCCACTCTTTAGCTTCTAGTTATCCAAATTTTTTTATCAAACTTTGCTGGTTTATCAGATTTAATGTGCTGGATCTGTATCATTTCAGAGTTTATGTCAGGTGGTAGTGTATATGATTTTCTTCATAAGCAAAAGGGTGTTTTCAAGCTTCCAGCTTTACTCAGAGTTGCAATTGATATATCGAAGGGGATGAACTATTTGCACCAAAACAATATTATCCATCGGGATTTGAAAGCTGCTAATCTTCTGATGGATGAAAACGAGGCAAGTGATTCAAGTCCATTCCCTTTTTATGATAACTGATCTTATACCTGAGTACCACTTGTATCAATTTATCTGGAATTTTGCCAAGTGACCTTAACTTAATATTTCTTATCTACTATTTATCTGTTATTTATTTTTCTGCAGACAACTTTTCTGTGCCTTACTGATCTTTGAATTGGTTTGATTATGATGGTTTCTTGAGCTTTCTTATAACTTGCACTTCGAGAGTACCTGCCTTTTTGGCTCTTGACTAAAGCATATAAGCAACTTTCGTAGCTGTCTCTTCTACACCAACTTCCTTAGTTGATTGCCTTTTAACTTTCTTGGTGTGCTTTTTTTGCAGCAGAGTCCCCTTTTTCTTACAGATTACTTGTTCTTACATATCATTTTAATTCAAGTCGTCCTTCAACCTGATTGAAGTATATATAGACCTGAAATATCGCAGCTTATTAATTAATATTTTACCCTAAATGGATGATTCTGGCAGCTACCAACATATGATCTGTATGGCTGTATACTGATAAGTTAATAACTATGTTTTATAGATTCTGTTGAACTATCAAATATCAATATGCACCATATACATATTCCTTTCTTTTTATCTCACTCTCTAGTGAAGAAATTAGTATGGCTCGAGAAACATAGAACCAATCCTAGGGTGACAACGAGCCCCTCCCCCACCAGTGTTCTAAAGTAGTGGCATTAACAACACAAAAGGGAAGGGCTATTGCCAATTTGCCACCACAATAGCAAATAGAAGTCTCGTGGGCTGAACCAAAGATAGTCAACATTTACATCTATCACGAACTTGCCAAGGGAGTTTCGCATGAGAAAGAATAGGGTAAGATGCTAGCACGAACATCAGGTGAACATCAAGCCTCCATGTCTTGAAGAGATTGTAAATGGTATCAGATGAAGGCAAATCTTGTCATACCAAGCAAGGAGATCAAAATCAAATTATTGTTTCGTACTTCTGAAGTACCAGAACTGGAACCTGGCCAACATTAAATGCGAAAGTGGTTAGAGGAGGCCAGCAATAGAATAGATTGTGATTGAACAGTAATGGTGCTTAATTATATGAAATGTAATCCTGACCTTCATTTATACATATAACTTCTTGTATCAGGTAGCTCATTGGTTGAAATATCGAATATCAAGCTTCTGTTACCTGCTGACCCAAATAGGTAAACATCAAGAATTGGCTTGTGGAAACACTGGTTGAGATGTTCCTAGAAACTCACATATGAACTTTAATAAACCGTAGAAAACAACTATGGTTTGTACCAAATTCAATTTGGGAGAGACTGCATGGTTTGACAAAGGGTGAGAGCTACTGGGCAGACGATACCACTTGCTGCCCTGACTATATGTGTTGTAGATCCCTAAATCAAATGATTCTCTCTTTTGGAGACCCAAAGAGGCATATTCTAGTAAGAGAATGGAAGGATCCAAATGGGTGAATAGTGGGCGGGCTTCAATTATAGATAAGTCAGGGTTCTAGCTTAGATGAGTACCTAGATCAAAATACAAATTAAATTATTCTAGCATGTATCCGCCAATATATGTTAATGAAGGAAATCAGAAATATGGTTTATTAGTTGGAAATCCCTATTTTTTTTCCAAATTTAATGGAAACCCCCTTGTCGTTAAAAACTCAGAAGTTAATACCCTGCAGTTCGGAAGATATTCACTCCGTTAGTCGAAGGGCCATGTCAGCATAATATGACCTGAATACCCTTGTGTACCTTCCCATTTATTCTCTTAAAATTCGTCTAGTATTCAAGATAAAAAAAGATTAAAATACTAAATTGACCCGGTAAAATAGAAGAAGTGTTGCCAATTGACACTAACTTCTAAAATTTTAAATGACTAATTCTTTAGTTTTCTAAAACTTTATATCGAAATGTATGACAACTTATAAATGTTTAATGATTCTATTCTATTTAACTGAATTTATTAATGTATTAATGATTCTATTAAAAAGCTAAATATAGTACCACTATTTCCTCTTAGTTTTCTTCTTCCCCTCTCTCTATCCTTGCTTTTGTTACCTTCCTCCCCTCCCCTTACACCCCTTAACGCCAGTCCTCGCAGGGGCTGCCGATGGAGACGCCATGGTACCACTTCAGTCACTAGCGGCTTATAGGTGGATTTGCTGCCAGAACTGAACCCATCTTAGGCTGTCAGTGCATTGATTCCAATGGTGAGCATGTCACTTGTTCCGGTGGCTAACTAGAGAAGGGTACAAAGGGGGTGGGAAGCATTCTCCAGTAGCAGCAATAGCAGGCATTACCATCATGAGGAAGGTGCTGGAAGGTGTCATTGTCTTGTAATGGTCGTTTTCGACAGTAGTTGGTGGTGGGGGAAGGATGGTGGTCCTGGCATTCAACGTAAGAAGATGAAGTTAGTGGTACCAACAACAGATATTGGTAGCTACAGAGGCATTGATCGTGGCAATTTATTTTGTTTTTACATTAAAATTTGATTTGTAATTTAAGCTTTAAAACATAAAAGTATGAAGAGGTTGGGAACACAATGGTAATTAGGTCACTTCATTCTTTGGTTGCTCTTTGATAAAGAACATCAACGTGCCATGACAGGCCTTGCTCATAGAGATATTAGGGTGAAAGCCCAACTATGATACCTGGGAATTTTTTGCGTCGAGTCCTTGGAGTTTGTCCCTCATAGCATACAAAAACCGTGTTGATTTGGAAACATGAGTGATCAGAGAAAGGAATTGGGTCTGTTGTGAGTGGTGGCTAGGGTTTCATACGCGGGGCTAATCGAGATTGAGGCATATTAGAATGTGATTGTAACATGGTAGAAATGATATATATGGTGGTTTGGACGGTGGCAATGGGCCATAGATGAGCTCAATGTGGTTGACTGGTAGGTGGAGTCATTGTTTGGTTGGTTGTTTTGGTAAGGACCCAGAGAAGAGTCACAACCATGATGGTGGTCGAGGCCAGGTGGAAACAATTTTGGTTAGTGCAACAATAGTGGTTGAGGAGACACAGTGAAGAGGCACAACAAAGTGGTGATCAAGGCCACAAGTAGTGGTCTGGTCTGGATGATCGTGTCTACATGCACGTGGAGGGAGCATAGGGATGGCGGTGTCAAGTCTGCAATGTCACATGAAGGATGAAATGGGCATCACAGGGAGGAGCGGCGCAGGAATAACAGTTGTGAGGGGTCACTGTCTAAGTTAGGGTTGGAGTGGTGTGAATGGAGTGGAAGAGGCGCCTAGGGGTGTGGTTCTTGGATTTGATTAGAGTTAGGGTTAGGTTTGAGTTTAGGATTGCATAGGTTAAGGCTAGGGTTTAAATTTTTAGTAGATGGTAGTGTCAAAGCTCTGATTCTATGATAGAATTTGAGAGAGGCACTTGGAAAAACACAAATTAAGGATCATTATCATTAGGCTTAAGGCCAAATATATTAACAAGCTTTACTTGTAAATTAGCTACTCTTACCAATGCGGGATTAAAAGAGCACAAACGTAAAAGCTATGAAGCTATACAACCCAATGACTATTCTTAACAATTTTTTCTCCTAAGAAGAGCCCCACCCTCGAATCAAAATGAGTTTTTGTCAAAAAGTCCTATGATAACAGTATTATGGATGATGATATAGTATGCCTCAGATATTGGGCTCTTGCTTTATAAAATGGGATGGGAAGTGCTAAGGCAATGGAAAGAGACATGGAATATGTACAAGTGATGACTGGATTAGTGCATGTATGAAATAAATGTTTAGTAAAAGCTTTATGGATCCATCTTTAGTTTAAATATATTATGGAACCTCTGATGCATCAAATGTATAACACCACCCAGTACCATCAATATCTTTGGCCTTCCAACAAAGCTACAGAATTCAAGCCAAAATTTTATCCCTGACTGACTCTTAGTTTCATGACATTGACTAGAATTTATGATTTCTTTATTGTTCTATTACATATTTGTCTTATTTTCTTGGCAGGCTTAATATGTCAAAGCAATTTCATGATAATTCTTATGTAACTTTTTCTTATTATATCTGTTACGTTATGAATATAACTTGAATTGAGTTATTAAGTCATAACTCATAAGCTTATGGCTGACCTGAGTATCTGTGTTGTCTTAGTCTTTTCGTTCTTATTAATCGAATGTGTGTGTGTGTGTGTGTCCAATTACCATGTAATTATGAAACTAGAACTAATTAGTATACCATGTCTGAAGCACTTTCTGGAGTACTTATTCTAGATTGCCATATTGTTTGTTCGTTTTACTTTTTCAAAATGGTTTTCCTTTTTAGGTTTTAATGGACATCTTTTATTAATCTCGAACTGAAATATCCAATTGGGAATTGCTGCAACCAAAGTTGCTGAAATGGTTTTTGCACTAAAACCTCAATTGACTATTCAAACTTAAGTCCAGTTAAGTCTCCTGCTCAATTAGAGATATCCAAGTAGACAATGTGATCGTAATGTCATTTATTTGCTTTTTGGAAAGAATAAGGTATTAGTTCAGTGAAGTGTGCACTCTTAACATTGACAGGATTTTGTTTGCAGAAATTATTGGAATGAGTTTGTGAAAATGGATTGGTTGGATGGTTGATTTAGATTTACATATGTATTACACTATTATTGAACACCAATAGAAAGTGAAAGAAAATATTCACAGAACTAATATAAAGCTGATGCTACTATATGGATCAAAATAATAACGACAGGGATACATACATTTAAGCTGGGCATATTATCTGGAAGGATATCTAGACACTTGGAATAGGAAGAAGGAATCAGGAAAAAAATTCGATACGGTAGACTAGTCATTTCATTTAGAACAACTAAAAGGATTTCTTTAAAGCTGGCTTATGTAAATTAGATACAAGTTTTTTCTCATGTTTGCATGTAAAACTTTATTCTTATCATCAAAAGGATGTGGATATTAACCTTTTTTTTCTTCTTATTTTATATTTGTCATTGTTTTATTTGTACATATACTGCTTGTCTGCTCTCTTTTAAAGTGTCCGATATGACCTTAAAATATATTCATTTTTTGCTATCGTCCAGGTGTTGTTAATTACCTACTTGTCATTTGATTTTATATTTTAGGTTGTCAAGGTTGGTGATTTTGGTGTTGCCCGTGTTAAAGCTCAAACAGGAGTTATGACTGCGGAAACTGGAACATATCGTTGGATGGCTCCAGAGGTATTTTCGGGCATCAATTTAGTTTATATAGGAAAGTGCTGTCGCGTTGCTACTAATAGCAGAATTTTTCTGTTGGTATTCACAATATATTGCGGTCATATTAAAAAAGAATTAGTAGGATTTGTTCTAGAAGAATTACAAAGGATATGTTGGTAGGGCATGTATTAGTTGAGATGGAATTTTAATTAAATCCTCTTTTACATTTGATGCTGAACACCTAATTGCTAAATATCCTTTTATCTTTGCTATTAAGTTATTACTGTTTTGATAGGCTAATGAAACCATGCATAATATTGTAAGAAAGGATTTGGTAAAGTTGGTTCTTTCAGTGTGTGGCACTTCATTAGCATGGCCATAGTCATAGTACGGACCAAATTTTCAGAAGTTTTATCTCTTGTATTTATGACGACCATACTGTTAGGTTATATAGTAGCATACTTCTGTATTTTATTTTATTTTATATTATTTTGAGATAATGCCAGTCACTAAATGAATGTCCCTATCATGAGCTACTAGCACCAAGACCTCCCCCCCCCCCCCCCCCCCCACCCCCCCTCCCCCATTTAACTAAATTGGATTACTGAACAAAGATGTTAAAGCGTATACTGGTATATTTTCATACTCTTTAGATTGATAGCCACAAGCAACCTACAAAAAAAAACAAAAACACGACGGAACAATACAAAAACAAGACAAACAAAGCAAAGCGTTTATCCGAAATATTTGAATCTTTTTCTTCCATTCAACTCCGTTAAGGGCCATGACTCTGTCCCATTAGCAAACACAATATCCTTCTTTTGGAGACTCAATCCAAGTTCGTTCAGGCATATGCCTTGTTTTTTGCAGCTTCTTTAACTAATATCCTATCACTACTTACTGCTGCATCTAATGCAAGGTCTTAAGTATTGGTCGAAACCAATACGTTTTGGCCATTTCGGGTCGTTATTTGGAGGTCCGAAACGGCAGAACTACTAAAACGGTCCGATTGAAAAACCACTGAAACATCCGGATGCCGAAATCGATACACACATAGGAAGGGACTGAAACCGATACCAAATCTAATTTTTTGAACCTTGATATGTTGGTCTGCTTTGCACATGTCCAAACGACCTATGACGATTTTTTTCTTGTCTTACCCTCTAAGTGGTACCAACTCAAAAATTCCAATGGATAGTCATTTCTTAGCTTTCATTGTATTGTAAATCGCCTATGTTGGCATTTCTCATTTCAGTGTGAGCTCATATGTTGGACATTTTTTCTTGATTTTCCAACATTATGAAACATACAGCATGGCTGACTTCTAGCTCTCAAAACTTTCCTTTCAACTTTAAGGGTATCCTACGATTAAGTACTCGTCTTCAACGACCCTGCTTTAATTATATGAATTATAACCTTCTCAATCTCCCCATCTTGATGAATTATTGATCCTAAATACCAAAAATATTAGGTTTCTTGTCTATCATATATATATATATATATATATATATATATATATATATATATATATATATATCCGTCATTTCTTTTTGAAGTATATTTGTTATATTCTGTTTTCTTCCTACTAACTGTAAAACTTCTTATCTTCCAAAGTTTCTTGCTGCAATTTTGTTGCTCGTCCACTCCCATCAACCCACACATTTTGATAAGCAAACAACATACACCATAGAACCTCATCCTAGCCTGCCTCGTTATTTCATCCATAACTAGTGCAAAGAGGAATTGACTTAATGTTTATTCTTTTGATGTAAACCAGTGGAGATGGAAAATACAGTAGAATCTCCTCCAGTAGTCCACACATTAGTTGTAGCTCCATCATACATGTCGTTTGTAATATTAATATAGTTACTAGACACTTGTTTCTTCTCAAGAATCCACCACATTATCTCCTTAGGTACTTATAATAAGCTTTTTTTCTAGTCAATGCAAACCATATATGGATCCATCTTACTTTCTATTTTTAGGATTCTTATCTTGGTGATATCTGATGTGTTGTATGTCTTTTTGTTCGATATGCCTATTATGTCACTTCTCCTGTTATGCACCTAATAACCAATGCCTCAATGTCTTGACTATTCAGTTACTCAACAGAGATGTTCTAGGGAGATTTTATTGTAGATAACTTCTGATGGACCTGTCACACCCGCACCCGGTTGTTCGGGTACGAGTGCGTGGGCACGCCCAGCCTACGCCGCAGTGTCGACGGTAGAACGCTATCTGGAACTAGTACGGTATAACCCACACCTTATAATATAAAAGGAACAAATATTATACTCAATCACAAAACTAAGGTAGGTAGAAACATGCTGTAGTATATATATGTATATAAAGGTTACAGTACAAAATCTTGTGTTCATAAATCATACAACTATAGTAAGTCTGCAAACTTTAACTATTGTCATAACTAGGTCTCCCGCTTGCGGCTTTCTTCGATCCTCCAGGAGGTAAAATCAGGCTCGAAGCTATTTTTCCAAAAATCCATAATAGATAGGGCACAGGTTCTTCTAAGTGCTACCTGAAATATTATCCAGTCAAGATTGAACGAGTACAATTCTAATAGCAGTTTCAATACATGATAAGGACTATAAAGCCGTGATAGAAAAAGCAGTACATGATGGATAAATAAACTAACATCAAGACATAGTAAGAAATGAACATGAAAAAAATGAATAAACAGAAAAATATGTCATGTATCAACAAGAAAATATATAGTCACTAAGTGTTTTGAAATACTAGTTTGATTATGTGATCGGCTTAGGATTGCGCAATGGGAGCCGGCTAATCATACGTGAAGTGTATGGTTGGCCTTTGCACATGAATTATATTTGCACAGGATTTAAGGGTATGATCACATATAAACTAGCATTTTTTTGCCCCGACTAGCATACATGAATTACACGAATATCAAGTATTACACAAGATCAAAGTCTAAAAACACAAGATATGCTAGTCCGTGTTTCTTCGTGTCAGGAATCAAGTACAACAATACTACATGTGTTATATAAATTATCAGTAAGAAAACCATCAGAGACTGTACTCGCTGGGATCCAAAGCGGGTGAAACAAGTCCGAGTGTGTGACGGGGTCCAGATAACCTATATCATGAATAATTTACATTAATTGGTGAAATATAATTAAGTAGATTTAACCCACTAGATTTCTAGGTCAATTTTATACTATTTCTGATTTATAGATGGGACAAATATCTATATAAAAACTTAAATATAAAAATAATATATATATATATATATATATATATATATATATATATATATATATAGATAGATACACATATATGTAGATACATATATATAGATACATATATAAATACATAGATACACACACATATATATATAAGGTATATAGATACAATATAGTATACATATATAGATACATATTTAGTATATATATATATATATATAAATACATATATAGATACACACATATATAAGATATATAGATACATATATAGATACATATATAAATACAATATAGTATACATATATATATATATATATATATATATATATATATATATATAAGGTATATAGATACATATATAGTATACATATATAGTATACATATATAGATACATAGATATATAGTATACATATATAGATAGATATATAGTTATGTATATAGGGTACATATAGAATATATATATATATATATATATATATATATACAAATATATATTGCTGCTTGCTGCAGCTGCTGCTCTACTGCAGTCCTTTTCTTCCCCCCTGCTTGACACACACACACACACACACATATATATATATATATATATATATATATATACTTATCCTAGTTAGAGTTATAAAAATTTAAAGAGGGTCAAGGGTTACCTTATGAGGAGAACTCATATTCCCTTGCTAATATGGTTGAGGGAAGATGAGGGATGGTGAGTGAAGGAGGTGGAAATGTGTTTATATAGAGGAAAATAGTGAGTTGTCAAGATATTATTATAGTGAATTGACCATTGTGCCCTTAACCAATTCAATTTGGATTTCTATTCTTATGAAGAACAATCCAAATTGAATTTGACTTCTCATTAACCTAATTTAAATTCTTGATTAAAATGTTTTACTACTAAGCATTAATTTTAATAGTCTAATTAACATGAAGGTTACTGGACCAAACATAGGCTATCCTTTTTAGGAAACACAACCCTTTATCCTAGACTAGTTCCAACAAACTCTTATTCTAGCAAGTAGAAACACTGAACATGACTTAAAAACATCTGACTCAATAAGTTACAATAATAGCAAAATACATTGTACATAATACAATTTCTTAACATTGATAATGCTGTAGTGGAGAATGAGTTTTTAGTTTGAGATTGTGGAGGGCTACAATGCATTTCAGGACCAAAGGGACATAGTTACCGGGTACACATAAACTCTATTGATTAACATGAAGGTTACAAATCTACCCCCCTTAGAAAAATTTCGTCTTCGAAATTTAAAGTAGATCATACAGAAAGAAAGAAAAAATACCTCAAAATTCAAAGAACTATGGGTATCGCTCACGCATCTCATCCTCTCTCTCCTAAGTATATTCACCCGGGGAGTGATGACTCTAAGCCACACGAACAAATAAAATCGTCCGGTTACGCAACACATTTTCTCTGCGATCTAATATCTCCACGGGCTGCTCTTGGTAGCTGAGACTCGGTCCCACTTCAATCTCTGAGTGATCTAATACGTGGTTAGGGTCAGCCACGTATCGTCTCAGCTGGGATACATGAAACACGTTATGTACTCCCTCTAACGTAGGTGGCAAAGCTAGCTGGTAGGCTACGGCACCGACCCTTTCGGTAATACTGAAAGGTCCGATAAACCTTGGACTGAGCTTCCCGCTTCTTTCGAAACGAATCGTGCCACGTGTTGGAGAAATTCGCAATAACACCAATTTGCCAACCTCGAACTCTAACGGTCTCCGGCGACTATCGGACGAGTGCTTCTGTCTGTCCTGAGCCACAAGAAGTCTTTCTCTAATCTGCTTTACCTTCTCCGCAACATCTACTACCATTTCTGGTCCCAACAATGCTCGCTCGCCTACGTCGTCCCAAGATAATGGGGTACGACATCTCCGGCCGTACAGAGCCTCGAAAGGAGACATTTCGATGCTTGCCTGGTAACTATTGTTGTATGCAAACTCCACCAGATGAAGATGATCATCTCACGATCCACCAAAGTCTAAAATAAAGTCCGAAGCATATCCTCTAGCGTCTGAATAGTCCTCTTTGACTGTCCATCCGTCTGAGAGTGGTAAGCAGTGCTAAACTTTAGTTTGGTACCCAAGCTAGACTACAAACTCCTCCAAAAATGCAATGTAAATCGACTATCCCGATCGGAGACGATACTCACCGGAACCTCGTGTAACCTGACAATCTACTTCACGTACAATCCAACGAGCTTTTATGTAGACAATCCTACTTTAAATGGCAAGAAGTGGACTGATTTGGTCAACCGATCAACGATGACCCATATTGCATTTTTTTCTCCCGGAGTGCGTGGTAGTCCGGAAACAAAATCCATCGTGATATGTTCCCATTTCTATTCTGGAATTGGTAGTGGCTGAAGTAACCCGTCTGGTTTTTGCCTTTCGTCTTTGACCTGTTGGCATACTAGACATCTGGAAACAAAATGTGCTACCTCTCGCTTCATACCATACCACCACACGTGATCTCTTAGATCTTTGTACATCTTGGTAGCTCCCGGATGTATAGAATACTGAGAGCGATGAGCTTCCTGCATGACTTCTTTCCGTATATCTCCTCTAGGAACACATAGCCTCACTCCGTGTCGTAAAGAGACATCTTCTGCAATGGTAAAATCATTTAGTAATCCGGCATGTACTTGAGCTCGGATACTTCTCAGACTTTTATCTTGATATTGTGTTTCCCGGATCTTGTTCATCAATTCCGACTGAATCTGCATACCCATCATCTGCATTTCAACTCCAGGAATTATTATTTCAATACCCAACTTCTCCAAGTCTGCTAACAAGTGGCGGTCCATCGTCAGGCACATAGCTACTGGATACCATCTCAAGGCATCTGCAACTACGTTGGCCTTTCCTGGATGATACTTCAAGACAATATCAAAGTCCTTCATGAGCTCTAGCCATGTACGTTGTCTTATGTTCAGTTCCTTTTGTGTGAAAACGTACTTCAAGCTTTTGTGGTCAGTGAATATTTTCACACGCTCTCCGTACAAATAATGTTTCCACAACTTCAATGCAAAGATGACAGCTGCCAGCTCCAAGTCATGGGTAGGATAGTTCTTCTCATGTGTCAGTAGTTGTCTCGATGCATAAGCCACAACCTTATTATTTTGCTCTAAAACACATCCTAAACCCTTTCCTGAAGCATCGCTATAGATGACGAATCCTCCTGATCCCGATGGCAATGTCAGAATAGGAGCCGTAGTCAATCTCTTCTTCAACTCATCAAATGCTTCCTGGTATTCCTCAGTCCATACAACTCTACATCTTTTCAAGTGAGTTTAGTCAAAGGCTCTACAATTCGAGAGAAATTTTTCACGAACTTTCTGTAATATCCAGCCAATCCTAAAAAACTTCTAATTTCTGCAACAGAGCTTGGAGTGGCCCAAGATTCTACTGCAACAATCTTCTTTGGATCAACTGATATTCCATCTCCAGTCACAGATGTCCGAGAAACTCCACTTTGTTTAAGAAAAACTCACATTTAGAGAGTTTTTCATAGAGCTTATCCTTCATGAGAGTTTCAAGCAATATCCTTAAATGATTCTCGTGTTCTTCTAGCGTCTTTGAGTATACAAGGATATCATCTATAAACACTACCACAAACTTGTCCAGGTACCTGATGGAATACCTTGTTCATCAAGTTCATGAAGACTGCCGGGGCATTAGTTAACCCAAACGACATCACCAAGAACTCGCACTGGCCATATCGAGTCCTGAATGCAGTCTTCGGAATATCTTCTTTTTTCAGCTTCACCTGATGATATCCGGATCTCAAGTAAATCTTAGAAAATACCTTTGCGCCACTCAACTAATCGAAGAGATAATCTATTCTGGCAGCGGATATTTGTTCTTGATTGTGAGGTTGTTCAGGGCCCTGTAATCGATGCACATCCGCACGATCCATCCTTCTTTGGCACAAAAAGTACCGGAGCTCCCCAGGACGACAAACTTGATCTGATGAATCCCTCGTCTTCTAATTCACCGATCTGTTTCTTTAGCTCTGCTAGCTCGTTGTTGTTGATCCGGTAGACATGCTGCGATATTGGTTCTGCTCCCGACATTAGATCAATAGAGAATTCAACATCTCTATCTAGCGGCAATCCTGGTAACTCATCGGAAAACACATCTAAGAACTCAGTAATAATAGGATGCGGTAGCTCTTTCCTCCATTATAGCTTTGCAAAGAATTCCACGATCTGGCTTCTTTGTCTTTCTAGCAAACTCGAACTCCGACTCTCCTGGAGGTCGAAACAACACACGACCTCTGCGGCAGTCAATGCTAGCGAAATGCATACATAACCAATCCATTTCAAGGACAATGTCAAAACTTGGAAGTGGCATTACGAGTAAGCTAGCAGACAAAACACTGTCTCCCAATGTAACATGATATCCCTTGTAAACATCACTGACTAGGATGATGTGTCCTCCAGTCGTGATCTTACAGTTTCTACTCAAGGGTTCCACTACTAAATTATGCTTAAGTACGAAAGACATAGATATGAAACTATGTGATATACTAGAATTAAATAATCCTACGAAGAATGGAACTTGTTATAACATTACTAGTGGGCTTAGTTTCCTCGACGGTTGTAGCTAAAGTTCTGCCCTGATAAGGAGCTTCCCTCTGCTGGTGCTGGACAAATTGTTGTTGTGTTGGGAGTAGAGGTCCCCTCTGCTGTTGTGCCACAGGTGGCTTAGTTGGTCCCTTTTGATTTGTTGCACCTTGAATATGACAGTTCTTCATCTGATGTCCTGCAGAACCACAGTATAGACAGACTCCAAGTCTTTTTCTGCATATTTTCCAGGAATGTCCCAGTTTCTTGCAAAAATGGGTCTGATGGATTTGTCTTTGAGGATGCGGCTGAGCCGAAAATCTAGTTGGAGGACAATGCTGCTGCTGATGCTGGAAAGTCCTCGGCTGAAAATGGGAACGTTTTGCTGGTCCCGTGCTGCTGCCTCCTTCGAACGCATTCCGGTCCCGCTTGGGTTTAAAGCCCATGTCCACCTCGATCCTCTGGGATTCTGCTACAATCCCAGCAAAAGTCGTAATACTAGAGGGGATAATGGCTCGAATTTCCTGGGCCAAGTCTTGCCGGAATATGCGAGCTCGGTCCTCCGGATCTCTCACCATATATTCTGCGAATCGGCTCAGCCTGCCAAACTCTGCAGCATATTCATCTACTGAGAGACTACCCTGCTCCAAGTTCTGGAATTGTTTCTCCAGAACGCCCTGTGCTACTGCGGAAAAGAACTTCTGTTTAAAAAGGTGTTTGAACTGGTTCCGAGTTAGATATGGATCAGCAAGTCTGGGCTCATTTCTTAACCAAGTGCGGGCGATATCGTGAAGCTGCAAGCCTACAGCCTCTATCTTCAGGTCTTCCGGTATCCGAGCAACCCGTATAATTCGTTCGATATCCTCGAGCCATTCATCCGCATATAGGATCCCTTCAGTTTCCTTGAACTCCCGATGAGCCATCTTCTTGAAGTCCAAGATATTGTCCATTTTCTGTTGAACATGATGTTGCTGAGATGCAAACTTCTCCATAGATGCCAAAGCCATATGATGGGAACTCTTAATGCTTTTTTGCATCATTTTTGTTTGTTCCCTCTGGGCCTCAGTCTGAGCCTTCTGCGCCTCCAGCATACATTTGAAGAGCTCATATAAATGTGTTCCTTCAGTGGGCATGCCTCCAGTGTTCGATGGTACACCTCCTTGGGGTAGAAGTGAAAGAGGAGAAGGAAGATATTCAGAGACAACTGGAGCGGTTTCTGCAGCTGCTCTTGAACAACTGGGTGCTCTGGTTTCGCGTGTCCTTCTGGAATATGTTATAGGTGTTATTCTGGAATATGATAAAACAATAAGGAGACATCATTAAGACACAAGATAAGATATTATTTGAGAAGGACAAAAATTGTAGAAGATATCAAGTCATTCAGGGTGATTAAGATTTGTAAATTTAATTTAGAGTTGAAATTCCTAGTTGTGATTGGGTATTTCCTATTCCTAATATCCTATATCCTATTGCAGGCTCGTAATAATACTCTAGTCCTAAGTATTACTACGATATCGCACTACTTGCGAAGTCTGACCTGCATGGACCACCATAAAAACGTGTCACGACCCGCACCCGGGTGTTTGGGTACGAGTGCGTGGGCACGCCCAGCCTACGCCGTAGTGTCGGCGGTAGAACGCTGCCTGGTACTAGTACGGTATAACCAACACCTCATAATTTAAAGGGAACAAATATTATACTCAATCACAAAACTAAGGTAGGTAGAAACATGTTGTAGTATATATATGTATATAAATGTTACAGTACAAAATCTTGTGTTCATAAATCATACAACTGTAGTGTTCATAAATCATACAACTATAGTAAGTCTGTAAACTTTAACTATTGTCATAACTAGGTCTCCCGTTTGCGGCCTTCCTCGATCATCCAGGAGGTAAAATCAGGCTTGAAGCTATTTTTTCAAAAATCCACAATAGATAGGACACAGGTCCTTCTAAGTGCTACCTGAAATATTATCCAGTCAGGATTGAACGAGCACAATTCTAATAGCAGTTTCAATACATGATAAGGACTATAAAAAGTGATAAAAAAGTAGTACATGATGGATAAATAAACTGACATCAAGGCATGGTAAGAAATGAACAGGAAAAAAATGAATAAACAGAAAAATATGTCATGTATCAACAAGAAAATCTAGTCACTAAGTGTTTTGAAATACTAGTTTGATTATGTGATTGTCTTAGAATTGCACAATGGGAGCCGGCTAATCATACGTGAAGTGTATGGTTAGCTTTTGCACAAGAATTATATTTGCACATGATTTAAGGGTATGATCACATATAAACTAGCATTTTTTGTCCCGACTAACATACATGAATCACACGAATATCAAGTATTACACAAGATCAAAGTCTAAAAACACAAGATATGCTAGTCCGTGTTTCTTCATATCAGGAATCAAGTACAATACTACATGTGTTATATAAATTATCAGTAAGAAAACCATCAGAGACTGTACTCGCTTGGGTCCAAAGCAGGTGAAACAAGTCAGAGTGTGTTACGTGGTCCAGATAACCTATATCATAAATAATTCACATTAATTGGTGAAATATAATTAAGTAGATTTAACCCACTAGATTTCTAGGTCAATTTTATGCTATTTCTGGTTTATAGATGGGACAAATATCTATATAAAAACTTAAACATAAAAATAATGTATATATAAGATATATTTATAAATACTTATGTATATATATATATATATATATATATATATATATAGATACACATATATGTAGATACATATATATAGATACATAGATGCACACACACACACACACACATATATATATATATATATATATATATATATATATATATATATATACATATATAAATACATATATACATATATATAAGGTATATAGTATACATATATAGATACATATATAGTATACATATATATATAGATACATAGATATATAGTATACATATATAGATACATATATATATATATATATATATATACACACATACAAATATATACTGCTGCATGCTCTGCTGCTGCATGTTGCTGTAGCTACTACTGCAGTCTTTTTCTCCCCCCTCCCTTCTTGACACACACATATATATATATATATATATATATATATATATATATATATATATATATATATATACACACTTATCCTAGTTAGAGTTATACAAATTTGAAGAGGATCAAGGGTTACCTTATGAGGAGAACTCCTATTCCCTTGCTAATAGGGTTGAGGAGAGACGAGGGATGGTGAGTGAAGAGGGTGGAAATGTGTTTATATAGAGGAAAATAGTGAGTTGTCAAGATATTATTACGGTGAATTGACCATTGTGCCCTTAACCAATTCAATTTGGATTTCTATTCTTATGAAGAACAATCCAAATTGAATTTGACTTCTTATTAACCTAATTTAAATTTTTGATTAAAAGGTTTAACTACTAAGCACTAATTTTAATAGTCTAATTAACATGAAGGTTACAGGACCAAACATAGGCTGTCCTTTTTAGGAAACACACAAAACCCTTTACCCCAGACTAGTTCCAACAAACTCTTATTCTAGCAAGTTGAAACACTGAACATGACTTAAAAACATCTGACTCAATAAGTTACAATAATAGCAAAATACATTGTACACAATATAATTTCTTAACATTGATAATGCTGTAGTGGAGAATGAGTTTTTAGTTTGAGATTGTGGAGGGCTACAATGTATTTCAGGACCAAAGGGACATAGTTACCGGGTACACATAAACTCCATCGAATTCGTTCTGGGTACGAGGGTTTCTGTTTGGGGTACATTTTCGATCCAGATTGATCCAAATCGTTCAAATTGGCAAAATCCTAATCAATCGCTGAAATCTCATTGTAAATTTACTTTGGCAAGTGGTTCTTTGATTGCAAAGAAATTTGAATTTTTTTGAGATTTCTTGTCAATTGGGGTTCCCTAGCTACGCATTTGTTATGAATTTTGACTTTGTAGTTTGTACCATTGACTTATGAGCCACCACTATGTTTTGCACGTTTCTCATGCAAAGAAGAGAATGAGCTTGAGATTTTGCGATATTTTTTGTTATTTTATACGAAGGTTCTAAGTCGTTTGTTATTTTATTCTATTTTATGGTTTATTTACTTGTTCTAATTTGACACCATTGCATCATTTTATTCGGAATGTTGCGTCCCAAATTGATGTATGATTACATTTCATTGAAGTAAAGTAATGAGTTTGAATTTTCTTATGTTCTATATAAGGATTTGTTTCTATATATTGACACTATTATCTACTAAAATTTGAACAAATAACTACTATCGTCTTATGATTTTAAAGCATACTTCCAACCGAATTGGTGAACCAACTCATCCTAATCCCTTTGTGAAGAAAATAAAGACAAATAGCGTACCCCGTTCCAAAACTCATGCCATGACCCAGGACGTACAACTTTCTAGATAACTATGCAAAGGGCATTCAAAAGTAAGAAGGTTCCCCCAATAATGCAGCAGTGTCTAAGGTAGGTTACATTTGTGAAGCCTAACAGCATTTGATGAAGAAGTTGTTTCGGAGAAGCCTATATCACCAAAATGTTATCTTAGAGACTTACCATCCTGTCAAACAATAGCCACAGTACCATTGAATGTTTTCTTTGCAAAAGTGGGATGGCAACAGCGTCTACGACATAAATAACAAGGACTTAAAAGTTTATGCAGTATCTCATGACACAAGTATTTAATTGCTTTCTTATAGTCTTGGTTACTCAGAAATAATTTGTTTAAGCAATAAGCCATCACATAACATCAAAGTGGAGTCATCCTTAGTATTTTCACGTATGAGAACCTTGATAGTCGCTTGGAGCATCAGAATGTACTCCTTTGAATTAGTATTTTCATGGACACTCCATCCTAATTAGTCATTAGGTGATACTGATTCACTTTTTCCTTCTGATAAGATTTTATTTTATTCTTCTTAGTGTTCTCTTATAACGTCTTAACGTTTGACTTTTTAATAGCTTCTAATCATATGAGTTTCTCAAAATAGGTCATTGAACACAAGCCCTATGATCACAAGGCTGATATCTTTAGTTTCGGTGTCGTGCTATGGGAACTCCTAACAGGAAAGGTAATTTTAGCAACTTTCCTTGTTTCACTAGCACCTTTTTGCAATAATTGAATCTTGCATATTTTGCTGAAAAGCAATTCCGCTTGTATTGTATTCTCAGATCCCTTACGAATATCTTACACCACTACAAGCTGCAGTAGGTGTTGTTCAGAAGGTATGCACAACATTGCAATCACATTTAGGTCTCTTCTCAGACATCTGCTAAAAAAATATAATGGCATCAAATCTCTTGTAATACTTGCCCAGGAAAGCAATATAGTAATCAGTACAAGCCCTTTACTTTAATTAGTGCAGTTTTTTAATTTACTAGATGAATTCCTTCTATGTAAAAGTTTAATGCCATGTCAGCTTTGACATTTAACTGCATAGGTTTACTTTGAGAAGTGGAATGCACAATTCCCTGTCAAATTAATGGTTATGCCGGTACCACCCAAGAGTCTTTCAAAATGACCATGTGCCAGATTCTATCCAAGTCGAGTTGATCTTTATTATCCCACAGGTTGTATCCATGCCTTCAGGCTGTAAAAACAAGGTTCACATAGGGTGAACTTAATAGTAATTAGTGGGATTTTATACTACTTGTTTGTGGAAGCAGTACGAAAATGCAATAAAATCAAGCATTCATATGGCAGTAGGATGGTTTCTTATTCCCACAGCCGGCGCCGATTTTGCCACCATACACCTTTGGGGTTTAAGATTGTTGGGCTAAAAATCTGACCCACACAAGATTCTAAGGGCCTGTTTGGATAAGCTTTTAAATTCAGCTTTTAGAGTTTAAACTCAAAAGCAAAAGTAAAAAACGTTTGGCTGACAACTATTCAAAACTTCATTCCGGATTTTTTTTTTCCAAAACCCTCTTTTAAATGTTACTTTCGGAAAGGAGCAAAAACATGTTTTCTGATTTTTTTTGCTTTTGGCGGGCTCCACCCCCACCAACTCTCTCTCTCTCTCTCTCTCTCCTCCACAAATGAAAATTTTTTGGGGGGGGTCTCCTCCCTCCCCCTCTCCCTCTCTGAGATGGCGACGACTGGAGGGAACTTGCGGACACGACGGTGGACTCAACCACGACCGGAGGGAACTCACGGACACGACGACGACTCGACCATGACCTCGACCGGAGGAAACTCGACACGACCTGACTCAACACAACCGGAGGGAACGACACGACGACGACTCGATCTCAACTCGAGGATTAACTTCCGGTGCTCGACTCGACCGGAGGGAACTCGACGAAGGGGTCGAGTTTCTCCTCGAGCTCGAGAGCGGTGGTAGGGAGCTGCATCTCAGGGTTAGGGATATGTCGTCGGAGAGCTGCTCGAGGATGGTGGTGGGGAGCTCGAGGATGGTGGTGGAGAGCTGCATCTCAGGGTTAGGGTTAGGATTTTTCTAGATGCCGCCGGGGAGCTGCGCGAGGACGGTGGTGGGGAGCTCGAGGACGATAGACGGTGGTGGGGTTTATGACGACCGCCTTCACGCGTTATCCAGCCATCACCTGCGGCGTCGTACGGAGATACGACTGGATGGGGTTGAAATCGACTCGAGACATTGAAGTCGACGATGGTGGGGTTGAAGTCGAGTGGACGGTGGTGGGGGTGAAGTCGACGATGGCCGGACACAGTTAAAAAAAAACTGTGGACACAATTTGGGAGGAACACATTTGGACGCAATCAGGTGCGATTAAATTTAAAGTTTTTTTTTTTACCAAACACAATCTTTAACTTTTGTTTTTAAGACTATTTTTTAGATGAAGATAACCAAACGCAAAATCAAAATCTCTCTACTCAAAAAATAACTTTATAACTTACTTTTAGAAAACTATTTTCAGAACAAAATTTCAGAAAGCCTATCCAAACGGACCCTAATTTTTTGCCCCTCCACAACACAAGGCAAGCGCCAATTACTTAGATATTACCCTGGCATCAATCAGGGGACTAGCTGGGTAAAATAATATCCCACCAGGCAGCAACCTGTCAATTGTCAATTCTGACACTAAACTCTCCCCAATCGCAGTCCTGGGTTAAGTATTGCTAGTTCATGGACTGCTCAACCACTAGCCCATCCTAGTTACATGGTACTTAGTTTTCACAATACGTTCCTCCCATACAGCTGCTACATAAGCTTTCTATTTAATCTTTGACATGTAAATATAATATTATCCATTGCAAGTAAAAAAATACAGAAATAGTGGTCATGGACATGTAAACATAATATTATCCGCTACATATGGATACATTGCAGAATATTCATGCATTTTTAAATTATATCCATTAATAGATGCAATTGCCAAAATCTGTCATTATATTTATTTATGAATCCGTTTGAATTTGGTTTGTTTGTTAATCATTGTTTTTCTTGAGTATATCACTTCAATAGGAAAAAAATATGTAGCTTCTCATCCCTTTAGTTATGTTATTTGGAGTGATTTCTAATTGGCTGTTAATCCCCCTTAATCATGTTATCAAAATTTGATTAATTGCTTGTCCACTAATTGCTATCCTTAATTATATTAGCCTTGATGAAATCATCAGGATTGCTTACTAATCTAGGATTGATCATCTCCAATGCTTAACATAAGTAATTTGGCAATGGACCGGACATAGAATTACAACTAAATAGCTTTAAATGCTTAACATAAGTAACATCTCCTATCGATAGCCTTACAACGTGAAGTGATTTGGCAATGGACCGGACATAGAATTACAACTAAATAGAAACAATGGTAGAATATAAATTTGACTTACTCAATTTTTCCTGAGGAATATGTTTGTTAGTTCATTAGCATTTATCTGCTGATTGAATAAATATTTTTCCTGAGGATTATGTTCATTAGTTCATTAGCATTTATCTGCTGATTGAATAAATAATGAAAGGTGTATTTTGTAGGCCTTCTAATTTAAATCCCAGGAACTAAATTGTAACACTAGGCTTTCGAGATAATGGTGCATTTTATCATCTTATGTTATAGTTGTCACAGAACCTTGTTTTTGGGGTTATTGACAATTATATAATAGGTTCTAATTGAATTGTTCTATACAGTAATAGAACAGTTGGTTGAAGATATTATGAAAATTCAGATATACTGTTGAGCTAGAAAATGCTATTTTTGCCTCATTTGGAAACTAAATTCCACATTTTCGGTCAAACCTCCTTAATTACTTGTCTATTTTTTGCTTTTCGGCAAATTCCTAGATTCTTGTCTGAGGGTGGATTTTGGCAATAGCTCCTTTATTCTTGGAACAAAAAGGTTGCTCCTAAAACATGGCATGGTTTATGTACTGGCCTATGCCCATACATATTGGTCATATCGTATCAGGTTTGGCATGTTAGATATGGCACTGACCCCTACCGATACTGGCCAAAATTGGAATCAGTGCTCTCTTTTCGGTTAATTCAACAAAGAAAAAGAAAAAGAGAGAAGTATAGCAAAAAATGTTATGATTACCAAAATTGACATAATCTTTTGTACTAATCGTGTCAAAGATCAACATGTGGAAGTGTGTCGATAAAATTCGTACTTGTAATCATTACCCTTTTGTCAATCTTGTAAACTATAAATTTACAACATTCATACATTTAATATTATTCGATTCAAGACTATTTTTGGAGTATTTTGTACCAATTAAAACAGATGATAATATATTTGTGGACAAACAATTTACTAATGTTCAATATTATGTCATTCAAAACTACGTGAATCAACAAATAGTACAAAAGATTATGCTTATTACCCGACAAAATACCACCGAAACTGTCGAAACCGGTGATACTAATACTCGTGAGGGTCTGAAACCGATTCCAATTATATCGATAACCTTGATTATTGGTTGACAATGTGGAATTTGGTCTAGGGAAGCACAAGTACTTCAAAATTGGTTTTATATGGTATTGTATATGTGTCAGATACATATTCACACGAGACACTCCAAACTACACAAGGGAAGGATCGACACTCCTTAAATTCATGTTGTATCCGTGTTGTGTCAGACATTGTATCAAACATGTCACAGATACTTTGAAAAATACTAGGATACCCCTAGCGAAATTCGTGTCACCTTTTGAGACACGTGTCGTCGTCAAATCGTGTCAGTACACCATAAATTATATATATATATATATATATATATATATATATATATATATAAGAAAAGTTGAGGCTTCACCGTGGAAGTTTTTGTTCCAAAAATGCCCTTATCTATATTTACCTTCATTAAATTTAACATGGATAGTTAGGTAATTACTCATAGCAAAAAAAGTTGTTGTTGTTGTTGTTTGCTTTCCCAAGTAGTAAAAAATTAAGAGGTTTTACTTTTATCAAGTAGTAAACAAATAAATACTATTATTTGTTCTTTCCAAGTAGTATAAAATATATGGAATCCGTGCAACGCAAGTGCATATATATATATATATATATATATATATATATATATATATATATATATAGAAAGAGTGAATTGATGATTTTATTGATATCACAGCCTCTCATTATTGGTTCTACCCGATGTGGGACTAAAGTCCAAAGACTAATATAACTAATACTTAACACCCTCTCTCAAGATAGAGCATAGATGTCAATCATGCCCCAGCTTGTTATCCAGAAAACTCACACGAGGGCCTAAAAGAGATTTCGTAAAAATATCAGCTATCTCCAGTTCTCACATGGTGAAATATTATCATCCCCTTTTGGTATTCATCACGGACGAAGTGAATGTCAATCTCAATATGTTTCATCCTTTCATGAAATACGGGATTGATAGTAATGCGGATGGCTGATTGAATATCATACCACATATTTGCTGCTTCCGTTTCTGCTACTTCTCCCAGCTCCTTTAGAAGATGTTGCAAATACAATACCTATGTTGTGCCATGAGCAATGACTCGGTATTCTGCTTCTGAACTCGACCGTGAGACCACACTTTGTTTCTTGCTCTTCCATGACACTAAGTTTCCGCCAATGAATACTGAATAGCCGGATGTAGAACGTCGGTCTGTAAGACTCGCACCCTAGTCAGCATCTGTAAAACACTCTAACGCGAGTATGTCCCGGATTTTTCATCCGAATTCTTTTTTCAGGATTCTGAGCTAGGTAACTCAAGGCGAGTATGTCCGAACAAGTCATAACTGTCAAGTAATTGAGTTTTCCAACCAACCGACGATATTAATCCGGATTTTGATCATCAGTATCCCTTCATCTAGGAGTAACTTTACCCCTGAATCCATGGGCGAGGTTGCTCTCTCAATTTGCATCATTCCTTCTTCAGTTAGTATGTCAAGAACATACTTTCTCTGAGACATTACAATGTCTCGCTCATCCCGTGTGACTTCGACGTCCAAGAAGTATTTTAATTTTCATATTTTTAGTCTGAAACTTCTCGCCCAAAAATATTTTCAGTTCTCCAATACCTTGATTGTCATTTTCCGTAATCACGATGTCATCAATATAGACACCAAGTAGTATTCGTCCGACTGATGTTTGTCGGTAAAATACTGAATGATCATTCTTTGATTGACACATTTCAAACTGTGTAACAACATGGATAAATCGACCAAACCAAGCACGCGATGATTGTTTAAGGCTGTAGAGTGTTTTACATAGATAACACACTTTACCTTCCCTTGCAGCGAACCCAGGAGGTTGCACTACATAGACTTCTTCTTCAAGGTCTCCATGGAGAAAGACATTCTTCACGTCCAACTGAAATAATGACCAATTATATCGGACAACTAATGACAGAAGCAATCACACAGAGACACAGTGGTCATATTGACAACTGGGGAGGTCTTAAAATAATCCATATCATAAGTCTGAGAATATCCTTTTTTCACTAGACGAGCTTTCAGACGATCAAGGTGACATCCGATTTCATCTTGATTGTGAACACCCATTTGCAACCGACCGCCTTCTTACCAGTAGGCAAATCCACCAAGTCTCATGTATGGTTCTCCCGAAGCGCTCATATCTGCTCTTCCATAGCGGCTCATCGACCAGGATGTTGGAGTCCCTCCTCGGTAGAATGTAGGATCTGAATTCCATCAATAGTAGCCACCAAGGACCGAGTGTAACTCGCAAGCCCTTTGTAGTTGTCAATATACAAAGGATGGTTGCGACATGCACGACGGGGACGAGCCGGTATATCAGGCGGTGGTGAATAGGTAGAGCTGGAGGACTCTGATGACAACGTCGACTCTACGGTTGTGGGCATCATTGGTGACGCATGTTCTAACGAAGATGGTGTTTGCGAACCATGAGATGGTGAGACTGGCTCGATATGGGAGGACACCCTTACGGGTGACTGTTGTGGTTGAATCTGATACAGAAAAAAAATCTCATCTGGATAAGCTTTTGGGACAGATTGTTTAACTGGAGAATGTGGGAAATCAGTCTCGATAAAGGTACATTCCGAGACACAATGTACCTCCTCAAAATTGGGAGAAAATAACGATACTCTTTCTGATCCTTAGGATATCCAAGAAAAATACACTTAAGTGCCTTCGGATCCAATTTAGAAAGTGTAGGACGAGTATCACGAACGTAACACAAGCATCCAAAAATCTTGAGAGGTTGAGGAAATGGCATATGATTGGGATGTAACCTAGAAAATGGAGTAGCTCTATTGAAAACTCGAGACGACATACGATTAATTAGATAACAAGTCGTAAGCACAACATTTGACCAAAATTTTTTGGTTGTACTGACGTGAAATATAAGTGCTCGAGTTGTTTCCAAGAGATAACAATTCTTACGTTTTGTCACACCATTTTGTTGTGGTGTATACAGACATGAAGTTTGGTGGATAATTCCATGTCCAGCAAGATAGAAATAGAACTCCCGAGACACATACTCACGACCATTGTCGCTCCGAAGACACTAGATGGAAACCCCAAATTGAATTTTTATTTCCGCAACGAAATTATACCAGGTATCAAATAATTTGAAACGGTTCTTCATTAGGTAGACACAAGTGACTCGAGAGTAATCATTAACAAGGTATACAAAATGTTTGAACCCTATCACCTATTCAACATGACATGGACCCCATATATCAGAGTGGACTAAACTAAAGGGAGCAGAAACAGTTTTATCCAAACTTACTAGATAAGATGCACGATGATGTTTAGCTAGACTACACTACTCACAATTAAGAGAAACTCGAAGATATAATGATGAACATAATTTCTGGAGAGCTTGGATAGACGGATGGCCAAGTCGACAATGCAACTTAAACGGACACGACACACACTGGCACATGCATTTCAACTCAACCATTTATAAGCCTCTAGCCACATGTCCGCTACCAATAGTCTTTTCCGTCTTCAGGTCCTGAAAAACAAAATCATCAAGAAAGAATGTTACCGAGCAGTATATGTCTCGAATTATCCTGCTAATGGATAATAAACTGAATGGGTTTCCATGTGTATATAAAACTGAAGTGAATGGTAGATTGGAGGAAAGATTGGTACTTCTTTTTTCACGCACTTTCAGAGAACTGTCATTTGCAACAATAATATCTGTCACACGACCCACATATACATAATCATGCAACATACCTGCATCGTCTGTCATGTGATCAGACGCACCCGAATCTATCACCTATTGTTTTGGTCTTACTACACGTCGCTGAGTATCCGGCTGAAGATCCATATGTAGAGTCTCCACTACGTTGCTGAGCTTGGAATTCAACAAATTCTGCATAGGTTTTTGCAGTCATCTGCACAGATCGTTCTTTATCATCATAAGCAGCCGATGCAACATTGAGAGTAGAAGCTTTGGGACAGTGCCACTAAAAATGATCAAGTTGACCACAATTGAAGCATGTGCGCAATCGTTCTTCATCACGATCGTCATTACCTCGTCCACCATCACGGCCAACATTTCGGCTACTACCTCTACCACCACGTCCTCCCACGGAATCCACAATAAACAGCACCCAAGACAGATCGATCAGCAGGTGCATCACTCGTATCAGTCTCAACTACTTTCGCTGTCCGTATGACACGAAAGTAAGCTTCCATCAAAGATGGAACCTCACCCACAACAATAATTTGAGACCGTGCAAAATCTGCATCGGGACGAAGCGAGGCGAGATATGCTGTCACGTCCCAGTCCCAAAATGTCAGGAACTAGGCCACGTGTCACTGGCCAGCTGACACGTCACTAAGGGCTTAATCCACTTTGATGGACCCAAAGGAACGTGCTACGCTGTCATAAAATACTACAAGTACAAAAATAGGTATATCTATCTCATCCACAACAAAATGTCAGAAAAGCAAGTGCTGAACTATATATATAAAACTGAGTCTGATACAGTACACAACTGGTGAGAATACAAGCCTACTACAAAAACTGATAATAGCGCAGAAAAATCAGATAGACTAAGCAGTGTCTATCTGATGAAAACATCTCCATCTCCAGGTGGCAGGCCTCTAGGATCAAGCATACTCTGAGGGTGTCTTCTCGAGCTCCTCCTCGGTAGCACATCTGGCCTCCTGATCAGGGCCGTACACAGTGGGGTAGAAAGCCTCGTCTATATCTGGCAGGGAACCAGGTCCTCAGTGGGACATAACAAGATACAGAAAATGACATGCCATGTATGTGAATACTGAATAAAGAAAATAAATACAGGGTGCTAACCATCTAAGTGAAATGCAAGTAAAGACCTTGTAGTACGCATGTGAATGTGTGGCTAGACATACGCTGACGTAATTCACCAATCGTGGTGACTGGCTAGTATATGTGTCGTATGCCCCCTGACTCAAGGGCACTCTGCAATCGACCATTTCTGGTACGAAGGTATAAAACATTATTGGAGGGGGTATCCCATATGTCTACTAGTTATCTTTTCCATCCCAATGAAACTAAATGTCAAGTTATACTTTCCTGAATTATTCTAATCCGTGATGCGGGTCACACGTACTGGTAGCTAATCAAATACGCAGCTCACATCTATATATGTAATGCAACCATGTTGCGTGTTCCCGTGATAGGGTCTAGGAGAATATCAGGATACTCTCACAGTGTTGGTGAGTCTGTAAGACTAAGTTATTTACACTAATTGTCAACGTATCAGTTGACTGTACCAGAGGCAGTCTCAGGTACTCATAGTTATATGAAATTCAGAAACAAGAGTATATATCCATAACTGGAATTTAAACAGTAAACTTGGCAAGGTATACTTGCCTACTCCCTGGTAGTGTTGATAACCTGATCTCACAGTCAGGTTTGAGGTTGCTGGTGACAGGGGGTCACTGGCTGTGCTGAAGTTGGTTTCTGTTAAAATAGACAGGGTTCGTGAATATCATGGTTGTAACATAAAGCATATATATATACACATATATAATATAGATATATATATAGTATGTATATATATAGATATAATATATATAGCAGTATATATAGTATATAAAGAACAGACAAATGCAGGTATAAATATATAGCAATTATAATAGTAGCAGGATATATCCACTGCTATATACATATAATAATATAATTTATCAGGGTGTATCCACTGATAATAATATAAATATTCAGGGTATATCCGCTGATGTAATAATAATATAGATAAAATGAATTGACAGGGCAGGAATGTAAATATAAATTATATAATAGATAATATATATATGTACATATATAATAAATTGAAGACAGTGCAAGAATTGTAAATGTATATATATATATATATATATATATATATATATATAGGCTGTAATATCCAGCTCAGTAATATATAATATTATGTAATAAATTGAAATGACATTGCAAGAATTGAAAAAATATATATAATATATAAATAAGCTGTATTATCCAGCTGTATATTAATATATATATATATAGATAATATATATATATATAGATATATATATATATATACATATATAATAGGAGTAGGAATGAATTAAGTACAGAAAAATAAATAAAAGAATAATGCATAGTATACATATATACTATATAATAGTAATTATATATACAAATATGTTATATATATATATAATATATAACATATAGTATACATATTATTTATATATATATATATATATATATATATATATATATATATATATATATATATATAAACAGAAATAAATGCATATATATATCATAATATTATATAGTATATATAAATATACATATACATATAGAAATATATATATAATTATATATAAATATATATGTATAGAATAATAGATATATATACATATATTTAGTAAATATATAATAATAGTATATACAGTATAATATACTGTATAATAACAGTATATAATACATATATATATATATACATATTAATACATATTTATATACATATATATATACATATATATACATATACATATAGAAATATATATATAATTACATATATATTAGGGTTAGGTATTATACCCTCTGACAGGTGGGCCCTAGGGGTCGTCGACGGCGGGTGGACGGCGGCAGAGTCGGCCGGAGGCGGCCGGAGGAACGGGAACAGCAGCAGTAGCTGCTAGCAGCAGCAGCAGCTGAGTGCGAGAGCTGCCGGCGGCGGAGGAGCGGCGGAGGTGGCCGGGCAGGCGACGGGTTCGACAGAGGGGAGGGTGGCGGTCAGGTTGGTGGTGTTGGCGGAGGTCCACGACGGCGGTGGCGGTGGCTGGAGGCGGTCGGGATGGGGGTGGTGGTGCAGTTGGGAAGAGGGGTCGGGGTTCTGTGGAGGTCAGGGCGGTGGCTGGAGGCGTCGTGGGGTGGTGGTGGTGGGTTGGTTCGACGGAGGGGACGACGGCGAGGCGTTTGGGGGTGGTGGCGGTGGTCGGCGACGGCCGGAGGTGGCGCTGGGGGTGGATGGGAGTGGTGGTGGTGCTGTGGAGGTGAAGTCGGGATGGGTCTGCAGTGGCTGGCCACGGCGGAGCAGGCAGCCGGAGGTGGGTGGCAGTGGTCGGAGGGAAGGGGAGGGGAGTGGCGAACAGTCCGGCGGTGGTCCGGTGGGCGGAGGGTGGCCGTGGTGGTGGTGGGGTGTGTTGGAATGGAGGGGGCTGCTAGGGTTTATATAGGGTTGGGGCAATGGCAATTCTGTAAATAAGTGTAAATCCAGGGTTATATTGGTAATTTGATTTTTTGGATATTTCTACTGGATTTTTCTGGGTGTTTTGGGTGGGTCCCATACACCTATTCATTAACCAATGAGGTTATGCCACCTCACATGTATTTTTGCATAAAAATCCCTAACTTTTCATAATTTGCATAAAAGCATGAAATTGGTATTTTGCGTAATTCTGCAATTTACCTGATTTTAAATACTGATTCCCCGAATTACCAAATTGTACAAAAATAGGGGAAATAGCTGGAGAAAATGTTTTGGACAGTGTGGGGGTGAGCCTGGGCAGAGTCAGGGTCTGATTTCTGAGTGATACAGATCCTCGTATTTATTATTTAATAAATACTGCGCACGGTGTTCACTAATTATTTTGAGGCAGTTAGGGTCATAATTTTTCTACGGTGTCAATACGATAAGTGTAGTATAATTAGAGTAAAATATTATCATATTTTTGGTTGGGCAAACAGGTGCCTACTGGTCCTCAAATCCCTAGGTGTACAGAGATGGTAAATAACAGGAATTTAAATAGGTAATAAATACGTACGTTTGTAACGATATTTGTACGACTAAAACGAAGCACCAAACGAGGTTTCTGGAAGTTGCTAAAAATACAGAAAAAGTAGTCTAGCAAGTCTAGGGCAGGGATGTGAAATTGGTTTAGGGTTAACAGCTAGTGTGATGTCCTAACTAATTGTGTAATGAACAGGTGCACAATCAATAGATTATATAATAAATAAAATTTTAAAAAGTTGCAATAATTCTAATTAGTCAAAACTAATCCTAAATTACTGAAATCTGGTCGAGGGAGTTTACAATCTACCCTCCTTAGAATATTTCGTTCTCGAAATAAAAACACACATATAATGAGAATGAAAAAATTAAGGACATATGATGATTAAGAAAGATTGACTTTGAGATATTGGACATACCCTGGTTTGGAAATAGATGGGGATAACGCTGACGAATATCCTCTTCTCGTTCCCAGGTGGATTCACCTGGTGCATGATGTCTCCATGCAACACGAACGAGAGGAATAGTCTGGCCTCTAAACACTTTCTCGCTACGGTCCAGGATCTCTACAGGCTCCTCCTGGTATGATAAGCTTGGCCCGATGGTGATCTCTGAATAGTCCAGCACATGACTCGGGTCTGGAATGTACCTCCTCAGCTGAGATACGTGGAAGACGTCATATACTCCCTCCAAGGTCTGAGGTAGAGCTAGCCTGTAAGCAACGTCTCCGACGCGATCTAGCACATCGAAGGGTCCAATGTACCTTGGACTTAGACTTAGCTTCCCTCTTCCTCCAAATCTGATAGTTCCTCTGGTAGGTGAGATCTTCAAGAACACATGCTCCCCTACTTGGAACTCTAAAGGTCGGCGATGAATGTTGGCCCAGTGCTTCTGCCTGTCTTGTGCAGCTCGTAGGTGTCCCTGGATCTTCTTTACCTTCTCCACCGTACGAATAATCAGTTATGGCCCCGGAATCTGTCTCTCGCCAACATCGTTCCAGCATACTGGGGAACGGCATTTCCTTCCATACAAAGCTTCAAAGGGAGCCATTTGGATGCTCGCTTGATAGCTGTTGTTGTAGGAAAATTCCACCAGATGTAAGTGATCTTTCCAGGATCCGCTGAAATCAAGCATGCAGGCTCTCAGCATATCTTCTAGAGTCTGGATGGTGCGCTCTGACTGGCCATCTGTCTGCGGATGATACGAGGTGCTGAACTTGAGGCGGGTACCAAGACTCTCTTGCATACTTCGCCAAAAGTAAGATGCAAATCTCGTATCCCTGTCAGATATTATACTGACTGGTCCTTGCAGACGCACTATCTCCTTCATGTACATATCTGCTAAGATTTCGGTAGATTGCCCGACTCTGAAAGGTAAGAAATGAGCAGCCTTGGTGAGTCTGTCTACAATCACCCAGACAGCATTACGGCCACTAGGACTTCTTGGGAAGTCCGTAACAAAGTCCATCGTAATGTGTTCCCATTTTCACTCAGGTATTGGGAGGGGTTGAAGTAGACCGGCAGATCTTTGATGCTCAGCCTTGACTTGCTGACACACCAAGCATTTGGCCACAAAGCGTGCTATCTCCCGCTTCATTCCATGCCACCAATAATATTGTCGCAGATCTCTGTACATCTTTGTGCCTCCCGGATGTATAGAGTATGTTGAGCTATGGGCTTCTGACATCAGCTCATTACGAAGTTCTCCATTTGGAACATAAAGACGATCACCACATCTTAGAGTCCCATCTTCGTGTATACGACATCCAGTCTGAATTCCAGCCTCTGTTCTTTGGCGAAGCTTCTGAAATCTTACATCTGCTGATAGAGCTGCTTTGATTCTTTCCACCAAGGTTGATTGCAGCTGGTAGTTTGATAACTGGCCGTCAATTCCTGTCATAATGACCTTTATTCCCAACCTTTCTAGATCTCTCAATAGACCTGGTTGGGTGATCATAAAGAATGCCGAGGGTCTTCTGCTTAGAGCATCGGCTACTACATTAGCCTTCCCCGGATGGTACTGTAGATCAATTTCGAAATCCGTCATTACTTCAAGCCACCGTCTTTGCCTCAGATTTAAGTCTTTCTGAGTGTAGACATATTTCAAGCTCTTGTGATCGGTGAAAATCTCCACTCGTTCGCCATATATATAGTGTCTCCATAGCTTCAGGGCGAAGATGACTGCGGCAAGCTCCAGGTCTTGAGTGGGATAATTCTTCTCATGAGTCCTCAACTGTCTTGAGGCATAAGCTACAACCTTCCCATGTTGCATTAAGACACAACCAAATCCTTTTCCGGATGCATCGCTATAGATGACGAAACCTCCGGATCCAGATGGTATAGTCAAAATGGGGGCTGTAGTTAGACGCTTCTTCAACTCATCAAAAGCTGTCTGGCATTCTTCAGTCCATAAGAACTCCTGCTCCTTGCGGGTAAGACGGATAATTGGCTCCGCGATTCTTGCAAAGTTTTCTACGAACCTTCGGTAATATCCTGCAAGTCCTAGAAAGCTTCTCACCTCTGAGACATTGGTCGGAGTTGGCCATGTCTCCACAGATGAAATCTTTGCTGGGTCTACCGAGATGCCTTCTCCTGTGATAACGTGTCCAAGAAATGCGACACGGTCAAGGAAGAATTCACACTTGCTCATCTTAGCATAAAGGCTCTCCCGTCTCAGTGTTTCTAGTACCAGTCTTAAGTGCTCTTCATGCTCCTCGTGGCTCTTCGAATACACCAGAATGTCGTCGATGAAGACTACCACGAACTGGTCCAGATATTGGTGGAAGACCCGGTTCATTAGATTCATGAATACGGCAGGTGCATTAGTTAGTCCAAACGGCATCACCAGGAACTCGTAGTGACCATAACGAGTCCTGAATGCTGTCTTTGGAATATCTTCTCTCCGTACCTTGACCTGATGATAGCCTGATCTCAAGTCTATCTTCGAGAATACCACGGCTCCTGATAGTTGATCGAACAGGTCGTCAATTCTCGGCAAGGGATACTTGTTTTTGATTGTCAGAGCGTTGAGGGCTCTGTAATCAATACACATGCGATATGTTCCGTCCTTCTTTGGTACAAACAGCACTGGTGCTCCCCAGGGTGATGCACTAGGACGAACAAATCCCTTGATCTGTAATTCCTCCAGTTGAAGCTTCAGCTCGTCAAGCTCCTTCTTCGCCAGTCGGTATACATTGGAGGATACTGGTGCAGCTCCGGGTATCAGCTCAATAATGAACTCTACTTCTCTGTCAGGCGGTAGGCCTGGCAATTCTTCTGGAAATACGTCCTCGAACTCTGCTACAATTGATGGAAGTGCTGTCTCCATCGCCATGTAAGCTCTAGGAGTCTGGCCTATTCCTTGCTCGATGGTTCCTCGGACATATTCGAACTCCGGGTGATCTGGGGGTCTAAAGATAACACTACCCTTTCGGCAGTCTAGGATAGCATTATTCTGGCTTAGCCAGTCCATGCCTAAGACAACGTCGAAATTTGGCATTGGGAGTACCAAAAATCGCGCTCTTAGTCCTCTACTACAAACAATTACCGGACAGGTTTCGATAATGTTGGTAACTGGAACAATACCTCCTCCAGTAAGTATTTTCCAACACTTGGGTAGCGGGAAAGTGGATAGCTTGTGCATGGCTACGAAACTACTGGATATGAAAGACAAAGTAGCCCCAGAATCGAATAATACAGTTGCAGGTAATGATGCAACTAAAATGGTACCTGTTATAGTTTTCCCTTCAGGCTCTTCTGCAACGGCAGCTAACGCAAAGGCTTGTCCGTGCCTTTGTCCTCCGGCTTGTTGTCTGGCCTTGAACTGGGCCTCCTGAGTAGGCAGAGGTGCTCCTCTCTGATATCCTCCTGATGTGGAGGGAAGCATCTTCTGAGCTTGGGCTCCTGGCTTCTGCCCTTGCTGTGGTGCTGCATCTCTGCGTTGTGGGCAGTCTCTGGCCATATGATTTTTAGCTCCACATAGCAGGCATAATCCCAGCTTCTTTCTGCAGTCGCTGGCCCAATGTCCTTTCTTGCCACAAAAATGACAAGTCGGGAGCTCCTTCTTCTGGTAAGGCCCCGTTGTCTGCTGCGTCTGATATTGAGGACGACGGATGGGTCCTCCTGCTCCTTGCTGGTTCTTGGCCGAGAAGGTTGGATTTGAGCGTCTGGGTCCTCGGCCAATGGCTTCTTGCTCCCTGGCTTCTGTAAGAACCTCGTTGTAGGAGATTCTTGACTACATTGTTGTGTACCTCTGGAGCTCGTAGTTAAGGCCATGGTGGAATCTTTTAGCCTTCTTCAGCTCGTTCGGAATCAGATCAGCACCGAAACGACTTAGTCTGCTAAACTCCGCGTCGTAGGCATCTACCGTCATGTTTTTCTGCTCCAGGTGCAGGAACTGGGAGTATAGGGCATTCTGGACTGTCGCTGGGAAGTACTTGGCGTTGAAGTGCTCCAAGAATTGTTGCCAAGTTTGGTCTTTGCCGACGCTGCGCTCTATGGATTCCCACCAGTGATGGGCGTTGCCAAGAAGTTGGCCCCTGACAGCGGTCATCCATAGGTCGGGGGTGAGTTGCGATCCTTCTAGCAGCATTTCGGTGTTGGAGATCCAGTCGAAGATCTCCTCAGGAGTCTCGCTGCCTTTGAAGTCTCTCGGGCTCATTTGACGGAAGCCTCGAACTGTGCCCGCTGGTTGGACAGGTGCTGGTGCCGGAGTAGTAGCTCTCTCCAAGGCCGTCATCAGAGTCTGTCGCAGGGCTTCAGTCTGCTGCCACTGAGACTGTCTCAGGGCCTCAGTCTGTTGCCACTGGTTCTGCAACATAGTCTGGAGAAACTGCAACATTTGAGGTTGACCCTCAAGTTGTGGCATCAGGATAGGCAAGGCTGGAGGTGGAGGCAAAGGTGTCTCCGCCTGCGGTGTTGGTGTCGTCTCCTGGCCAGAATTCTGGTGATTGGACGGAGTTCCTTGGGCACTTGGCGAAGGGTCTGTTGCTTGGTCAGCCCCATTATTCGCAGGTTTCCCGGGTATGTCCATATTTCTGAGGAAAATAGGATAATTAGAAAACACAAAGGAGATAAATAATGATAATCAAGCAAGATGCAATAATAGAAATTGTAGAGATGGTGTCAGTGTGGATGAGACCTAATGTTTCTATCCTATTACAGGCATAGTTTAAAGTATCGGCCGATACCGATCCGATACGGCCGATACCGATATAGTTTGGTATGTCCCGATCCGATACCGACCGATATCCGATACTAACCGATACCGACATTAGAGGTCTTTTTTCTGGTCAATTCGGCAAAAAATATTGAATTAAAAAACCAATTAGCAAGGGTGTAAAAGCATAGTAAGGTTGTAAAAACATATAAAAGAGGAAAATTTATCTATCGCATATAAATCAATCGACAAGGATGACTACTATTTCATTCAATATCAAAAATACTAAGAAACAATACGGGAAATACTTTAAATTATGCATAAATGTATAAAATATATTCTCTAAAATGTTAATAATTTACTAATAGTTGTTTGCTTTCCGATACCAAAAAATCCGATACTCCGATCCGAAACCGCCGATACTACCGATACCGCCGATCCCGATACTCATAGGAATGGTCCGATACCGATTCCGATACCGATACTTTGAACCTTGATTACAGGTTTGCTGGGCATGTCATCATACCACTAGCAATGAGAAACGTGACCTGCATGGGCCACCACTAAAACCGTGTCACGCCCCAGTCCCAAAATGTCAGGAACTAGGCCACGTGTCACTGGCCAGCTGACACGTCACTAAGGGCTTAATCCACTTTGATGGACCCAAAGGAACGTGCTACGCTGTCCTAAAATACTACAAGTACAAAAATAGGTATATTTATCTCATCCACAACAAAATGTCAGAAAAGCAAGTGCTGAACTATATATATAAAACTGAGTCTGATACAGTACACAACTGGTGAGAATACAAGCCTACTACAAAAACTGATAATAGCGCAGAAAAATCAGATAGACTAAGCAGTGTCTATCTGATGAAAACATCTCCATCTCCAGGTGGCAGGCCTCTAGGATCAAGCATACTCTGAGGGTGTCTCCTCGAGCTCCTCCTCGGTAGCACATCTGGCCTCCTGATCAGGGCCGTACACAGTGGGGTAGAAAGCCTCGTCTATATCTGGCAGGGAACCAGGTCCTCAGTGGGACATAACAAGATACAGAAAATGACATGCCATGTATGTGAATACTGAATAAAGAAAATAAATACAGGGTGCTAACCATCTAAGTGAAATGCAAGTAAAGACCTTGTAGTACGCATGGGAATGTGTGGCTAGACATACGCTGACGTAATTCACCAATCGTGGTGACTGGCTAGTATATGTGTCGTATGCCCCCTGACTTAAGGGCACTCTGCAATCGACCATTTCTGGTACGAAGGTATAAAACATTATTGGAGGGGGTATCCCATACGTCTACTAGTTATCTTTCCCATCCCAATGAAACTAAATGTCAAGTTATACTTTCCTGAATTATCCTAATCCATGATGCGGGTCACACGTACTGGTAGCTAATCAAATACGCAGCTCACATCTATATATGTAATGCAACCATGTTGCGTGTTTCCGTGATAGGGTCTAGGAGAATATCAGGATACTCTCACAGTGTTGGTGAGTCTGTAAGACTAAGTTATTTACACTAATTGTCAACGTATCAGTTGACTGTACCAGAGGCAGTCTCAGGTACTCATAGTTATATGAAATTCAGAAACAAGAGTATATATCCATAACTGGAATTTAAACAGTAAACTTGGCAAGGTATACTTGCCTACTCCCTGGTAGTGTTGATAACCTGATCTCACAGTCAGGTTTGAGGTTGCTGGTGACAGGGGGTCACTGGCTGTGCTGAAGTTGGTTTCTGTTAAAATAGACAGGGTTCGTGAATATCATGGTTGTAACATAAAGCATATATATATACACATATATAATATAGATATATATATAGTATGTATATATATAGATATAATATATATAGCAGTATATATAGTATATAAAGAACAGGCAAATGCAGGTATAAATATATAGCAATTATAATAGTAGCAGGGTATATCCACTGCTATATACATATAATAATATAATTTATCAGGGTGTATCCACTGATAATAATATAAATATTCAGGGTATATCCACTGATGTAATAATAATATAGATAAAATAAATTGACAGGGCAGGAATGTAAATATAAATTATATAATAGATAATATATATATGTATATATATAATAAATTGAAGACAGTGCAAGAATTGTAAATGTATATATATATATATATATATATATATAGGCTGTAATATCCAGCTCAGTAATATATAATATTATGTAATAAATTGAAATGACATTGCAAGAATTGAAAAAATATATATAATATATAAATAAGCTGTATTATCCAGCTGGATATTAATATATATATACATATAGATAATATATATATATATATAGATATATAGATATATATATATATATATATACATATATAATAGGAGCAGGAATGAATTAAGTACAGAAAAATAAATAAAAGAATAATGCATAGTATACATATATACTATATAATAGTAATTATATATACAAATATGTTATATATATATATAATATATAACATATAGTATACATATTATTTATATATATATGTACACATATATATATATACTATATATATATATATATATATATATATATATATATATATATATATATATATATATATATATATATATATATAAACAGAAATAAATGCATATATATGTCATAATATTATATAGTATATATAAATATACATATACATATAGAAATATATATATATAATTATATATAAATATATATGTATAGAATAATAGATATATATACATATATTTAGTAAATATATAATAATAGTATATACAGTATAATATACTGTATAATAACAGTATATAATACATATATATATATACATATATACATATTAATACATATTTATATACATATATATATACATATATATACATATACATATAGAAATATATATATAATTACATATATATTAGGGTTAGGTATTATACCCTCTGACAGGTGGGCCCTAGGGGTCGTCGACGGCGGGTGGACGGCGGCAGAGTCGGCCGGAGGCGGCCGGAGGAACGGGAACAGCAGCAGTAGCTGCTAGCAGCAGCAGCAGCAGCAGCTGAGTGCGAGAGCTGCCGGCGGCGGAGGAGCGGCGGAGGTGGCCGGGCAGGCGGCGGGTTCGACAGAGGGGAGGATGGCGGTCAGGTTGGTGGTGTTGGCGGAGGTCCACGACGGCGGTGGCGGTGGCGGTGGCTGGAGGCGGTCGGGATGGGGGTGGTGGTGCAGTTGGGAAGAGGGGTCGGGGTTCTGTGGAGGTCAGGGCGGTGGCTGGAGGCGTCGTGGGGTGGTGGTGGTGGGTTGGTTCGACGGAGGGGACGACGGCGAGGCGTTTGGGGGTGGTGGCGGTGGTCGGCGACGGCCGGAGGTGGCGCTGGGGGTGGATGGGAGTGGTGGTGGTGCTGTGGAGGTGAAGTCGGGATGGGTCTGCAGTGGCTGGCCACGGCGGAGCAGGCGGCCGGAGGTGGGTGGCATTGGTCGGAGGGAAGGGGAGGGGAGTGGCGAACAGTCCGGCGGTGGTCCGGTGGGCGGAGGGTGGCCGTGGTGGTGGTGGGGTGTGTTGGAATGGAGGGGGCTGCTAGGGTTTATATAGGGTTGGGGCAATGGCAATTCTGTAAATAAGTGTAAATCCAGGGTTACATTGGTAATTTAATTTTTTGGATATTTCTACTGGATTTTTCTGGGTGTTTTGGGTGGGTCCCATACACCTATTCATTAACCAATGAGGTTATGCCACCTCACATGTATTTTTGCATAAAAACCCCTAACTTTTCATAATTTGCATAAAAGCATGAAATTGGTATTTTGCGTAATTCTGCAATTTACCTGATTTTAAATACTGATTCCCCGAAATACCAAATTGTACAAAAATGGGAGAAATAGCTGGGGAAAATGTTTTGGACAGTGTGGGGGTGAGCCTGGGCAGAGTGAGGGTCTGATTTCTGAGTGATACAGATCCTCGTATTTATTATTTAATAAATACTGCGCACGGTGTTCACTAATTATTTTGAGGCAGTTAGGGTCATAATTTTTCTACGGTGTCAATACGATAATTGTAGTATAATTAGAGTAAAATATTATCATATTTTTGGTTGGGCAAACAGGTGCCTACTGGTCCTCAAATCCCTAGGTGTACAGAGATGGTAAATAACAGGAGTTTAAATAGGTAATAAATACGTACGTTTGTAACGATATTTGTACGATTAAAACGAAGCACCAAACGAGGTTTCTGGAAATTGCTAAAAATACAGAAAAAGTAGTCTAGCAAGTCTAGGACAGGGATGTGAAATTGGTTTAGGGTTAACAGCTAGTGTGATGTCCTAACTAATTGTGTAATGAACAGGTGCACAATCAATAGATTATATAATAAATAAAATTTTAAAAAGTTGCAATAATTCTAATTAGTCAAAACTAATCCTAAATTACTGAAATCTGGTCGAGGGAGTTTACATATGCCCATGACATAGAGCTGCTGACGTTGAGTCCTCGTTTTATTGATATCCGTCGTCAAGGGTAACACGCAATCTACCTCATCAGTTGGGGCCTTAAAAGCATGAAAGTGATCCTTATGTGACATGTCTCCCTTATCAGATCGGTAGACACCAACAACCGAGTCATAAATGCGAGACAAATCACGCTTTTCATCAAACGCAGCCGCTAGGACAACTTATAATTCCTTTAATAAATCTGTGTTCTGAACCATATCCTCGACTGATAGTTCCATCAAATTCATTAACTGTGTAAACAATCTGCTATCATCTGCCTTCCACTGCTCATATGTGGGATCCTCCTCCTTCGGAGGGTTGTCAGTGAGATATTTTGACAACCACATTCTACGAAGCGTTTTTTCGATCTTGTGCCACGTATAGTAGCCCTCCGGACCATCCAGTCTCCGATCGACAAGTCGAATCGAATAAACCGTTGTACCAGTGATCGATGCCCCCACCTTTATGTTTTCGACACTGGTGCTACCAGTATTGCTATTCACGCAGTGTTCGTCATCCTTCAAGTTCTCGATTCGACTGTCGTTGATGGTCATGACCCGATATTCACATCAACCTCGCCAATGCATGCTGTTCACACTAACTCTGTCCGTACTGTCTCGCGCAAATTTGACTTTAGATCGAAGGTGGATCACACAAGCTAGGACAAAGATTCACGCAAAACTAGTTTGCTCTCTGTTAGATCCTGATGTGGATAACGAACAAGAAACAAAGATTCACACAAACAATCAAGTTTGCTCTCTGTTAACTCCTGATGTTGTTGTCGAGGTTCAGAGGTTCATGCAAACAAAATAGTTTGCCCTCAGATGATTTCAACTCCAAAATTTTTTTTGGAAGCTAGGGTTTTGGTGTGGTGGCTAGGATGGCTAGAGTTAGGGTTTTGGAGTTAGGATGGCTGTTGGGGGTGACCATGAAGGTGTTAGGGTTAGGGTTTTGGTATGGCAGCTTGGCCTAAGTTTTTTTTGTCAGATCTGTTTTCTAAGGGCTAGGGTTTGTGATATGGGTGCTAAGATAGGGCGGGTGGTGGTGCTAGGATGTTAGGGTTGGGGTTTGTGAGATGGTGATTTGGCAGGGCTGAGATGGGGGAGTGTTGTGGCCGGCAGGGGCTGACGAGCATGGTGGTCGGCAGTAGCAGCGCAGGCTTAGTGGTGGTGGCTGGCGCATGCTTAGGTGGGAGACGCGAGAGAGAGGGATAGGGGTGGCGGCTAAGATTTTGGCTTTAATATTATGTAGAAAGAGTGAATTGATGATTTCATTGATATAAGTGAATACATATATATAGAAGAGAGTCAACCTCTCATTATTGGTTTTATCCGTTGTGGGACTAATGCCCAAAGACTAATATAACTAATACTTAACAATATATATATATATATATATATATATATATATATATATATACTGTGTAATGAAAAAAAATATACACTGTTTACATGTCCTTATCTTATTGTATTGTACGCGTCTATGTTGTTAGTGTCTTACAATACACGATATGTATATTTTAATACGATACGATATATTACCACTTCGTTACATATCGGTTGTGATCCGATCCAACACGTAGGCTGATAGATATTATCATTTTTTTTCCCTCATGTAATGTATACTTAAGAATCTAGATTATGGAACTAGATAGACCCTTCAAAGATCAAACAAATAATAAATAATAATAAAGAATGTTTTTTTTATATTAATCATGTTTCTATATGGATTTAGAACTATAGACCTAAACACACAGAGTTACTGTATCACGGTAAATGATAATAAACACGATACATTATGCAAGTAAATCGATACACAATATGATACGTGAGTTAACAAACCTAATGCATATCTTTGCAACGTAGCATTTGGTGGAGGATTTCAAGAATTTAAGTCTAATTCCTTCTCTCAGGAAATAACTATTCCTTGAGTACCCAATTCTTCATACAAACAATACCCTCTAGTCTTACAATTTCAGCCACGAGGATTTTTTATACTAAAGTTATATTAATGATCGGCTTAAGCAAGTTTGCCATCATGTATTGTTACTGATTAACTAATCTGCTTATTTTTCTGTTCAGGGCCTGAGACCTACTATTCCAAAGCATACTCATCCCAAGCTTGCAGAACTGCTTGGAAAATGTTGGCAACAAGACCCAGCTGAAAGGCCAGACTTCTCAGAAATCTTAGTCACACTCCAGTTTATTGCCAAAGAGGTTAAATATCTTTGATTCAATTTTGTGTAATTCCCTGTAGTCCCTATGTATGCTTCATAACTAGTTAAAATTTTCAATCAGATTGGAGATGATCCCGAGGATCGGCGCAAGGAAAAATCAAGTGGGTTCCTCTCGGTTCTCAGGCGGGCTCACTGAAGTAGGATAGTCACTCATGAATGAATCTGTATCTATGCTGTACATGGGGAATAACATTATGTGTGTTATGTTATGACCGTGAGTTGTACAGCATATTCGTTTTCAATGACCTAATTCTAGGTTTTAAATGTAATTCTTTTCCCTGTCCATCTCAATTGAATTGTCTTCATCTTGATGATGCATTGATTGATACAAGGGTCAGTATGTATATTATTCGAGGTTGCTCTGGGAATTTATTGACACATTGTAGCTAGAATCAGGATATATTTTCTATTGCAGCCTATAATCCACCAATAATGTAGGTTGGTCGTCAATGGGAACTCCCAACTTAATTGTCTGCAAATCGAAGTTGGTGGTGTAATCTTGTACGTACTGCTCTTGCTCCTATGACAAATGCTGCCGCCATAACCAATGGTCTTTATTCTCATATCAAATGACTCAGATCCAACCCTTGATTAAAATTTAGTGTTATCAGAATCTGAACTAAGTGAAGCGTACTGTCTATTTCTTGCATTGCATATACAAAAAGAATCAAGTATTTTGTTGTATTACTGCTTTTGCACAGGTCTGAAATAGTGGAATTGTTCCCTTCTCAACAGGCCTCAATTGTTTATGTTGTAATATTGACAGTCTCGGCCATTTAGGCCTCTGCTGCTGCTGCTACTACTGGTCTATTCTCTGTTCCTTCAGTTCTACTTGTTTTGTTTGTTTGTTGTGCAAAGGACTGTTACTACTGTCTGCATGTAATACAAAATCACTACCATATCTATCTTGATATTTTGCTGTAAGAAAACATTACTGGAGTCACAGCAGCTTTACCAATGACCCGGTGTGTCTCTACTCCACTTTCATCTCCTTGACCATTTTTATGTCCGCAATTTTAATGCCATTTCATTATTCTTGATCTGTCAGCTATGTTGATGTTCTTGTGCCCCACCAAAACTCTAGTAGACTAGACTTGTGACTATTGTTGACTGTGTAGGGTTATTGACGATGTTTTAGAACCGTCAGAATTCTTGGATTTTCTTACTAGGATGGATCAAAATGATTGCTTTTTGTATTTAATTCTTTCTTTTTCATCTGTGTGCACGAATATACGTGTCCAAGTTAGAGTATAAAAATGCTACCTTTTGAAGATGTAAAGGAGGCTATATATAGTCCTTTCGTAATCCTAGATTGTTTTCGTGCTTATCAAGCTACATCCATGATAAGGATGTAATTTTATCAAAAGAGACTAAATTTACAAGGTAGAGAATATTCAGGTGCATTGTACCTAGATGGAGATTGTAAATAAATGGACAATCCTAAGATTTACCAATAGATCTCTTGGATATGTGATCATATTCCCAACTTAAATGGAGAGGATGTGGGTTGATCGCGTGTCTGTCACATGAGGAGGTTTGGGCCTGGGCCAAGTGCGGTGAGGTCTGGAAAACCACAAGTGGGCTTTGGCCTATGGGTTTGGGCCTGGTTATATATCACAAATTTGGGACCAATTTGATGGTATTTACCACCACCAAATTTTTTGGATCTTATTACATGATCAAAAGAATTCCTTCTTGACGCTCAGGAAGGGTGGGTGAAGGTAATTAAGGGAGAGTTCTAGGGTATATAAATTGTTCACATTTTGAAAATGTAAATGGGCTATATATAGTTCTTCTTCTGTAACCCTATATTGCTTTCTTATTATTTTTTGATAAGAATGTAATCTTATCAAATATACGCGACTTAATATCCAAGGTAAAGAATATCCGGGTGCATTGTATCTTGGTCGATGGACCACCCTAAGATTTACCAGCATATTTTTTCGGACATTTGTATCATATCTCCAATTTGAACGACAAAAATGTGGATAGACCATGTGCCTAGTACATGAGCAGGTTTGAGCTTGGATCAACCGCGAGATGTAAACCACCTCCTCTTGAATTTTCGTTTACCTAAATTTGTATTATCTTTACTAATATAAGTTGGCTTGAAAACAGATACAAATTGAACCGTCTAAGCTGTTTGTAAATATTCCATTAATTATTTTAAAGTGAATTAACTAATTATTTAACTACCTATATAATTTACTTAGAAATTAACAACTCTAACTCAAGTGGTTAAGGTGAGAGACATTTTTCTTGATTGTCGGAGTTCAATTTATAGGGACGACAAATATTTAACAATTTTTTTTTACGCGCGTGCAATGCACGTGGACGATAATAGTGACTTATAATTATTGCTATTATCATTAATATTGTTATTATAATTATCATCAATATTACTATTATCCTTATATTGACAAACATTTATAATTAATTTATCTAATCCTATTTAAATCCCATTCTCCTTTCTTACGTGCCCTCTCTCCCTCCTCTTTCTTCATGTGCGACATCCACAAAACATAAGAAAATTTATAAAAAGATGACAAACTATAGTAAAATAAAATAAAGTAATAAGTTTGTTAAAATTCGAAAAAGGTAATATGTTATCAGAAGAATTGGCGACATGAATGCATGCACTCATGTCGCCAATAGCAATAGCGACATGAATGTAAATTTTTTTGGTTTTTTTTTTTTTACTTGGGTGAGTTGGGATGACGAAACTTTTGAAATTTAGCATCCAGTGATAGAATTAGTGATAAAATAGGACATTTACTGAGAAATTTGTTTAAATAAAAATAAAACTTGTATTCATGTCGCCATTGATATTGTATCGATACGATTTTCGTGCATACCTGGATAGCGATCAAACTTGGACCATTGGATTAACAATATTGAGTTACCCTTATGGTGATATTCTCATTGAATTTTGGGACACTTTTCTAGAACGACATATTTTGAGGCATGTATTTCAACGAAGTGGCCTATTTCGGTGATCCGAAACTTGGATTACAAATCTAAGAGTACATATGAGTTTGTATCGTCATTATGGTGATGTATGACATTTCATTTTTCCAATGGCTTGTGATAAAGGCACTACAAAGAACATTCATGGCAGCCTATATTTTAACCCCTAAAAAATACAAGTTTACCACTCCTAAAACTTGCTTAGGACTGCCCATACCAACTTATATAAGTTAAAACCATTTCTCTTCTTTCTTTTTCACCTTCAAATGAAGAGTCCATCATTCTCTCCAAGTCCTAAAACCTAAACCTAACTTTGGAATTTGACTGTTGTGGTCCCAAGTGGAAGAAAATTTTGATTTGGTGATTCTCCAACGAATATTCATAGTTAAATTCGGTATGTTCGATAACATACGATGAATAAGTTTTTCAAGCATTCGATTGTCATCAAATTATTGAGTTTTATTCGACTATTGTAGGAGCCATGCACGGAATTCTCTTCGATGAAGAAGTCGGATCATGCAATCCATTAAATGTGCACTCCGCTCCTTCCGAAGAACATGTCGGTTGTTCCGAAGCACCTACGGTACGCAAAATAAAAAATCCTATTTCGATAGTCAACAGTCATCGTATAAGGACTGTATAAATTACAACAGTCCTATATAAAATATAGGACCGTCATAAATTCGACAGTCCTATATAAATATATTATTGTCATAATTTTGACAGTCCTATATACTATGTGCACTGTCAAAATAGTGATAGTCCTGAAGATAAAATGCTGAACAACATATTTTCTTCAAGACTGTAAATTTTTTGACAATCTACTCAATACATTAGTCTGTACAAATTGTGACAGTCCTAATTTGGACTGCCAACTATTTGAAGTTATTAATTTTTAGATTATTTTATATTGGTTATAGGACCTACCTTGTACAAATGTGTGGTAGATCCTGCTATTGGGGTTGATGTGGAGAATATATTCTCAACGGATATTCGATTTTTATCCCATGAAGAAGCATTAGATTGGTGCAGAGAAGTTGGAAGACGACATAACAGTCATTGTCATTGCAAGATCGATCAGATCTCGACCGGGCCAAAAATATTTAGAGCTGGGTTACGAAAGAGGAGGTGTGTTCAGGTACTATCGGAAAAAAAGTCCCTAAGAAAAACGCTGGGATGAGAAAATATAGTTGTCCATTTAAGGTGTTGATTGTAAAAGTAAAAGATGTGAAGTGGATAGTCAAAGTTAAGAATAGAATACACAATCATCATATTCCAGAGACACTTACGGGTCATGGCACGGTTGAACAAGGATGAGAGAAAGTTGGTTGAAGAATTGTCCCTTTCCAGAGTTGCACCCAAACAAATTTATTGGCCCTTGATTATACATATAAGACTAACAAGTTCAACCATGAGAACGATCTATAATACTTTAACAAGAGCGAAATATAATAGTATGAAAGGAAGAATGGCGATGCAACAAGTATTGAAGTTGCTTGGCGAGCATCACTATGTGGAGTACCATAGAAGACATCCACAAAATGATGAACTCCTTTCATTGTTTTGGGCTCATCCTGATTGCACACACTTGGCTAGGTCCTTCGCAGACGTATTAGCCCTTGATTGTACATATAAGACTAACAAGTTCAAGATGCCTCTTTTTCACATTGTTGGGTTACGTCTACAGAGAAAATATTTTCAGTCGCTTTTTGTTTTATGAAGAGTGAGACAGATGAGGATTATAGTTGGGCTTTGAGGAAACTATAATCCCTTTACACGGGATACAAAGAGCCCTCTGTTTTTGTTACCGACAGAGAATATGCCCTGATAAATGCTATAAATATTGTATTTTCTCATGTGCATAGACTACTATGCACTTGGCATATAAATCGAAATATCCAAGCTTAATGTAAGAGCAAATTTGAAAATGTGGATGGTAAAATCGACATGCTTCGCTTCAAATTTTTTTACAGTGATTGGAGTCTTGTATGGCGAGCAAGTACTAAAGACAGATACGATACTGCATGGTACATGTTCAAACAAAAGTGGGAGACGAGTAATCCGACATGCATTTCTTATATCAAAGATACTTGGCTAGAACTATATAAAGAATAATTCGTCTTAGCATGGACGAACATGGTGAAGAATTATAGCACAATCACTACGAACTGGGTCGAAGGATAACACTCAAGTTTAAAAAGATATCTACGATCATCGGTCGGTACTTTTGTCTCTGTTTGACAATCAATTTATTTGATGTTTCCTCAGTGAACGAGATTGTAGCATCATTTGAGATGAGCCTCAATATAGTAAAGCATGAATACAAGCATGAATACCTCTTGGATGCTTTAATCCATGTAATATCTCACAAGGCATTGGGCTTATTGTTTGAGGAGATTGGTAGGTCAAAGTTCGTTGGTTTTGATTCCGAGGTTTGTAGTTGTTCATATCGACATTCAGATTAACGAATATCATCGTCAATATATACCTATTCCAATAGATGTTGTTGATCAACGTTGGAGACAGTTATCGATCATGCCGACAGTGAAAGTTTACGATAAATTTTTTTTTTGCCACAAGTGAAACTCCTTCACGCAAGGTGGTGTGTCGCATCGAAACCGAAAAAAAAATCTATTGAGGTTAAAATCCAAGAAATTATAGTCCCGACAACAACTCGATTGCAAGAGCCATCTGTTATTCGAGCTCCTAAGGGAAGAACACACTCAAGAATCAGTAGAGCACAAAAAAAGGAGGTGGAGTCAACTAAAAGAGATCCATCCTTGTTTGAACATATTGAACGCAATTTAGAGCAAGTTGAGTCAAAGTCGATAATCGAAAGTGTGGTAATTTTGAAGAAAGAGAGTAAGATGACTATTCGAAGGAGGAAGAAACAGAAAGCGAACGATGCAGTCACGACTGAGGGTTTAGATAACTTCTCTGATACATACAGTCTATACATTCAAAATTTCTTACCTGAGATACATGATTTCATTTGGTCTATTGTTGATGTTCCTAAGGATGGCCATTGTGGATTTTATGTACTCGCAAGACATCTTGGCTATTCAGTTGAAGCAGGATGGAGACATGTTAGGGAAGAGTTGTACGAGGAGTTGGAGTCTCGTCTTCCCTTCTATAGGAAGATACTCGGCGAAAAAATTGTTGAAGATTTGTTGGCAAGCATACCTTGTACTGACACAGTTATCGGACCAAACCATTACATGGATGTCCCGCCTGCTGCATGCGTATTCTCTAATAGGTATAAGATACATATTGTAATTATCTCAGAAGGCATTAACAATACTTTCTTTCCAATGTGCGCTCCCCGGGCCGAACACAAACTATCCAATCTACGTTCAATAGGGCTTGTCGGATAACACTTTGTCATCCCGAGGTTGATCGGTCATTCTCCTATTCCTCCACCTTCTATGCTTCGGTATAAACACGCACCGGAGGAAGCGACCGCATGGACGACACCCTACATGGATGCAATTATTGGCTATAAGAAGATGATGAAGATGGAGGATCCCAAAATCTTGGCTAAGGACTACTTTGATATTCTAATCGATTGATACATCTTATACTTTTGTATTATTTTGTACTTTTGTATGCAATAGAAATGGAATATAACATCTTGTATTTTTGTATCGTGATAGTGCAATAGATAGTGACTATGAAAGAAATGAAATGAAGTGAAATAGAACAGTTTATACTTTTGCATGTATGTTGTATAATGAGTCATGTATATTGAGCTTTGGTATCTTTTTCAACTTATATATATATATATATATATATATATATATATATATATATATATATATATATATATATATATATATATATATATATATATATACATGAAATTAAAACTAGGACTGTCAAAATCTTGACAGTCATAGTTTTAATCCCCTGTACTTCCTCATATATATAAAAGTTACAAAACATAACCAATCAAAACTAGGACTGTCAAGATTTTGACAGTCCTAATAGATATTAGGACTGTCAAAATCTTGACAGTCCTAGTTTTAATTCTCTGTCTTTATACATATATATAAGTGCCAGAACATACCAACTTAAAACTAGGACTGTCAAGATTTTGACAGTCCCAATAGCTATTAGGACTGTCAAAATCTTGACAGTCCTAGTTTTAATCCTCTGTCCTTCCTCATATATATAAAAGTTACAAAACATAACCAATCAAAACTAGGACTGTGCTGTCAAGATTACAGCCCAAAAAACTTGAAACACAAAGTTACAACCAACTTCAAAGTTTAACATATCAAGATTATAACCCAAAAAAACTCGAAACACAAAATGTAGCAAAATACTCAACAACACCTACCACATCAATTGAAACATGGCCTAAACTTCATGCCGACTCTTCGTACGTTGCTCCCTATTTTCCAAGAAAGGAAAATCTTCAGTGTTGTTGATGTGCTGTAGCTCCTGATTGATTTCCATATAATTCTCACCCTGGCAACTGCCGAGACTTCTTCCCAACTTCTTCGCTTTCCTAGCCTATTGACGACAATACATAAAATTTGTTAGGTTATAAACATTTACATATCTTCAAACTGAAAGTTGGTTGCCTCACCATCTTGACCAATGCAGTATACACGACAGATTTGGCAGAGAGATCTAATGGTACACGCATAATATCGCATCCGCGTTTGAACAACGTAGGTAGTCCGACACCAGGGTAGTAGACGATGTAGTCGTTGCTACAGTCCGTCATATTAACTGCTGTTTATCGTTCAGATTCTCTAATAACGTGACGTTGCCACTCAGTAAAGAAGTCCGAGACCCAGTTGAACGCCGCAGGATTATAGTTTAGGGGTTTTGTACCTTTCGGAGCACTTATCATTTTCAATGTGCGCTTCGGTACTGTTTGTACGTAGCCAAACTGATGGAGCACTCTATCAGGCATATAAGGCTCCTCGATTTTATAATAACTTATCAGACCGTGATATAAAGCGACTGGCTGCAATGGACGACCACTCTGTCATAAATCACAATATGGATTCCAAACTATCTGCAACGCATAAAATTTAGCATAACGTAATTTAGTAAATTATTACCAAACATAAAAAATAAGTCTCAATTCACCTCTTCTATCGTCATATCTTCAAGTGCATTCCGTAGGGCGACCAATGTTTGTGAACGCTTGGCATCTTTCTTAGTTGGCTTCCATCTGCACATTCTAGAAAGGTGCTCGTCATACCCTCGGTTAAGTTTAGCCCGCTTCAGGGTTGAAAAGTGCTCGTATATTTATGCCTACACGTACATTACAATAGTAAAAAAAATTACAACAAAATTTTCTATTATGTATACAAGTTAACAAAGATATATCTTTACATGGAGTAGAGTCTGGCATCCTGATATTGTCTTGGAACCGACGCGGGATGCCGCACCAAGCTCGCGGTAAATGTATGCTAGTATACCGCTTCCCCAAGATATTTCTTCCACCGTGTCTATGTCGTCAAAATTCAAGAGATATTTAGCATGTATCGACGTTCCAGACTAATCCGGAATGCCAAAAGCCCCTAAGATGAACTGCATATATCCACCGGCCACCTTATCGCTATTATCCGCTTCGGGGTCCGGATCATCGAATGTCTCCTCCAAATATTTCCATGAAAGTCCGTACGACTTCTTGAAGTCTTGAAGGGTTGTAAAACTCGCCGCATCAACTCCGAGACAGCCTGATACATAATCCATGATATGATCGTAAAAAGTTAATGCTCGATTCGTCAAAAGTGTGATTCATCATGACTCGACCATCAACCCTAAGTCACAATATATGATGGACGTCATCTAGGGTAATCGTCAACTTTCCTTTTGGGAGATGGAAAGTATTAGTTTCTGGATGTCATCGTTCTACAAATGCTGATATAATTGCATTGTCCACTATCGTATATGAGTACTTACCCAAATTTTGTAAACCGATGGGATTGATTTTAGCCTTGACGTCGTCTCCGAAAAAATCAAACCCCCATGTATTACACTTTTTGCCGTGGTTGATCACCGTTAACATACGAGAACTCTCCTGAAAAGTAAACAATTTGATGAACTTAGAACTATATATAAAATATAGTTATCTATAAATAATTGGATGAACTTAGAACTTAGAACTTAGAACTATATATAAAATTATCATAACGTAATGTACTTACCGGATTGTTCCATAATTGGCATGCAATATGGTTCTCGGTCGACGGCAACATAGAGCAACCGTTTGGACGAGTCTAGACTGGACTATCTGGCTGCTGAGAAGGTCATGAACCATCAGTAGGCCAGTTTTCGAGGGTTGGTGGCCGAGTCTCAACTGGACTATCTGCATGCTGAGAATGTCTTGAACCATCAGTTGGTCAATTTTGGACGGTTGGTATGTCTTCATCGGAGGAGGAAGAAGAACAAGAAGTACTAGGAGCACATCTCTTCGAACGAGTTACAGTCTTCTTCAGTCGACGTTTCCTAACTTGAGGGGGTGCCTCGGGGTCGACAATAGTGAGGGTTGTCTCAACATCACGCTCAACATTGCGTTCCTTACGCATCGACGCAGTGGAGCGTCTTCTTATGATACCTTCATCCTCAAGGCCCTTCCGAGGGTCATGACTATAAGACAAAGAAGATATATATTTTAACAACCCAAAAGTAATTGAACAATCAGGACTGTAGAGATTTCTACAGTCCTATATGTATATAGGACTGTTGAAATTTTAACAATCCTCTATACATAAAGGATTGTAGATATTTCAATAGTCCACAATGTATATAGGACTGTAGAAATATCTACAGTCCGACATGTTTCTGTTCCGAACGTTCGAGGATATTCGAACTTGTATACCCTAAAATAGGGTTTGAGACTCCAGAAATACGTCGAAACTACATCCAAAACCTATTTTAGCTTATTTTACTATAATTTTAAGCCTCTAACGAAGATTGGAAAGAAAATTTTTGAATTTTTTTCAAAATGCAATGGAAAAAAAAAATAGAGAAGGAGGAGGAAGAATTGTACCTTGATTTTTTTGAGAGTTTGGGAGCCATCAATTAATGGTTGGAATTTGAGGAGATGGAGATTGCAAAATTTTAGGTCCTCAAATGGAAGGAGTGGAGGAGGAGGACTCCGGCCAAGTACCGGCGGTAGTGTAGGTTTGAGGGGTTTGGGGGGGTGAGATTGGGCTAGTATGAGTAACATTTGGACTAATATGAGTAAAGTTTATTCATTAATGGACTAGCCTCAATACTGGACTAGTTTCAAGTATTTCTTGTAGTGCCTTTATCACAAGTCTTTTCCAATTTGGGTTCTTTTTAGCTTCTTTTTTTTTTCGTTCAATGTGGGGTCCACATGTTGGTCTAGTTTGACTCAGGAGGCTAATTTTTGCAACTAAAATTTTCTAGATTATTAGATGCTGCCAGATGGTTCTTTACAATATTATGTACATGTAGGATACTATCGGTTAGATGCTTGGGCGTCATTTTACAGTTATCAGTTATCGTGTGATTCGGTGTCCGACTCGTCGGCTCTTCTCACATTAATTATAATATTATTATTAATTATAATATTATTGTGATATTAGCTTGTTCATCAATCGGGTTTTCCATTTCACTATTATTCTCAGACATGTGCATTACTCGCGGTTACTTGTCGATATCTTGTAAACTCTGATAGTACCCTAAAGAGGAGGTGAAAGCACCCTAAAGAGGAGGTGAATATGATGTAACAAAGAATAAGCACAATTAATAAATATTAATAGACAATTTAAAATAAATATTAAAAATAAGCAAGAACACATACATCTAATGTATCATGTATCCTCTATGAGGTACTCCAGTTTCGAAACTCTCTTCAACCTTAATCAATTATTATGAAAATAATTATACTTGCGAGCTTTGATCCAAAGTTCTTGCCAACTTCGTATATGAGTTTTGATTCGAAAGGCATACCGAATTCTACACAAGCTTCGATACGAAGGCTTTCGAACTCCAACCTCTTACAAGAAAGATGATAATCTTCTTACGACCATTAGAAGATCTAAATTTATAATTCAATTTAATACTCTGTATCAAAAGATTTTGGCAAATAAAAGCTTTAGTATGCGAAGAGATTTGAAGTATATGGTTTTCAAGTAAATGGTCCAAGAATTTTAGACTCAAATAAGTTAGAGAAAATGAGGCAAACAAAGGTTTTATATAGCACACAAAACAGCCTTTTGAAATACATGTGGTATTCCGCATATATACTACATTCATAATAACAACTATAAAAATACTCATTAAAGCATTTAATGTTGAGCAATTTTAGTCCAGATAGTATACCATCGATATATTAACATGGCAAAAATGTATACGGCTTGGAAAGAAAGAAACTCTATGGAATCAAATTTGGGTCTAAAGGTACTTCGTCGACATAGTGGTGGTATACCACCAATATATCGACAATATACCGCCAGTGCTGGCAATACACTGTTTACATGACAAAAAATTATTGAAAATAAATTTGGTCAAAATTGGGTATGATAGTATACTATTGGTATACCGTCAAGTTGTTTTTGTCTCAAAATGGCTAAGGGTTATTAGAGCCTTCGTTTGCCATAACCTATTGATTTACAATCTTTCCTAGAGTACAAATATAAATAAAGATTACAATGGGCTTGAGAACTTGATAGCTTGGCGTTTCAACTTTGTTCATCTTGATGGTAGCAAATTAGATCTGAAAATTTGATTAGCTTTGATGACTTCGCCTCCGAACCCTCATGGAAGGCGATATCCCGTCGATCCCCAAACCCCCACAAGTCAGTGGGACCCCAAAACCATGTTCGCAGACCTGAAATTATAGTGGGAGGACATAACATCTTCAATTCGAAGAAGAATTTGGATAATTGGTAGAAATCCATCTCCGCTCATCCCTGGGGGAGAGGGTGGTGCAATTGCATAACGAACATCCTGGTTTGCTCGTTCTGCAATATGTCTATCTATATCTCTCATCTCATATTCTGTGTGGATCATATTTCCTGCTATTACTCCATTCTATTTGTAAACTCTCTCGACCAGATTTTCGTATTTAATAACAAACTAGGATTATTTTACCAAATTAGGATTTATTCCAGATTTTTTTAATTTATTTTGCTTACTTATCCTATTGATTTGTGCACCTGTCCATCACCTAAATATTTGGAGCTTTACCTTGACTGTTATCCCCGAACAAAGTTCACATACCTCTCATAGACCTGCTAGTCTATTTTTCTGAACCTTGTGCAACTCCCAGATACTCTGTTTTGTGCCTCGTTTTAGACGCACAAATATCGTTACAAACGTCCGTATTTATTATCTATTTAATTTCCTGCTCTGTAACCATCTCTGTTCCAATAGAGATTTGAGGCCCAAACTGCACCTGTTTTGTCCAAACAAAAATACTTTATTATTCTACTCTGAGTATACTACATTTAGTATATTGACACCGTATTAAAATTATGGCCCTACCTGCCTCTAAATAATTAGTAAACATCGTACGCAGTATTTATTAATTAATTAATACGATGGCCCGTATCACCCAAGAAAATCAGGCCCAGCCCCTGCCCAGACTCACCCCCATCCCCTCAGGGCCTTCATACAGCCATTCCCCTCATTCCTGTACATTTTAGCATTTTCAGGAATCGGATATTTTTCCCAGACAATTGCGTAATTGTCCAATTTCCCAAAATAGGACCTTTATGCAATTTATGAAATTACAGGATCTTTCCTGCAAATTTTTAGTGTGAGGTGTCACCCCCTCATTGGAGGGTGAACCTGCACCGTCCATTTGGCAGTGGGACCCACCATAAATATCTACAAAAATATCCTGTAAATATCTATAGATATTTTACTTATTAAAATATCTTATTTATTTATTTATTATATAATACCTAAATCCCTAAAAGAAAACCCAAATTCCTAACCCTAGCAGTCAACCGACCCCCCCCCCCCCCCGCCGGAGCAGCTCCGCCTCCTCCCCGCGACGAGCCGACCTCCCGCCGGAGCCGCTCCTCCCGCTCATCCTCCGCCTGGCTCGACCGAGCAGCCCCGCTGCTCTCGGCTGAGCCGAGCTCCTCTCCTTCCCCGAGTTCATCTTCTTCCCCCACGACCTCGTCTCCTCCTCCCGCCGCCGGAGTCAGCAGCCACCCCCGACCCGGCGCTCTCCTTCCCCCTTACCTGACCCCCGCCGGCCTCGACTTCCCGACCTCCGCCTCCTCCGCCACTCGCCACTCGCCACCACCACCATCATCATCACCACCATCGACTTCCTCTTTCCCTCTCGACTGAACCCCCCCGCCGGCCTTGACTCCCCGACTACCTCCACCACCTCCAGCGCCGCCCCCGCCTCCCCTACCCCGCCGGCCTCGCCGGAGATCTCTCCTCAGCCTCCCTCTCCACCGTTATGATTCCCCCTCCCCGCCACTCCTCTGCGTCTCTCCCCATCCCCGCAGGGACCTCAGCAACCCCCACTTCCTCGTCGTCGCCAGATACAGCCCTTCCGACACCCCCTTCCTCACTGCCGACGGCGTGTCCGAGTTCTCCGACAATGCCTCAGTTACCACCGCCGTTCTCAGCCACCCGACCCCCTGTGCACAGCCACACCGGCCACACCCCGTCGTCCGGCCAGAGACCACTCCTCCTCCTCCTCCTCCTCATCGTGGTTTCCCCCCCCCCACAGCCGTAGTCTTCTCCCCCTCCTCCTCGATGGAGTCGACGCAGCGGCCACGACCCAGCCACCCGACCCCCGGCCGAGACTCCCCTTCCGGCCAGTGCAGCTCCTCCTGACCCGCAGCAGGCCGACTGACCCGACTCCACCGTGCAATCTCCTTCGTCCGGCCGGCTGAACAGCAGCGGCTCCGGACCATCCCGCAGCGACCCCGACTCGAGCAGTGCCGGACACGACAGTACCGGACACAGTCCGGACACGACAGATTCAAATCAGGACACAACACAGTGACTGGACACAGAAAAATTTATTCCACGGAGCCCTGTTCAGGTAACCCGTTCTCTCTCCTCGTTGTTCCATTTTTTATTCCGTCAGTTGTGACACGTAGGCTATGTAACCCTCTCGATGCCCGTGCAACCTGCTCGGTGCATCGCGTCCTGTGGCGATCGCGGACCGCGATCCAAATACAGGAAAAATAATACCCCATTTTACCCCGGAACTGAGTACGCCCCGTCAAACGGGACGACTTGGTCGCACGCGATCTTTACCGAAACGTGCGCGCCGTTGATACGGACGTGCAAGATTTTGCAGAAGTTGATTTGGATGTGCGTGCACACCGGAATCAACGCGTATCCGCCGACAACGTCCCGTATCCGCTTGTTCTAGAACACACTGTAACTTTGTGTATACACGTCGGATCGAAACGAAACTTGCGCCATCGGACTCGTAGCAATACGCTGGTCCTGTGACCCAAGTTTGGTTCGATTCTAAGAATGTTGACAAAATCCCGTATCGTGGGCCCCACAAGCTCCATTTGACGGGCGATTTTGTGATCGGCACATCGGAATCCAGTTCTGGACATTCCGTTGGGTTCGTATCGACGTTCTGGACTTGTTGGCACTAAGTTTGGTGAATTTGGAAACCTTTTACCCTAACACATTTTTTGGTGCAAAGTGACCCACATGTGGACCCCGCTTTGACCGAAAACTGTTATTTTTGCCCCTGTGTCCAAATTGGACTTAAGGACAGGCGTCTCTAGCTATTTGATATTTTCTGAGACTGTTGGTGATGTTTATTTCAGCATCCGGAGACATTTATTCTGAGGCCATAATTTCTGACTTTTGGCGTTTGACATCTGGACGTTATATTTTGCAGCTCTCTTGCCAGACAAGTATACCTTGCCTTGTTGTACTGTTTAAATCTAGTTATTTTAATTACATGTTTATTTATTTTAATATTATATAAATGTGCGCATCCGAGAAAACTCGGGTGCAGTCAACGAAGGCGTTGACGTTAGGACTTGTGTCTGACCTAGTGTCTAGTAGACCCACCTAAAAGTTGTGGAGTTATTGGTATGACTTTCCAGGCCTTGACACGTATCATTACACGTCACAGAGTGAGTTCATGTAGGGACGCGTGCCTCATGCGCGACTGGCCATCAGTATGAGCAACACGTGTAACGGTATTTAGCTAGTTGTTTATTTCTATAGAGACTTGCATCATAGTACGAGATGTCCACGTCGTATTCACGATTTGTATATCTACATTGGGCGGGGAAGACAACTAGTAGGCGTATGGTACACCCAACTTCTTTATTGCAGATACCGCACTCTTCGGAGTGATACGGACGTTATATACTTTGCAGATACCACATCCCTTAGAGTGTTGGACGTTGTATATATTCAGATACCTCATTCTTCGGAATGATGGACGTTGCAGATACCACACTCTAGAGGATACTGGCCGTTATGCCTACGCCTACCCATACGTACCAAGGTTGTCTTTATATTGCATTCACTTAGATGGTTAGCACTCCCCCCTTTATTTATTCAGTATTTACATTATGGCATGCTTCTCTATATCTTGTTATGTCCCTCTGAGGACCTGGTCCCTTTCCAGGTGTAGATGTTCATGAGTATTCGCAGGAGCGCAGATCCGGACATGTTACGTATATTGCGAGGAGGTCTTCTCTTTGAGCCTCGTGATTGTCAGATGCTGTTCTTATATGGTGTGTATCTGGTTCATTTTATATTCTATTTCGGTAGTGGATTTGTTTTCATCCGACTGTCATTTTTAAGATACTTACTATTGAGATCTAGTTACATGGTTATTTGGTTATTCATATTTGATTTCTGTGGATGAGATTTAGATTATACCCTGTGACTTGTGATAGTTTTACCACTTGTGAATGATTGTTCATTATACAACGTACGCTTGTATTATGGTTTCCATATATTGGAGTTGCCATATATACAGGCGACTGGCATACTTACGTGTCCTAGTCCTACGTATTTTGGGGACTGGGGCGTGACACTATTGACTCTTTCATGAGAAAATACGAAAGAATTCCTTCATCGTTTTACTTTTGATATCTAGAGAATATTTCACAAAAAAAAAAAATCATTATATACTAGTAATGTGCACGTGTATTGTATGCGCATAAAAAAAATTAAGTATTAATTTATTATAAATGATGTCGTCCCTAGGAATTGAACTCAAGTAAGCAAAGAAAATGTCTCCCACCTTAATCATTTAAGTTAGAATTATTTAGTTATAAGTAAATTATATTAGGCAGTTAAATAATTAGTTTATTTTATTTTAAGATAATTAATAAAATATTTTAAAAAAGCTTTCATTTTCAAGCCAAACAACGATGAAGGAATTAAAACCTAAATATCTTGTAGTATAACATAGGTAAAGACAGAAAGACTGAGAATAATCGTCTTGCTATTGATTCGAAAGCAACCTAAATGTTAATAAACCTTTAGAGACCTCAATTTGAGTTCATGAAGGGAGACTCGGAGCACGAGTAAAGGTGTGTGCATGCAACATACTCCATTTGTTATCACATGGAGACAGACATCGCTCATCAAGCACACAGTTCTCTCTTTTGTAAAGTAATCAACGACATCAAGATTCTATCTAGAGTTATCTCACCGCTCGAAATCCTTTTTTTTAAGGGATAAGTTATAAAATTAGAGTTTGGATCTCCAAAATAATTAAAGACACTTTTGATCTCAAAAGTGTCACTAAAAGTGTAACAAAAGTGTCACTAATTATTTTTGACGACACTTTTGAAATTCAAATATTAATTATTATGTTTTGGAGATACAAATACTAATTGTATAACTTATGTGAAACTTAGAGTCTAAATATCCCCTTTTTAACTATAAGTTGCGTTGCCTCCGCATATGACTTTGTCTCACCTCCATCAGACAACAACAACAAATACTGCAAATTCGAAAATATCACTGGAGTAGTCGAGGTATTTCACTTGATGTTCTGGTATAGTAGGATCTATTTGTGCATCAACTTGCTCTTGCGTCCTCTCACCAATGGTATTTTTGAAAAATCTTTAGCTCAATTTGTTCCCCATGTTCAACTTGCCTCTCTGTACTATTAGATCCGGCACCATGACTATCTTTTGAAAAATCTATGGGCTAATTAGAGTTTAGATCCTGAATTTTATATCAGTTTAGAATTTGAGTCCTTACTTGTCTAATTGGATAGTTTAGACACCGAGTTTTTATTATTTGGTTTAATTTTTTCATTATACCTCTCTCTCTCTCTCTCTCTCTCTCTCTCTCTCTCATGCTTGATAATAAAACCTTCCTATATAGACTAAGAATGGTAAAATAAAAAAATTAAACCAAATAATAAAAACTCAGGGTCTAAACTCTCTAATTGGACAAGTCAAAGCTCAAACTCTAAGCTGATTTAAAATCCAGGATCTAAACTCTAATTAGCCCAATATCTTTCATCATCATAGAAGCGAAACCAAACTCATCAGCACCGCACCCAATGAAAAAAAAAACATATCCTAGACTAGCTGTCTAATTTATTTCTATTATAAAACTAATTAATTATGAGAAAAAAAATTCTTTTCAATACACTAATTACTTATGAAAAAAAAAATTGACCAATCATTGATTAAACTAACACTAAAGCCAATCATTGACTAAACTAACATTAAACTAATAAAAAATAATTAATGTAGTTAGTTGTCAGTAAATAAAATATATTTATATTAATTTTAAATTAGTTTTTGATACGTGTCCGACACAATAAATAATTTTGGATGTGTCTATACTATCTAATTATTTAATTTATTAAATTGCTATGTGAGTTATTATAATTTACTACTACTATAATATATTTTTCCACTTTCCACTTTTCACTTTTTTTTTATCTCAACCAAACACATTTGTCCCCCTATTAGGGGGACAAGAAACTGGATGAATTCTTATATGAATTCCATCATTGACAGTGCAAATCCAAATCTTCCCATACTTACGGTCTACCAAACATGTCCTAATATCATGCTTCTAGCGTGCTCATTCAGGGTTCGGGTGGGTGTTCCTGAAACAATCTTCTCCATTCTGATGGTATTTGCTGCACAGAAATCTTTGTACTCTTTTCTTCCATATTCTTCGTAATTATCGGACCTCAAGCACTACAATTTCTCACGGACTCGTTCTCAACCAAAACCTTCCATTTTACGAAAACAACAAAACACATTTTATTTATTTTTAAGAAAATACGTCCAAACATGTCAGGTTGCATCATTGATAAACGTGACGTAGTAGCATGATCCTCCAAGAAATGAAACAGGGACAATCCACCATATGTCTGTTTTTATAAGTTCCACCTTTCTTGTCTTCAATGCTCTACAGATTTGGTAAAGTTTACCTTCTTTTGCTTTCTGAAAACACAATCTTCACAAAAGTCGACATCTACGATCTTCATGCCAAACACATTTCCTCCTCTTGATGTTAACACTTTCATCCATTTTTTCGTGCATGTGCCCCAATCTATAGTGCCATAGCTTTGAATATGAACTTGAATCTGCTATTGCCATCGTCTCTATGACATCTCTAGTCATATAAAGTGCTATATTTATTTTAACGTGCTATAACCATAAAAACTTTACAAATCTCCAAGGATTCGTCTGTAAAAGTCATATAGTGCCCTTCATCATCAAGTTATCCAATGGAGATCAAAATTTTCTAGACCTGAAACATATCTCACGGAATGCAGCTTCCATATGGTTCTGTTAGAGGTCTTCAGATGGACATCACATTTTTCAAATATTCAAGGGATCATCATCAAGATGCACTCTTCCAAAGTTGTCAGACAAACTCTAATAAATAGTTCTTGTGAGGTAGTACGAAACGATGCTCCAGAATCCAATATCCATGATTCTATTGCTTGATCTTCCTTTGTCTTCACTACCATGATGATTTGATCTCCCTCTTTCTCTACCACCACGATTATTTGATCTTCCTCTATCTTCGGTTCTTGAGGTACATCTTGGGGCCTCCTCTATCTCTTTCTTGCGAACTTTCTCACTTAGAATAAGAACTCTAACTACATTTAACTTTAGCTTCTTTAATCCTAAGGAACTATGATAGCGACAGTGCCATTCGAACTATCAGACAACGAGGACAATAAAATCATGGCACAAACTTCATCGTCGAAGTTAATACCCACAGAACTTAGCTGGCTTGTAATCGAGTTGATCTCATTAATATGATTTGAAAAACTTCCTATTTTGCCATCTTTAGATTACATAGACAATGCATAAGATCTACCTTATTTGAGACATATGGTTCCTTGTACATACTTTACAATGTCTACATCAGTCCAGTCATAGTCTTCTCGTCTTTGATGTTCTTTGCAACGTTCTTCACAATCATTAAATCGATGACTACCAGGGCTTGTCTACCCAGGAACTCCCGATCAACATCCATCATCTCATCAGCATCCATCATCTCCTTTGGTTTGTCCCATGAGAGGTTGATGCATAGTCTTTGAATACAAATCATCTTTAATCTACGGCGACCCAGAAACTAAAATTGTTTCCATCAAACTTGTCAATGTTGACTTTCCTTCTTTTCTTGTCATCGTTCTCACTTCTTCCACAAACCTTCGAACAAGGCCTTTGATACCAATTTTTATGAACGTAGTACCAATGATGAAAAAAAAAAAATCACAAAGACACAAAATTTAACATCGTTCGAATATGTCTTCTTCTACGTCCACTATCGTACACGTTATTTTATTATTTAGAAAAAGTTACAATTACAAGAGATTGAAGTTTTATTTATAACAAATTATTTTATTATTTAGAAAGAGTTATAATTACAAGAAATTGAAGTCTAATTTATAAGAAGAGATTATGCCGAATTCAGTATATATATTGAACCACCCCTAGTAATTGATGTGAGGAGTGAACTCATCCTACTCCTGTACAGTATGAAATATGTTGAAAGCTCAACAATCTCTAACATTGGAGCTAAGCCAAAGAATGATATACTCTTTTGGTAATTGAGGGATCTCCAACCAAGTACAAGATTTAGAAAATTTTAAGGGAACTGTGGGGAAAATTTTTATCAGTACACCAAACATGTCAAATAACTTGAATTGCCGAAAGAATAGGAGCATAATTTCAGACAATTATGCTTCGAGAGATTTACCTACAATGGAAACTAGCTACATCAGACAAAGCTTGCTTCACATGAATAAATTTATCCAATCTCTACTGGATTTGATTATTAAACATATTATATTAAGTAAAACGCTTTCCGTTATATTAGATTTTTTAAGCCTGGGGAATCTAACAAACCACACAAAAAAAACTACTGCTTTGTCGGTAGTCCATTATGGATCCATGCCGAATAACCTCCTGCAATGTCTGTGACTCCAGTAAAACCCTGCATAAAAATTGTAGAAAAATGTTTAAGTGTATCCAACATTAATTAAAGCCAATGAAGATAAAAGTCGCCGCACGTTTCATAAGAATAAGGCTTGGTTTTTACTTCGGTAAATCTATGAGTTTACATAGGCTGAAGTACAGGTTTCATTCATCAAACCAAATGGTTATCTTCTGGAAAAATATTGGCATGCACATAAAATATCGAAAAAATATCAGTTAATCTAAACCATTACACAATCTTTGACAAGCATGCACTATGCCACTAAGCAAAGTGAAGACTTAAGGCATGGTTGGCACACAATGAAAATTTAACCAACTTATCTGTGTCACTCATACAAGCTAAAAAAAACAGGATGATTGTACACAGTACCGGTAAACAACAATCAATGTAGCATGTTTATATCCTTTGATCTAAATATATGTAAATTAATATTTAAGTGGCACAATCGTGAAGAAGATTGAGAGTAATTATAAAGTAGCTACTCTTCTGCAGAACAGAAGGGCATTTTGAATTACTTACAGCAGATAAAAGATCAGTAGCAGCCATTAGTGACCTTCTACCGCTTTGGCATCCCTGTAGAAAAGAAAATTCCCATAGCAAGGGTGAGATACTATCATACTAATCAAACAGAATAAAATTGGAATATCAACTAAATTACGGGAGTGAACGTACAACAATTATCTCATCATCCTTTTTGTAAACTGATGACACTTCCTCCAAAAACTGAGCATTCTTTATCATTCCTGTGCCACACAACATATATTAATTATAACAATGCAAACGAGATGTCTGAAACTCACCAAACACTTTTTAGTTCTGATGAATACAATAACTGTCTATTTTTCACTGGTTTCCATCAATCCATTATTTCTCCCGGATTCACATTGATGTTGCCAGAAAGAAATATCCACTCCCAACAAATACTACAGGCAAATAGGCAATAGAAACTTCTACAGTACGTGAAAAACCATTTGGTCTCATCCACCCGTCACATCCATGATTCAGTAATAAGAATTAATATGTTGACGGCATGGATTCCTACAAGGTCTAAATTACCATAACAGTTTACAACTATAACTCCTGAGGTAAAATCTCATCATCTATAAATCTGGTTATACACTAAAACACAAGAGCTTTATGCATCTTACAAGAATCTAATTGTGCATAGTTTACGTGTATATCAACATCAATATGTAATGATATCTAATTTTCTTAGGTGTTACTAAGCAACGCTGAGGGTTGGTGATTGTATAACAGAGGATGCAGGTTTGAGTCGTGGAAACAGTCTACTTAAAGATGGGGATAAGACTGTGACCGTATTAACATCTATCCAACCTTACTTTGGCAGGATAAGACTGTGACCGAATTAATATCTAATTTTCTTAGGTATTGTTTCAATATGTTATTTGTTTTTTTTTTATTACTTATAACCAAGTGAACTAGCATAGCAACAGTAGCAATAATAGTCTGTTGGTGTTTTCCACAGCTTAGGGAGTTTTAGTCCCACATTGGAAAACTACCAATGTGTATATCTCAATATATAGCTATGCTTAGTATTGGTATATGCACATGGGGTGGTGGCCCATGTGGGTTTTACTTTCCTAGAGGGATTAAGTGTAAACTCCATTATGACAATCTTTGTTTTGCCACCAACTCTGGAAAGTTTTTCTTATGAGCTAAGTCCTGAAGGGGCTTAGCGACTCGGACTCGTGCTCGGGCTCAAGGGCGCAAAGTGACGCTTTGTTGGCGCACTTTGCACTTGGGCGCTATGCGGCCCGGCGCTATGCGGACAAGGCTCTATGCGTCCAGGCGTTATGCGGCAAGGGTCTTTGTGGCCAGGCGCTATGCAGCCAGGTTTGGATGAGCAAGTTGCATGTGGAGGGGACATAGTCTACTATAGCGGCGCATGAATTTATGTGCTTTTCGAAAAATGCGGCACATGCGGCGCAAGCGGCTGCTTTCGGCGTTTGGCGGCGTTGTCTGCCTCGTGCAGTACAGCGTGACCGGCGGCGGAGGCGGCGCATGCGACGCGAGTGGCGCATGGGCTCTGACACTCAGATTTTGGGAGATCTGGTCGATCAGCGCATATGCGGTCTGGTGTTTCCTCAAGCCGCATAGGTGCTATTTTCCTCTATATATAGAGGACCTCTTTCATTTGAGGAGAGAGAGAACAGATGGAAAAATCGAGAACACCAGATCATATACGGCCCAGAGTGTCCCCCTCCCACATGGTGTTTCCGAGTATTTTCGAATGTGACAAGAACGTTTCAGAAGTTCATTTGTGAACTTGCTGGTTCCTGAGGACAGATCGTCTGTACGGCAAATCTTTGCTTTGAGCAACGGTAGTTTTAACCACAACAGCAAGGAGCTTTTCTTGAGTACTTTTCTTTGCTTCATTCTTTCTCATTATAGCGTCTGCGAACGTAAAGAGAAGAACATTTTTCTTGTTGCTTGTTGTAATCTTCATTTTTCTCGAAGTCAGTTTGTAACATGTTCTTGGTTCGTGCTTCGTTGGAATCGAAAAATATCAGATGAGAAACTCTTGTGTGAATCTCTGATCTCGACGACAACTTGGGTTCCAGTAGAGAGCGGACCTTCGGGTCTCGCTAATAGCTCTGCTAAGGCCCGCGTTCTACCATCTTTGATCTGCTTCAGGGACTAATAATCTCAAAGCAAGATCCGAAGCAAGATGAAAGAACATTCGATCAAATCTTCTCGGCAACAAGTTTTCACAAAACTTGAGAAGATTGAAGGAATACACTTCGAACATTTGGATGAAGAAAAAAGTCATTTGTCAAATGTTGAACATGAGTTGTCGGAACCTACCATTTCCCAGGATGGAAGAGTTAGCGTTTGAAGGATGCGCATTCTAGTTGAAAGGAAGATTACAAGTTGACCAAGGATTGCAGAGTATGCGCATGACAAGACTTAGCACATGACAGTCCTTGACGGTTGAGAAGACTCTTGCCGCATGGAAGACTCTTGCCGCATGGTAGAGCTGGCTGCATAGTGACTTATGCGCATGGATGTCTCTCCTTACGGCAAGACTGGCTCATGGTGGGCTTTGCGCATGAAGGTCACTGCTCTGGACAGGACTTGGTGCATGGCTGAAATTGGAACTTGAAAGCAGAATCAATTCGAACCAATATAGCAAGGTATAGCTAAAAATTGGTTCCTTTGATTACTTAACTTGGTTGCTATGATTGTGCATGTTGAGTTATCAAGCGTGGTTACTGACCGGTGGGTTGACACTGGTGCATACGGCCACGCACACTCTGTGAAAGAGTTGTTCACCAAGGAAGAGCACTATCTTAAAAGAACGTCTCTATGGCGAACAAGTGTCAAGCAGAAGATATAGGGATCAAAATTTTGATTCTGGACTTCCGGCTTGAGGAAGGGATTGCTCTTATTGAGTTGTGTCTCGTCTGACTGAGACATGTCTTTTTTAACAAAAATGTCTAGTTCATGGATATCTCCAAGATACGGGGGTAAGTAGGTGGAAAGGTGAGATGAATGTGTTCAGACACAGGTAGTCAGGAAGCCGTTTAGATGAGTGGCTACAAGTACAGATCCTCTGGAGCTGGTGCGCTCAGATATATGTGACTTCTATTCTCTACAAAGGGCCGGATTGAAGTTTATCGCTTCTTTCTTCGACGATTTCTCGAAAAACGCGTTCGCGTATCTTCTCATATTCGAAGGATGAAGCGTTCGAGAACCTCAGAGACTTCAAGTTTGGAGCTGAGCGTCATACCGATCTACAACTCAATAGACTCAGAAGTTATCAAGACGAAGGACATCGTTCTTTGGATTCACATCATTCAGCTTAGAACATGGAATTGACTATGGAACATGTATCGTTCTTTGGATTCGCATCGTTCAGCCTAGAACATGGAATTGACGATGGAACATGTTCAGCCTAGAACCATAGTTTAAAGTATCGGCCGATACCGATCCGATACGGCCGATACCGATACAGTTTGGCATGTCCTGATCCGATACCGACCGATACCCGATACTGACCGATACCGACATTAGAGGTCTCTTTTCCAGTCAATTCGGCAAAAAAATTTGAATTAAAAAGACCAATTAGAAAGGATGTAAAAGCATAATAAGGTTGTAAAAACATATAAAAGAGGAAAACTTATCTATCGCATATAAATCAATCGACAAGGATGACTACTATTTCATTCAATATCAAAAATACTAAGAAACAATACTGAAAATACTTTAAATTATGCATAATTGTATAAAATATATTATCTAAAATGTTAATAATTTACTAATAGTTGTTTGCTTTCTAATACCAAAAAATTCGATACTCCGATCCGAAACTGCCGATACTACCGATACCGCCGATCCCGATACTCATAGGAATGGTCCGATACCGATTCCGATACCGATACTTTGAACCTTGCCTAGAACATGGAATTGACTATGGAACGATATCTTGGTCCTTTCCCAGTCCTTTGAAGGTGCAGATAGGAAGGACGAGCAGTTGGCAGTAATGATGATTTCTATATTGTTGTTAAAATGGCCTTCCAGATTGTCAGTGGGAGAAGGTTGCACATATGGTCATGTCCTTAGTACCGTTCGTCACTTCTGAGGTAACTCTAGTTCAAAGTCAAATCCACATGAATATTATTTGTATGTGGGGGTTTCAGGCGTATAAGTAGTTTCCGGAGGACCTTACCAGTCAGAGTTGTTGGCACTTCTGTAGAAGAAGTTGTAGTCCCAGAAAGAGTTGTCTTTAACGAGACAGCATTTGAACCAGAAACTCGAAGAGCAATCAACAAGAAGAGTCAGGAGGTCGAAGGACCAAAGATCATCTTATCACCTATCATATAGAGGTCGTGCCACTTACCAATGATGAGGCGATAAAGACCAGAGACTTAGTCGGCTAAGAGGAGGCAGTCCATGAAGAGATTGACCCCATAACAACATTTGGATGTTGATCAATCTGCCTAAAGAAGCTAAACCTATCAGATGCTTATATATCTTCAGTAGAAGTAAATGGAAGCAACCAGAACAGTTGAGTTCAAGACTTGTAGCTAGGAGTTTTCTCAGAAAACAGGGGATTGAGTTCTTAGGCCCCTCATTGAGGGTGTCATATATCAGGATAATGATTGTCGTTGCTGCTATTCATAAGCTGAATGTTTATCAGATGAAGGAAAGACAGCAAGTCTTGGAGGAAGACACTCATGAGAGATTCACGAACAATAGTCAGAATTATTGTCATTCAGGTTTGAAGGCAGTCTGCGGGTTGGTGACATCTCAAATACGGCCTGAAGCAAATTCCAGGATGTGGCAGCAGAAGTTTGACAAATCATCTAGTCGAAGTTGTCGCAGGATCGATGAGACAGACAAGTGTGTGTACACAAAGTTCGTTGATAATAAAGGAGTATCTTTTGTATCTATGTGGACGATTAGCTAACCCCAGCTGCGGATATAGAAGTGTCACTAGAACAAAGATGTCCTTTTGTCCAGTCTCAGGACAGATTACGGATATCATCCTTAAGGATATAAGATAATCCGGATTCCAGGAGGGCTTGCTCAGTCACAAGCGCTGTGCATGAAGAGCTGATCACACGCTTTGGATATCAGGGACGATACTCCTCAGGTGTGACATGGAGATGAAACTTTATCCAAGGGAAAGCATTAGACAATTGGTGTACTCAAATATCATCAGGTGCATGATTCAAGCTGCGAGTACCACCAGGTCTGATATAGCTCTTGGTGTAGGGATGCTGAGTCAGTTCACGAGCAGGATGTATGTTGTTGAACACTGGAAGCTGTGAAGAGAGTCGTCAGAATTCTCAAGTGGACTCAGTGGTACATCCTGCAGTACAGCAGTTATCCAGATATGATGGAAGGCTTCAGTGATGCCAGTTGGTGCTCAAGAAAGAAGAGTGAAAGATCCACAGGAGGACGTGACTTCTCCAGGAGTGGTGCTGCTATATCGTGGAAGTCGAAGAAGCAGTCTTTACTCTCAGAGTTCTATGCACTATCAGCTGCAGCATATAAAGCATGATGGCTCTGGAAGCTCTCAGATGATCTTCATATGGTTAGTACACAGATTCGAGTGATACTGGCATACTATGAAAACCAGAAAGCTGCAGCAGTGGCATCTATTCATCTCTTCAAAGGTTTGAAGAGAACTGTGTGGATAAAATACATAACACTGAATGAGCGCAGCTAGCATGGATCATTACAGTGGCTAAAGATCGGAGTCAGGTAAATCTGGCGGATCTGTTCATAATACGCCTCAAGTGCCAACTGATCGTAAGCACTATAGAGGAGCGTAGTACTCCATGCTAACGTGGGGTGGCACCACCATAAGGTACCTCGACAGGGTAAAGCCTCGGCTTTGGGCCATGTCACAGCGGCAGTAACACCGCATATAGTCAAAGTCAAGCACTATAAAGGAGCGTAGTACTCCATGTTACTGTGGGGTGACACCACTATGAGGTACCTCAACAGGGTAAAGCCTCGGCTGCGGGCCATGTCACAGCGGATGTAACACCGTACATAGTCAAGGACACAGCAGATATGGGCTTGGAGGACCTTTGATATTGCGTCTCTGCAATCCTACCATTTAGTTTTATACTATTGGTTCAAAGAGAAATCTACCAAGCATCTAGCTATTAGTTCAAGGGAGGACCATTGACCAGGAGAATATCAGGTATAGTGGGTACTCCTCAGGGACATTGTGGGATACGTACCCGGAACCACTGTGGTCTACTATTTGTTCTTGATCAGAACATTTTTGTAGGAGGATGACTTTGACGTCTTAATGAGTTCTCGGACAGAGTGAATGCCCGACGTGCTTTACAGGAAGCACGAGTTGTTTCGGCACTACAAGGGACTTGTATCCCATGCTACAGTGGCGTGACACCACACGAGAGAGTAAACCTCGGCTTCGGGCCATGTCACAGCGGGGGTAGTACCACACATAGGCAGGTAGCCTAATGCTGAAAGGAGATAGAGAGTGGTAGCACAATACTACAAAGAGACATGTGACCTCATGCTACAGTGGATGATACCACATGAGGGAGTGAACCTCGGCTTCAAGCCATGTCACATCGACGTAGCACCGCACGGAAGCGCAAGGCTTCATGCTGGGATGTAGTACAGCACTACTAAGAGGCTGGTGACCTCATGCTACAATGGATGACACCACATGAGGGAGTGAACCTCGATTTCGAGCCATGTCACAGCGGCGTAGCACAGCACAGGAGCACAAGGCTTCATGCCGGATAATAAACTCTATAGTGGAAGAACTCACATAAGTGTATGGATAGAGATGTAGACCGTCTCTTAAGGGAAAGCTTGTAGACGCCCAAGATACATACACTGAGACCAGGTCAGCACAGGACCTTTAACGTGCGACCGGATGGCACAGCTGAGGTTATTGTGTGAGTGGAAAGAATAGCAGCTATGGTGTAGAATTCAAGGCTTAGTCTATTCTTGTATCGCACTGTTGTTTGACCCATGCGGGAAGATTCAAGTCATCGGCGACATCTATCCTAATGCATGATGGCAGTCACTGTGAGGAACGATCGACCATATATTGTGATATATGTGAGGGATTGTTGGTATCTTTCACTTAGCTTTGGGAGTTTTAGTCCCACATTTGAAAACCATCAATGTGTATATCTCAATATATAGTTATGCTTAGTATTGATATATGCACATGGGGTGGTGGCCCATGTGGGTTGACTTTCCTAGAGAGATTAAATGTGAACTCCATTATGACAATCTTTATTTTGTCACCACCTATGGGAAGTTTTTCTTAGGAGCTACGTCCTGAAGAGACTTAGCGACTCGGACTCGGGCTCAAGGACGCAAAGTAACGCTTTGTTGGTGCACTTTGCACTTAGCACGTCAGCATCGTTGCATGGCGTGTCACGCCCCGATTTCGTGGAATCGATAGTCGTCCCCCGGGCGTGACCGCCGTGCGGGCCTAGGTTGCGCACCGCACAAGGCTAAGTATTTTTATTTTCGCATAGCGAGCACATATTCAGAGTACGCAGATAAATTGAAACACAAGTTGAGACATGGAAAAGTTCTCTTTTATTGATAATGAACATCTATTACAAACTCTTGAACGAGTCAGCTAAATGCCGCACGGGCTTACAAAATGTTGGCATAAAATAAGATAGCAGTCATGTACATTACATCCCTTTACTAAACTTTAAAATGTAAAGACCTCCTGGAGGGATGACGGCTTTCCCTCTGAGCTGCATTGTGGTTGGATTGCAAGCTCCTGATTCAAAATGCTTCAAGGGCACGATCTGAACACGCCAAAAGCTGGACTGGATCGGGAAGACGACTTCGGCTCCTCGCTCGGATCTCTTTAGTGCGGGGAACCTGTTTCAATGAGGGTCAGTACATCGAAATGTACTGATGAAGGCGAGCTAACCCAACTATACCAATCAACACGTTGTTTTAATGAAGCATGCTTATTATTTGTGGTCTTTCTATCTTGCTTTAGTTCATTTACAAGTAAGCAGCATATAGAATTTATTGAAATGAACTTGCCACCGTTCGGTGACTTTTACCTGCCCATCTGAACCACCTGCACAATACTTACCATGCCTTCCCTGCCACGAAGACACAAGTTAGCTTGCAACAGGTTTAAATATACGTGGCGATCACTGACAAGAAGCCATAAAGGACAATAGTCATTGACGAGGATGGTATGCAACGAAAACACGTGGTGCGCTGCAAGCATCCCGTCAATCACGTGAGACTAAACGTTAGGTTCCGCCAGGACCGGATCGGTGCCAGTGCCCCAGCGGCCGTCCGCAGGAACCATTGACCTTGTGCACAAGTTGTCCGTGATCAAACGACGTTCATGTTAAGTTATCATTTGATGCATTTAGGCAATATGAGTACAAGACAAGCAGCATTGCATGATTCGTTTTGCATAGTCTTCCTGACAGTTTATTGCATAACAAGTATGTTCCATACTTAGCACAATTTATAGAAGAAGATGCATTCTAACTAAAATTGCAGCATGTATAAAACATTTTAAACGAACTAGCATACAATCAGATAACCGTTCACAAGTTTGATTGACAAGCAATAATAATCCAAGTCTATTCCCTTTTTATCTTGACATCTTTTAGTTATTACTTGGTATCGTCTGATCGGGACAACAAGAATGCAAGATTTTTAGGTGTGAAGACTTGGAAGAAGGGCTAGCTAATCGGGATGGTAGCCACTTACTTAGTTGGTTGGAAGGGAGAAGGAAAGAGGCGCTTCAAGACTCCACTTGTACGCCGCCTACTGCTCGTTCACCTACGTTGCCACGAAGAGTTGATTAATACCTCTTCAAACTCGGAATTGAAATGCAGTTCACGAACGAAAACAATGAAATCCATCGAAATTGTTCAAGAAAACACAAGCAAATCTGAAAATTAACTCAAAGCACGAAAGTAACAAGCGACATCGAAATCTGAGGCAACAAAGATGCAGCGGATAGGTCCCTACTGACTCTGCCGCTAAGTCGATCATGGGGGCACGGTCCACTGAATATGGGAATTGATTCCGAAGAAGCAAATCCATATAGAGGATGGGTTCTTGTTTCAATCTATCACGATCGAACGATACCGTCTTGTATTTCTTAGCCGCGCTTCCCGAATAGGGGAACGGGGCACCACATCCTACCCAACTAATTAGAAGTTTCGTCCCGAAACTTAGAAATAGAACCTACCGCTAACCAAGTGAATTTGGATGTCGAGGATGGCTAGCAGAGTAGAGCGGACAATTTTGCAATTTGTGATTTGGGTCTCCACAAATGAGGCATAACCTGAGTTTCTTTCGGCATTGGTTGACGGCATGCCCCGATCTGTTACAGAAGAGACATACTTGGGTTGAGTTTGCTTTCTGCTTGCCGCCGTTGTTTAGGCGCTTTGTAGCGGTATTTTCTCCTTCGTTGCTATGACGTTTGTGATTTGATGTATGCACAGCGTCGGCAGCAATATGATGATACAGCGGTTCAAGAGATAGGACGTGATTCAAGACTCCACGCATAGTCTCGTACTGAAGAACTACCACGTGCGCATGGATAGCAGGGCGTAGACCACCTTCAAACCTTCTAGCTCGACTCGCTGCATCAGGTAAATAGGCGCTAGCGAATTTGGAGAGTCGGTTGAATTCAGCGAAATACTGTTTGACTGTCATGCTGCCCTGCAGCAGTTGTACAAACTCGTTTTCCTTCTGACGACGCACAGGAGGGGGTATGAACTCCTCTTCAAACGCGGCACGAAAAGTCGCCCACGAGATTGCCTCCTCTCCATGGTCAACTTGAAGAGATCGTCGATGCACGTTCCACCAGTCGTGCGCGTTGAGACGGAGCTGTAGTTGCGCGCATGCGACGCGCTTCTCTTCGGGGACCTCTAGCAGAGCGAAGTGGTCTTCAAGTTCGGCCAACCAATCTAGAGCCGATTGGGTCCTCAGTCCCGTTGAATGGAGTGTTGCAGACTTTCTTGAAGTTGCCAAAGTCGAAGGCAGTCACATCCCTCTTCCTTGGAGTTTGAGACGTCTCGACTTCAAGCACGGGCTGCTCCACCGGAGTCGCCGCTGTTGCCGCAGAATGGTTGGAGGCCAAAGTCTGCACGATCTGTTGCAGGGTATCTACCTGCTTCTGTTGGACTGAGAATCGAGCTTCTACATTGTCTTGAAACTTGAGTTGCCTTTCCTCCGCTCGCTTCTCTGCCCGTTCGTAGCGAGCCTCCTCCTTTTGTTGGTTGGCTTACAACATCAGCATCATTTGCTGAATGGGATCGACGTGAGACATGGCTCGCTGGCTCCGTGAACTTCCCGAAGTACCTGAACTACTTGCTTGGACTTGCGTCTCGTCCGGTGCTAGCGCTGAGGATTGCGCTGGTGCCATTCCTTCAAAAGAAGGTAAATTACATCAGGATCATAATGTATTATGGACTCATTGCATGAACGTATCTCATTTTGGCCTAACGAGTTCAAGAGTTCGCACAGGGATTTGTTAAAGGAACTTTTCCGATAAGAGGGTCAAAGGAACTTGAAGCTGTGCTCTGATACCAATATGTCACGTCCCGATTCCGTGAAATCGATAGTCGTCCCCCGGGCATGACCACCGTGCGGGCCTAGGTTGCGCACCGCACAAGGCTAAGTATTTTTATTTTCACATAGCGAGCACATATTCAGAGTACGCAGATAAATTGAAACACAAGTTGAGACATGGAAAAGTTCTCTTTTATTGATAATGAACATCTATTACAAACTCTTGAACGAGTCAGCTAAATGCCGCACGGGCTTACAAAATGTTGGCACAAAATGAGATAGCAGTCCTGTACATTACATCCATTTACTAAACTTTAAAATGTAAAGACCTCCTGGAGGGATGACGGCTTTCCCTCTGAGCTGCATTGTGGTTGGGTTGCAAGCTCCTGATTCAAAATGCTTCAAGGGCGCGATCTGAACAGGCCAACAGCTGGACTGGATCGGGAGGACGACTTCGACTCCTCGCTCGGATCTCCTTAGTGCGGGAAACCTGTTTTAACGAGGGTCAGTACATCGAAATGTACTGGTGAAGGCGAGCTAACCCAACTACACCAATCAACACGTTGTTTTAATGAAGCATGCTTATTATTTGTGGTCTTTCTATCTTGCCTTAGTTCATTTACAAGTAAGCAGCATATAGAATTTACTGAAATGAACTTGCCACCGTTCGGTAACTTTTACCTGCCCGTCTGAACCACCTGCACAATACTTACCATGCCTTCCCTGCCACGAAGACACAAGTTAGCTTGCAATAGGTTTAAATATCTGTGACGATAACTGACAAGAAGCCATAAAGGACAATAGTCATTGACGGGGATGGTATACAACGAAAACACGTGGTGCGCTGCAAGCATCCCGTCAATCACGTGAGACTAAACGTTGGGTTCCGCCCGGACCGGATCGGTGCCAGTGCCCCAGCGACCGTCCGCAGGAACCATTGACCTTGTGCACAAGTTGTTCGTGATCAAACGGCGTTCATGTTAAGTTATCATTTGATGCATTGAGGCAATATGAGTACAAGACAAGCAGCATTGCATGATTCGTTTTGCATAGTCTTCCTGACAGTTTATTGCATAACAAGTCTGTTCCATACTTAGCACAATTTATAGAAGAAGATGCATTCTAACTAAAATTGCAGCATGTATAGAACATTTTAAACGAACTAGCATACAATCAGATAACCGTTCACAAGTTTGATTGACAAGCAATAATAATCCAAGTCTATTCCATTTTATCTTGACATCTTTTAGTTATTACTTGGTATCATCTGATCGGGACAACAAGAATGCAAAATTTTTAGGTGTGAAGACTTGGAAGAAGGGCTAGCTAATCGGGATGGTAGCCACTCACTTAGTTGGTTGGAAGGGAGAAGGAAAGAGGCGCTTCAAGACTCCGGTTGTACGCCGCCTACTGCTCGTTCACCTACATTGCCACGAACAGTTGATTAATACCTCTTCCTCTCTTTCCAAACTCGAAATTGAAATGCAGTTCACGAACGAAAACAATGAAATCTATCGAAACCGTTCAAGAAAACACAAGCAAATCTGAAAACCAACTCAAAGCACGAAAGTAACAAGCGACATCGAAATCTGAGGCAACAAAGATGCAGCGGAGAGGTCCCTCCTGACTCTGCCGCTAAGTCGATCCTGGGAGCACAGTCCACTGAATATGGGAATCGATTCCGAAGAAGCAAATCCATATAGAGGATGAGTTCTTGTTTCAATCTATCTCGATCGAACGATACCGTCTTGTATTTTTTAGCCGCACTTCCCGAATAGGGGAACGGGACACCACATGGCGCTCGTGTGCTCCTTTTATACACGAGTTGCATGCATGGTTGCTAGCTCGGGCGCATGTTTCGTGGCGCATGCGGCCTGGCGCTATGCGGCCAAAGCGCTATACGTCCCGGCATTATGCGGACAAGGCTCTATGCATCCATGCGTTATGCGGCCAGGGGTTATGCGGCCTGGCGTTATGCGACCAAGGTCTTTGTGGCCAGACGCTATGTGGCCAAGGGCTATGCGGCCTGGTGCTATGTGGCCAGATTTGGATGAGCTAGTTGCATGTGGAGGGGACATGGTCTGCTATAGGCGACGCATGCGGCACATGGTTTTCTGTGCCTTCCGGAAAATGCGGCACAAGCGGCTGCTTTCGATGTTTTGCGGCATTGTTTGCCTCGTGCAGTACAGTGTGGCCGGCGGCGCCTGCGACTCTGACACCCAAATTTTTGGGGATATGGTCGGTCAGCGCATATGCAGCCTGGTGTTTCCTCAGGCCGCATAGATGCTGTTTTTCTCTATATATAGAGGACCTCTTTCATTTGAGGAGAGAGAAAACAGATAAAAAAACCGAAAACACCAGATCATATAAGGCCCAGAGTGTCCTCCTCCTAAGTGGTGTTTTCGAGTATTTTCGAAGGTGACAAGAGCGTTCCAGAAGTTCATTTGTGAACTTGTTGGTTCCTGAGAAAAGATCGTCTGTACGACGAATCTTGTTTTGAGCAACGGTGGTTTTGACCACCCCAACAAGGAGCTTTTCTTCAGCACTTTTTTTTGCTTCGTTTTTTCTCATTGTAGCGTCTGCGAACGTAAAGAGAATAACGTTTTTCTTGTTGCTTGTTGTAATCTTCATTTTCCTCGAAGTCAGTTTGTACCATGTTCTTGGTTCGTGCTTCGTTGGAATCAAAAATTTTCAGATAAGGAACTCTTGTGTGAATCTCTGATCTCAACGACAACTTGGGTTCCAGTAGAGAGCGGACCTTCGGGTTTCGCTAGTAGCTCTGCTATGGCCCGCGTTCTACCATCTTTGATCCGCCTCGGACTAACATAGTCAACAAAACTAACAAGAGTTTGTATTCTTTCTACCACGTTTTTAGCATATTTTTGTTTTTTCAGTTCAACTGTAACCAACTTTGGCTACCATGGAAAGGGCTACCTCCCTCCTATTTGTATGAGTTAAGGACCATCACCATGCCTCAAAAGTTTTTTTTTGTATATATATATATAATCCGGATCGGGATCCCCGCGGCCCCTCGTCTGTTGGATCGAGCGGGCGGTATCGCGGACCCCCCGATCTTACACACGAGGGGGGGGCTCCCGTGGGGCTCTAGATCATATATATATATATATATATATATATATATATATATATATATATATAAGAACAAAAACAACATAAGACGAGTCTACGCGCCCATTTTCTTGGTTGCGCCTTGCTGAAAGGAACATCTTAGGCGCGCTTTGGTGCGCCCGAAGAAAAGTGCCATGCTTGGTGAGGTGCGAGGGGCAACTGCTGCGTCTTCCTCCAAGGCGCGCCTTTAACTATATATACTAATGACCCTCTAGCCTAGTAGTTAGAAGAAAGGCATGGGCCCAGGTGGGCAGGTGTTCATATATATGGTGCAAATCAAAAAAAAAATATTCTTCGGACACTTTTCTTTTCTCTTTTCAAATTTTAAAAGAACAAAGAATAAAGTAGCACAAGGATAAAATATTATTCTTGGTCTGACTAGTGAATACTAATTCCGTATTGGCACACAAATAGTAACACAAGGATAAAATTTTAGAAACCCCTAGCATGTTTCTGTTGATTCTTTGACACTCCCATAACATTAGTATTTTTCTTAGAAGCAAGAAGCGGGAGCGGAGACGGAAGCGGAAAAAAGCGACTACTTAGAAGAGTCTAAAGTTGGTATCGTGCGCTAATAAAAAAATTATGTTTATTAGTTATTATTATCAAAACTTATAAATATCTTAATATTTATTAGAATTTATAAAATTCAGTACAAAGTTATAAAGTTACAAAGAGATCATTCGCATGCTGATTTTTTATGATGTCAAGGTAAGTAACATTTAGCTTTTTGGTACTTTGATAAACGCATACTAATTTTTTTCTAATTTTCTTTCCAAAATTTATGTTCTCTTTTAAAATTATGGTCATATTATAGAAAACGCTCATGTCATCAAGGAAATGCGCTCCCGTCGTCGGAGAAACGAGCCCCATCATCGGAGAAACGAGCTCCCAAGTAAGAACCGCCGAATCAAGCTTCTTACTGAGATTCGTTGACCTCCTAGGAGTTTATGGCTTCTAAGGTATTTTTTTATTGGCAATTTGCCATTAAATTTGTAGGTTTAGCACTTCCAAATCATAAAAGTACTTGATCTATTTAAACACTCATAAGAAACCACATCATAGTTCATATTTTTTGGCATCTTTTATTTCATATGATAAGCAGTAGTCTTAGTGAATATTGATTCCGTGTTGACTGTACTACTAGTAAGATAAGAATACAATTTTAGAAACCGCTAGCATGTTTCGATTGATTCTGTGACACTCCGATAATGTTAATAGTATTTTTATTGGTATGTTGCCATTAAGATAGTTTTAATTTTCTACATATCTGGACACTTCTGTTTTTTTCCCATTCTTATACAAGACATGATATAATTAACTAAAATGTATTACCACATGTTATGAAACAGTAAATAACTCAAGTGTTCCTACATGTTTCTGTTGATTCTGTGACACTCCTCTAAATGTGATATTCTTGTCATTTGATACTTTTCCATCAAGTTGATCTTAATTTTCTATCCTTTCTTGACACTTGTGCTTTTTTCCCTCACACACTAATTTAGGTGCTCTAAACAAACATCAGTGCGGCCCTTGGTTGAATAGGTACAGTAAATCATACTTAGACAGTATCAACCACTAAAATGTTACTTCTATGACCACTTGATGTCAAAGAGCATATACAGTTCTTATTTTGCACAGTTTATATGTGGTAAACATAAGGGTGTGTCATGCACTTTTGCAAAATAGAATGTTGGATAAAATCCTACAATAAAGTTCTCGATATCTACGAAGACTTGACTTTTGCAAGTAGACAATGACAATCTAATTATATTATCTTTCGTTCTCTGGTTGCACGAGCCATTTTACGTGACGAGTAAAGTAAGTCTCTCAACTTGCTAAGCATCCTTCTTAGGTTATATGGCAAGTTTGCCCACTTGTCATAGTTACCTCAGGCCAAGAATTAGGATCTAACAAGTGATAACAGGCTAACAGGTATGTAAAATTTTCGTAAATCATTCCATGGAACAATACTTCTAGTGCTTGTTCTTGATAAGACTAAGATTATGATGACCCATTTATATACATAGGGCTTAGTGAGATAAAAATGAGAGGAGTCCTAGGAAGAGAACCTAGGGCTCTACTACCAAATTAAGAGACTACATTGTGAAAATATTTGGGCACACAATGGGCCTATATAAATAGACAAATTACAACCAAATGTCAAAACTAAATACCAGGAGATCTAAACTAATAATTAAACTAACAATTAAGATATTCAATTCTTAGCAAATACATATTGTTCCAAGATCTAGAATAAAGAATTCATCTTCCTTCAAGACCTAAAGCTACAATTTCGTATCAAAGCTAACCCTAACTCTAAATAGACAACATAATTTTCTAATGTATATTTATCCCCGATCAAAAACAAACCTTAACTCAATAATGCAAGAAGCTGTTGTTTCCCCTAAAACCCAAATTCCTAAAAAAAATTAAAAAGAACTGTAAACCAATCAAGAAACCCTAGTTTAATCTAAACAACAACAAAATGTACCCAATTTATTATTACAAAGACTATACCGGCCACTTGTTCCCCGTCCAAGTCAGTGTGCTCGCTGCCAGTGGGTTATCGATGAAAAGATACTGTAATTATTCTTCATGGTTGTGTGAGACAGTGTGAAGACTAAAAACTGATCAAATGGCAAAACTCTTATTTACAGCACATATGAAACGGATCTGAAGTTGAATGAATCCGAATGAACAGTCGTACCCAAAATCCAACGTCGAACTCTATGAACCTGAAGATTCGTTCAAACACAATGTATTTGAAGATTCGTTAATATTCGCTCAAACTCAAATGTATCTGAACTAGAAAGTTTGTCTTTGTGCAATCAAACTTAAATCCTCAACGCGGACAACACAACAGAATTTTTTTTCTAATGTATATTTATCCCCGATCAAAACCAAACCTTAACTCAATAATGCAAGAAAATGCCGTCCCCCGAAACCCAAATTCCTAAATTTTAAAAAAAAAAAAAAATCTAAACCAATCAAGAAACCCAAATTCCTAAATTACAGCACATATTGAACAGAGCAGAAAGGAGAATAAAATAAATAAGCAGATGAATTAAGCACGATCGAGAGAATAAGATGACAGACCCGATGGAAGCCTGAACATGTAAGGGATGTTTGTAGCACCAAGAGGATGGCCAGCATGGAACTCCTCTGCCGTCCTTCATAATGTGTAACCAATATTAGAATTAAATTTATGTAAACATAGTGGCGAGGACCAAAACGAAAATTTTAAAAATTGTACCTGACGTCCAGATAACGATGGCCAGCCTGAAGAAGGTCATGGGCGGCTCTGACCGGAACCGATCTCGGGACGACGGGTTCTTCTTCTTTGGGGCCAGTACCCATTGACCTCCTCATGATGGTGCAGAGGAGGCTTGAGGTTTTGGGGAGGCATCGATAGTAGTGCTTGTTGGCAACTACAACAGCAACAGCATGTCGGGAACGGAGGAATCTGGAAGAAGAATTAATACATGGTAGGGATGTCGATGATGATTAGTTTATTTCGAACGCAAGTAAATGGAGAGAGAGAGAGAGAGAGAGAGAGAGAGAGAGAGAGAGAGAGACTGACGTGTTGCTCATTGTTGGAGGAGTGAGGAGAAGAAGGAGAGCGAAGCGGGCCAAGCAGTCAGCCGGAGGGGAGGAGGCTCTGTTGTTTCTTTTTCTTCGTCTGCGCTCTCTGTGTTTTTAATCAACGCGGAGGGGTGTCTTTCTTTGGTTTCAGCGGGTTCGAATTCTCCTTAGAAAGTTTCTAATCCGAAAAAATGACATATACTTTGTTTTTGTTTTTTGTTTTTTTTTTAAGGCTAAATTAAATTTAAAAATAAAAATAAAAAGTATATGTCATTTTTTCGGATTAGAAACTTTCTAAGGAAAATTCGAACCGTGTCCATCTCTATGGAATCCTCAACGTAACCAACAGGCCACGACCTCACGAATGACTAAATTTTAACTTGATACCCCCAACTATCAAAGTATTCATCTTAATACCCTAAACTTTTTTTTTATCAACAACTTAATGTCATCAACTATTAAATATTTTCAATTTCATATTCCAAAAATTAAAATTTGCAAACTACCCTTTCAAGTTCATATCCCAAAAAAATAAAAATTTCAAACTACCCCTCCCCCCTCCTTCTACGGTTGGCGTTGAACTCCCCCCTCCCTTCCCGGCGGCAATGAACCTCCCCCCCCCCCCCCCCCCCCAACCCCTCCTCTCTCCGGCAATGCACACAATGGCTTGAGACGGTAACAGCAGCGGAGCGGCACCGCCGGCAATGACGTAGCGCCGACGTCGGCGACAGCAGCCATCGGGAGGGTGCTGACGGCGAAAAGAGGGGGCGGGAGGATGGGGGCGGTGGGGCAGCAGGGATAGAAGGAAGAGGAATATGAGCATTTTTTGAAGAAGAAAAAAAAGGACATTAAGTTGATTATTTTGAAAGTTTAGAATATCAAGTTGTCAAATATGAACATTTGAGTGTATCAAGTTAAAATTTAGTTTTTGTTTTGTGTTTTTTTATTTGACGACTGCTGCATGTCAGGTATGGTTGAATGGACGGTTGGGCCTCGGACCCGAATTGCTAGTCGCCTGCATAATCTGTAGGATAGGAGAAGAATCGGAATGTGTGTGTTGATGTTGTTGGTGGTGTTCTTTTGTCCGGTAGCAAGACAAAATTTTGGCTTAATTTTAACAGAAAAATTACTGTAGTAAATTCATACAGACGAAACAAGTTGATAATTTTGAAATAGAGACAGAATCCGCCAACAGTATTGACAGAAAATAAAAAATAAAAATGAACACGTAGACAAAAAGATCAAAAGTGGATCCCACTAGGCAAAATTCCGCCCAGGTTGATTTGGGTGGTTGGGTTTTGTTTGGTTTATTTTATTAGTTTGTTTTAATTAGTTATGTTTTAGTTTTTTTTTTTTAGTTTAGTTTTGGAATTTAATTTAAGAAACTATATTTTAACGAAATAAAATTAAAATAAATTAATTATAAAGAAAAATTTAGAAAATATTTTTTCCGCACATGTTTTATGTCCACTATTTTTGCCTCACGGATTTAAAACAACTAGTTAAAAAGAAAAAATTAAATTTTTTTTAGAGGTCGAAACATCGTTTTAAATCCGTGGGCCCCACACCAAATATAAATTAATTTCGCTATAGTAAATTTTAAATATTCGAAAATAAAATTACCGAAAGTAAAATTTGGAGGTTGAAACATCATTTTTTTGCGATTCTGAAAATTTTCAAAGTCCGTAAAACGGTGAAACTATTTATCCCGTAGTACTTTTCAATACGGTCATTTTGGCACAAACTGGAGCTTGTTTCGATCTCTCAGTCAAAAGTTATGATACTTTAAAGTTTTAAATTTTATATTTTTGTCTGTAACATGTGCGTCTTACTTCGGATAAAATTTTTTTCTACACGATTTGTGTTACTCTCGTCGAAAACATTCAAATCGACTTATTGTTTAATGAAAAACGATTTCAAAATAAATAGTTATGGCCGCTCGAAGTTTGCTCGACGGTAGACGTAATATTCTTACGGCAGATTTTTATTATTATTAAATTTTTAACGTCTGTTAACGGCAAGAAAATTAACGATAGAAATATAATATTTAAAAATATAAACGTCCAATTGATATTTTTTTCGTAATTTTTTAAACTTGTATGCTTTAGATGAAATTTATACAAATTTTGATGCTCTGGAAACAAATTTCCAAAAAAAATATTTCTAAAATTTTCTTTATAATTAATTTATTTTAATTTTATTTCGTTAAAATAAATTTTCTTAAATCTAATTACAAAATAAATAAAACAAAAACATAACTAATTAAAACAAACCAACCAAACAAACCAAACCGAACCAATCAAATGAACCCGTGGGTCTCACACCCAATTTCCGCCAACTGTGTTGGCTGAAATTGCCCCTCCCCCCTCCAATTTCAGCCAACAGTGTTGGCAAAAATTGGCTTGTGGGTCCCACTTTAAATTTTTTTTATATTTTTTTCTGCTTACGTTTACATCAGTTGTGTTTTCCGCCAACACTGTTGGCGGACTCTGTCTTTTTTTTAAAATTTTACAAACTTGTTTCGTTTGCATGAATTTAATATAAATTTATTTTGCTACAGTAAATTTTCTGTAATTTTAACTTAACATTCTCAACTATTCAAATTTTTTTAATTTCATATCATAAACTTTAATATCATATCAATTACTATCTTTATTAAATATTTTTAAATTTATACCTTTTCAGAGATTATTTTTTTTATTTTTGAACCCAAAATTTTTTTTTTTTTACTAAATTAGCCACATCTTTCACTCTGGAAGTATCATGAATAAAAAAGATATTTTTGCGCTCTCTTCTAGTCAATGCTCCATTACCAAATGCGGTTGTATATTAATATTTAAGTCCCTAAATGTTTGCTAATTAAGCTTTGTCTGATTATTTTGCGCGTAATTGCAATCAAAGGGAAAATCTATAGACCATACGGTGAACATCTTAATGAAAAACAAACAGTTGTCAATTGACGTCACAAATCGAAGATGCAACGTTGTATATATGCTTAGGAAGCAGGAACGTTGTTTGCTTAGGAACGAAGATGCAAGTGAGCATGACGTACGTGACGACCCAACCATCTCGAACTCGATGGGTCAGCTAATTAATTACTTCAGTACGTAATTCGCTCGCTCGCTCGCTCGCTCGTCTCTCTCTCTCTCTGCGTGCGTGCCAGTTGGGCGCCTGTTCCTTGACACCGCATGCGTGTTAGGAAGGAGGGACCCAATTAATTTGGCGTTGCCGAGGATTCAAAATGCATGCGACAATTAACTAACAAATTAATTTTAGAAGGTTCACAAGTGTGGTCTACGTACGTCTTAGAAAACTTCAAAGACCCTTCCTTTAATTTGCTTTCCTTTATTTCTAAACCAAGGAAGACGTCAACTAAAGTAACGGGGGCAAAAAAAAATTAGAAAAACAATATTAAGATCGAGGGCAGACAAGTTGTAATTTGCATCGATATGTCAAAAATTCTAGCTATACGTGTTTTGTTAGCCATCCCATCCATTGCTTAATTACATTCTTTCTTGTGTACATTAATATTTACATTGTGCTAGCTAGCCAGCCAAAACGCGTTAGGTGAAGAAGGATATATATATATTAAGGAGGAGGAGGTCAATCGTTCAAAATAAAGAATACTTGACTCGAGATTCCTTGGCTAGCTTGCTAATTCCCTTATATAAAGGAACACCCTAAATTCCTTTCTCTCCATCCATCCATCCATCGATCGATCGTTCGATCTCTCTCCAAACAATTTAAATAGGCCAGCCATCAAGTTTTGGTTAGCTAGGCGCATTCGTCTTGATTTCCATGGCTGCTTCCTCATCATCGATGATCATGGCGCCTCTTGCCCTTCTCGTCTCCCTCTCCCTCTCTCTCTCCCTTCTCCTAATTCCATCCGCTTTAGCCGGCGGCGGGGGGGTGGTATGCGAGGAACTGCCAGAGGATTTGTGCTCCTTCGCGGTATCTTCGTCGTCCTCGAAGCGTTGCGTATTGGAGAGCTATCACCGCAGCGGTGGGCACACGGACTTCCAGTGCAGGACATCGGAGGTCACCGCCGAAAGATTTTCCGATCTCGTGGAGACCGACCAATGCGTGAAGTCGTGCGGGGTGGACCGACAGTCGGTCGGCATCTCCTCCGACGCCCTATTGGAGCCAAACTTCGTCGCCAAGTTGTGCTCTCCAAACTGCTACCACAACTGCCCCAACATCATTGATCTCTACTTCAACCTCGCTGCTGGAGAAGGTACGCACGTCATCAATCAATCTTTAAATTCATTCATTCATCAAATCAAATTTGGAATTAATTAATGTTGTCATGATGATGTGAAACGTACGTATATATGTACAGGCGTGTTTCTGCCAGACCTCTGCCAGTCTCAACGATCAAACCCTCGCCGAGCAATGGCAGAGCTTCTCAGTTCAGGAGTCGCAGCGGCCGGTCCTGCCGCCGCCGAAGAAGAATCACTAGCCCCAGCTTCAATGGCTTATCCATTAATTTAATTTCTATTTGAAACTTGTTTGGAATATTTAATTCTTTCTGCATGGCCTTTGGTATAAGAAAAAATAAGGATCGATCGATTAGCAGTTCAGAGTGATCGAGAGGATTATTATTTGTATTAGGTTGAGAGAGAGAGAGAGAGAGAGAGAGATGTTATTGTAATTTACCATACTTTTTATCAGTGCACAAATTAATATATATATATATATATATATATATATATATATATATATATATATATATATAGGATTTACTTGTAATGAGATATTATTTATGTTAAACTGCCTGGTAATATATATTAATTTATTTGTTTGGCAGCATGAAATGAATTAAGACGGAGAGAAAGATACCAGTAAATTCACAAATAAATAAATAGTGTTGAAAAATAGTTCAAATATTTAAATATATTTGAAGTAAAATTTATTTAACAATTTAAATATTTTTTTTTTAAATTAAATTTTAAACTTTGTTTTTAAACAATTTTAAATAAGTATCTGTGCGAAAGAAAAAAAATTAGGATCCGATTGGATACTCTTTTTGAAAAAAAAAAAAATTAATTTTAAAAAAAATTGCTGCAAGTTTTTTAAATATATATAAAAAAAATTGACTTACCTTCTATTTTATTTTATTTATCCATTTTAAAAATGTACCATACATTGTTTACATAATGTACCAGTTCTTCCACTTTTGACGAAATTTGTATGACGGGAAGGGAAGGAGGAGTTGCGAGCGATGAGGAGGGAAGAGCGGAGCATGCGACTAAGAGGGAGGCGGTGGCGGAGAGGGGGAAGCGGAGGCCCTGCAGCAAGTAGGGAAAAAGGAGACGAAAATATTTTCGTCCAAAAAAATGAGTCAAACGAATTGACTGTTAGAAAGAGACAAAAATTTATACATTATGAAATAAAAACAACATGGGATGCACTAAAATAAATAAAATGGAAAGTAAGTCAAAAAAAATTCTATATATATTTGTGAGCCCTTTCCAAGACCTATTATAAAACTAGAGAAGTATAAGAGTAAAGAACAAAATAAATAAGCAGATGAATTAAGCACGATCGAGAGAATAAGATGACAGACCCGATCGAAGCCTGAACATGTAAGGGATGTTTGTAGCACCAAGAGGATGGCCAGCATGGAACTCCTCTGCCGTCCTTCATAATGTGTAACCAATAATAGAATTAAATTTATGTAAACCTAGGGAGCGAGGACCGAAACGAAAATTTTAAAAATTGTACCTGACGTCCAGATAACGATGGCCGGCCTGAAGAAGGTCATGGGCGGCTCTGACCGGAACCGATCTGGGGACGACGGCTTCTTCTTCTTTGGAGCCAGTACCCATTGACCTACTCACGGTGCAATGCAAAGGAGGCTTGAGGTTTTGGGGAGGCATCGATAGCGCTTCTTTGCAATTTCAACAGCAACAGCATGTCAGGTACATTGGAGGATGGATGGATGGATGGATGGACGGACGGAAGGGCGGTCAGGTGCATTGGATGATGGACGGACGGAGACAGTCAGGTACAACAGAAAGTGTTTTACTTTTTTAATGGACTGCTGCAGGTCAGGTGCATTGGATGATGGATGCAGGGGCGGAAGCAAGCTTGAGGTGGGCTCCGCACCCCAAAGAAAAATAATTTCACCATTTTTGCCCAACCCAAAAAATAAAATAAAATAAAAAATCACCTTTTGCTTTTTATAATTTTTATTTTTTATTTTAGAGAAAAATTGAGTTACACTCTACTTTATTTATCATAATTTACGGTACACCTCACTGCTTTACTATAATGTGCAATCTTCTTCACTTTCTTCAAAAACTCCGTTGACCGTTAATTTTTGACCGAAATAATGATAATTTGCTAGGGATATTTTGGTCAAAATTAACGGTTAATTTTTTACGAAGTGAGAGGTGTTGTACATTATGGTAAAACGGTGTTGTACATTATGGTAAAGCAGTGTGGTGCACCTTAAATTATAATAAATAAAGTACGGTGCAATTCAAATTTTTTCTTTTTTGATATGGATTGCCCACCCCAATCGATTGTGGCCTATTCCATGTTCATTTCCTGAATCCGCCCCTGGACGGACGAGTGGATCCATCTAGTTCATGAAATATGGAGCTTTCTTTTGGGCCCGAAATCCGAATCCGAAATGTAGGCTGCCTGCATGAATCTGTGGGGTAGGACAAGACAACCTTGCGATTTGCCTCGTGCCGGAGCGAGGGCGAAGGGTGCGAGGGAGGAGGGCGGAGCGGTGGGGAGGAGGGGCTCGGCGGCGACGCTCCATCGGCGGCGACGTTCCGGCGGAGGACAGCAGAGCAGTAGGGGAGAGGACGTCGTAGTAGGAGGAGGATGAGTATGCGGCGGAGCGGGAGGAGTGGAAAGCAGCTGAATTTGGCTCGTTCGGCCGCACGTGCACAGCAGGTCCATGATCGGAGTGAGCCAAATATCATTTTCTTGACAAAAATAGAGTGTAGTGTTGTGTTCTTTCCAGCGACGACGACGTTTCGGCGGAGGACGACAGAGCAGCAGGGCGGAGTACGTCGTAGGAGGAGGAGTATGCGGCGGAGCGGAAGGGGGAGGAAATCAGCTGAATTTGACTCGTTCCGCCGCAGAGTGAGCCAAATATAACTTTCTGGACAAGAATGGAGTGTAGTGTTCTTTAATTCTATAGTTTATTACATATGGGTCTCTTAATTGTATTATATTTTAAATAAGTCAATCTACATCACTAAGTTACCAGCAACGGACAAGAATTTCTCTGTTTAACTTAATTCATGAAGAATAAAAATTATTAACTAAAAACATAAAAACAATCTGAACTTGTATCTTCTTCATCCTTGGTCATTCCTAACTCACTTAACTCTCCTACTCTGTCCTATCCGTACGCAAGTGAACTCGCTCGGGAAAGCAATGGGTAGGGAGGGAAGAAGGAGAAGGGGCAACGAGGGAAAAAAAGAGGAGGGTGTAATGACTCCCAATCCAACTCTACATGTACTAGATCGACTTGCTCGTGTCCCTTTAATCTTCACTCTACGAAGGCTTGGTTTGGGATTGCTTATACTTCTTAAGAGGTCACAACAAAAGTAGCTTTTAACAGCAAATGAAAGGATATTGTTAGAAGTTGTCACGTTTCGCTTTCCGAATACGTAACAAGATATTTCTGCTTTCTCCTAATCATGATCAAGAGTCTGTAGGGACTCTGCTTGCAAGGCCTCGTTGAAATGATTGTTCCATGGTCAGTTTTGGTTACCTGTACTGACATGGCACAGATGGATTTCTAACTCTTACATCTTTAGTAATTAGAATTATGATAATCCTAGTTAATAATTAACAGCAGCAAGTCATAGGACACGATTGATTGTGTTTGATCGACGGTCTAGTTATCTTATTGCTCTTATCACATTGTTATTTCTTGTCATTACTGTTCTTGAGGAAGTGCATTGGTACCGTACTGACTGGACATATTATATCTGTTTATTGTTTAGAGTTAGACTTAGAGACGTAATGTCGTGAGACCAGTTTCCAACCTCTTGTTCTTGCTTGATGTAAGGATTGGTTAATGTCATATCGATTGACTATGAATCTTCATCTAGTCTTTGCTTTTGTTGATTTGCTTTTGTGGCAATTTTCTGTCTACGCTAGAGATTTTCTTGTTCTACTTGTTATTGAGATTTTGACCCTATTAATTTTGTATGGCCAGATTTCGTAGCAACACTAGAGGATCTTCCAGATGTTCCTCTCAATGGCCATCCTCGGGAGGACTTTGGGCAGTGGCTCGAGTGGGTTCCTTTCTCACCCACTATGTATATATGTATATTCTTTTGGACATTTAGCCAAGGGCACGTGTTAGCCCTCTTCCTGGTAGCATCTTCCCACCTACGGGCGCTATGGTTACATGCTAGACTACAACTTGTTTTATGATCATGTTGATGTTGTACTCTTACTAGAATTTCTTTCTGTTGTACTAGTCTCTTGATCATCTATGTTATAACGTTTGGGACGCCTTATTATCACTATTCATTGATGTGATGTTTATTACGATACTTGTTTGTGTTAGGTTGAGACACTTAGGGTGATTCATTACCTAGGAAGACTATTGGATTGTACTAACCTATAATACTTGAGGGATGTAGGCTCCTTATGCAAATAAACTTATTATTAATTGGTCTGCCATTCCACTGCCACATTTGTTCTCCTAGTATTCTTCCAGCCCCCTGCTTGTCTGAATTCATGTTCAAGGGGAACAATAATGCTCAGTTCCGGGATAGATTATGGCACAATGCTGAGTTTCACCCAACCAGCTTTCATCTGTGAGGACCAAGGACCCAACAGTACATTGCAATACAGCATATCATAGTACTCTAAAACCAAGCCAATAATTGCATCAAGAAGCTTACTGATAACAGGAGTACATGCATAAACCTGAAGAAAAAAAAGAAGAGAAACATAGGGTTGGGGCTGTGGTATTGTCACTAAATATAGAATTTTCACAAGTGTAGCATTTATACATAGTCCCACCATAGTACCTCCAGAAACCCAAGAGAACCATCGAATGAAAAATAGATGGCCAAGAATTTCCACAACTTTCTAAATCCAACCTTGGTCCTCATCAAGCACTAACTAGTTACCAGGTACCTAAGTAACCAAAATGGATGACTTCACCACAATTTCGAAAAGGAGCCTTACTCTCCCTCGATAGGGTGCTTGCATTTTCCCTGAAGTATCTAAATGGTTACATAAGAGTTCAAGTAATAATAATAAACCAAGGCACATAAATAGGGCTTGCTCAATTACACGGAGAGGGGAAAAACGTATGGTGTTCCTAATTTTTAACACTATACAAGACCAAAGTCACCCCAATCAGAAGACCACAGATTGCAGTTTCTTCTTCGCTTTCTATTTGAAAAGCGTTGTGCATTCTGTCATAGCTATCCTTTTAAATTAGTCCCTTTCAGGAGCATCCCCAGCATCCTTTCTTGAACTCAGGTTTCCAGTGTATGACCACAGCCTTTCCACATCACCTGAAATGGCTTTCCCCAAATTATTGTCATGTTGATTGTGCTTGCTTAGAGAAGGCTGTGATCTTTCAGGGCTTGCGCTAACTGGGGTAGAACAAAATGCAGGTGTGCCAAAGGGTGAGGCATATGGGGTATTTTGTATGGAGAATGGGCTCGGTGAGATCCTCTTCTGAATAGGAAGCCTTCCAAACCCTCCATGATTGAACAAGGGGAGTTCTTCAGCCGCTGGACACCTCTTTGTCGCATCATCCACGTATATTAAGTCATCAATTCTTGCCATTATGTTGAACGCCAAACTCTCCATGACTCTTGAATAGCTCTCAAGGATGGACTGACCAACGTCCTGTAAAAATTGAAAAAAATAAAACAGTACAACAAAAATAATACTTCATGTGGTCCTAAGCATCTATATTGAAAATCACATAATTAGGCAAAAACCTTATTGTACTGGATCTTGTTCATATCGAGAACTGTTTGAGGAAGACCGGGGTACCGAAGCCTTAGGCTCTGCAACAGGCCCTCAGCCCGTTGCACCAAAACCTTGTTCCTTTCTGTGTCATTAACAAGTTCCTTGACTTTCCCACTCCATGATTTCCTCACCTTTGAATGGAGTGGATGCCCTTTCAGGTCTCTCAACTTCCACACATGAACGGCTGCCTCTATCCTGTTTATTATTTCCAGAGTTTGGTGCTCAGACGAAAGGTCTAAGCAGTCAAGCAGACACTCCTGAGAAAATTGGTCTGCTGTTAAATAGCGATGAATTATCTCACCTAAACATGATTTGCCACTCTGTAGAAAACAGTCAACATGATTGTAAGATGATCAGGGATAGGAAAGGCTCAATATGATAAGCAAAAAAACACTTGATTCATATCCTTGATTGTTAACCATCGTATTGGCCCTAATTTGAAGAAATCTAAGAGTACATTGAACTAAAGCTATCAAAGCAAGCATATCTACGCACATGTATAGAAGGCAAGAAAAACAGTTAACAGAATTTTACATTACCACAGCTTTCACTCTCGTGAAGTTGCTAAAGCAACTAAAGATTGTGTGCATATCCCAGTTCATGTTCATAGTTCATAATATGAAACTACAAGTGAACAACTAATCTATGCTCAGGCATACAACTAAACCAAGTTATGGCTGAAGCAAACCGAATATTTTCCAGATTGCATTAGACTTTTCCCAAGTTCATAACTTCGTGTGGGGGAAACAAAGAAGCTATAGGAATCAGATGCAATTTTCCATGCAACCAAGAAATCCTTTGCAAAGCATACTAGCGGAGGTATACTAGAAGTTATGTTTGCGTCAAGCTTGTTACAACTACAATTTGTATAGTTTCCGTAGGTCCGTAAGCAAAATTTACATCAGAGATGTTAAAACCAATAAAGGCATTGAGTATGTTGTTCCTAAATTTTTTAAGACTATACAAGACCAAAGCCACCAAATCAGAAGACCACAGATCGCAGCCTCTCTTCGCTTTCTATTTGAAAAGCGTTGTGCATTCCATGGCATAGCTATCCTTTTAAATTAGTCCCTTTCAGGAGCATCCCCAGCATCCTTTCTTGAACTCAGGTTTCCTGTGTATGACCACACGTTTTCCACATCACCTCAAATGGCTTTCCCCAACTTATTGTCATGTTGATTGTGCTTGCTTAGAGAAGGCTGTGTGATCTTTCAGGGCTTCTGCTAACTGGTGTAGAACAAAATGTCGGTGTGGCAAAGGGTGAGGCATATGGGGTATTTTGGATGGAGAATGGGCTCAGTGAGATCCTCTTCTGAATAGGAAGTCCTCCAAACCCTATAAAACCAATGAAGGCATCCTTTTCAAACCTTCTTGTCAGTTTCATCTCATGTCTTACATACATCTATGCAATCAGAAAATATAGAAGGGACACTTTATCTTGCTGCAAAAACTTTCTTCTTACCGCCGAGGGGGTGGTCTAGTGGTAGGACTAGTAAGGGAGAAGGGGAGGAGTATGCATGGGTCAGAATCAAAGACCGGACATAAATTAAATGGGAGGGGGTCTTGGTGCTAGCAGTCCCAAGATTGGGACGGTCATTAATGACTGGCCTTATCTCAAAATAATAATAATTAATAATAGATTTTCGCATAGACTGAATTGCTGCATTTCAATCATGGATGTATATACAACAAAAACACTCAGAAAAATATTTCAGAATTTTAAAAAAATTAGAATTTATAAGGCACATAAATTGTACAAGTTACAACTTACAAACTTATTTAACTTGCAACTTAAATCCTAGAGGTCACAAGTTACAAATTTATACGAAATTTAATATATGTATATATATTAGGGTCAGATGTGAGGGTATTTAGGTTATTTAATAATTCTTATCAGTTTTTTAGATTTGGACTGAACTGGAAACCCAAAACCAAAACCTAAACCTAAACTGAGAACCGAATTCGGGCAGTTCCATAACCGAACATGAAACGATCATTTTCCAAACCTAAGGGAATCCCTTATTCGGTTTGGTCAATTCATTTCTTGGTCCAAAACCGAATAATGCTCAGCCCTATCCAGATGTATTATGTTCCATCAGATCACACTACACTTAGGATGTCAAGATAATCACCATTACAGTTTTAAGTGTTTTGACATGAATAACATGAAGAATTCACATTTGTTTCAACTATTGTCAGCATAAAATTTCAGGAGACGTTTCTAGAAATCCAACCGTTAGCAGCTTTATCACACTGGATCAGTGGTAAGAAGTTGATTTTGCAAAATAATATCTTGAAGGTTGGAAATGTATTTAAGTGTTTTGACATGAATAACATGAAGAATTCACATTTGTTTCAACTATTGTCAGCATAAAATTTCAGGAGACGTTTCTAGAAATCCAACCGTTAGCAGCTTTATCACACTGGATCAGTGGTAAGAAGTTGATTTTGCAAAATAATATCTTGAAGGTTGGAAATGTATCCAAAACCACAAACTGGCTACTACTTAACATTTTACTATTCAGGAAGTTTTGGAGATATAAATGAAGGACCCATTTGAAAATGCAGCAAGCGAGGAACTAGGTAAGGCAGATATCAAAAATAGGAGAAAATAATTGTTCCTGTTAGTTGTGTAGATTGATGAAAATGTAATTATATTAACTCATTCACAAAAGGTTTGCTGCAATTAGACAACTGACATAACTGTGGCAGTTTGGATGATAATAGAGGTCGGTAATGGAGTCATTTTGATCTTCCATGTAATCCTAATCAAGCTACAAAACTGGTAACTCCTTCAAATAAACCCAGGCATGTGAGATCATGAAAAATCATTGGATTGCAGTAGCCAAAATACTTTAATAGCAAAGAATACGAAATAAAATTATATCATGCCATATTGATGCATGAACTAGAAAGGGAGCTTAACATGGAATATATGTCAAACTACTACAATCAATATGATTAGAAAAACTAGAAATACTGAAGAACCATCCTACAATACAATACAGTCTATCAACACAGAAAAGTCTCGTAATAGAAAATTTCATTATGTAAAACCATACAACCACAAAATTTGAATAAGAAACATAACTCTCGTAAACAATGGCTATGATATACTAATATAGGCCCCAAGAATAAGATAATTTCAATTACGATCATTTAATGGATACCAGTGTCCTAAAAAAAGGTAAGGTAAGCTATGCAGATAGATGAGGGTCAAGCACCTAGGACCTACGTACGTCCTATATGGAATTAAGCAAATTTGAATTAAAAAGGAATATGAAGTAATAAATATATGTTTAAAGTGATAATAATGCTATAAAATTAAAAATAGATTCGTCAATTAGAAATTAGTAGATACCATATTAATCTATAAATAAACTAGATTCCCAAAATCATTAACCAATTTAACCCAAACTAAAACTGAACAAATAGAAAGAACTCTTTATTCATGGGCAGTACAAAGTAAGCAAGCTGAAGAGACAAAGAAATGTGTGGAATAGTATTATTAACATAAGCATTCATCCAGGTGTAGTTGCCGAGACCCTAGGCTCCACGACCTGGGTTATGGACCTCGTTTGACGTAGACAGACGCCCAGATGGGGCCAAGGCCCGTCTTTTGGAATAGTGCTACATAGTCCCAATAGATAGAATGTAAATTAACTACATCCATATACCTTAGGTGATGTCTCAAAATTTGCATCGGGTTTCTATTTATGCAAGCACTCTTCTATTGACAGTCATAGCCGCCTTGATTTTACAAACAATCTCCCGGCAACGTGAGTTCTCACTTTTTCTTTTGATATTACAGATCTATAAAATGTTTCTTAAGACTGGAGCAGGCACTCTGATTCCAGAGAACTAGGATGCAAATTCCTCTTTTAAGGGGACGTTCGAAGCAGTTTCCATAACACAAGGTGTACAGGATCCAATAAACTTGTTCTATGTATTAATAATTTCTTTTAGAGTTCTTAGTCGCAATCGAACAGTTAAGCAAACCCATTTCAAATAAATTTAGCTTGAACCAAAGACAAAACCAAGCCATTCCAAATAACTTTGGCCTAAACCAAAGTTTGAACAAAACCATTCGGCACGGCCCAAAACCGTAAAATCAATTTATCTAAAAGTTGGGCTATCTGCTATCGGCCTACATGTCAGAAAAATCCTGATATTTCAGCAGATTTTTTCCAAAATAACATTTTTCGACATTTTTCATCAGGTCGTGTTGTTTTCATGCTAAAATAGACATGATGGCCGCTATGTCGGACATGTTGGCCGATATCTACAACCTATTTTTGGGTTGCGGTTTACTTAAAAAAGGACTATTAGTGTGTGTATATTTGCTCCAGTAGGAATGAGTTCGTACCGAATCCTACAGTGAGCTGCTATTGTGTGCTTCATTTTCACAATTGATTGATTTTATTTTATGTACTACCACTTAATTGATATTTTTATTAAACTTCATCTTGTAAGATCCAGATCACCCTAGTCGCTACTTTTGGTTTTCCATATTGGGGACCTTCTGAATTTGGGTCATGCAGTATGGAACCGGATCCTAGACAGTATTTGGAACCTGATAACTGACCTTGCATATACAAACTTGGATAAAGAAATGTTTTTCATACTCTCGGGATTGGCGGTATCGACAGTATCAGCGATTTCGGATCAAAGTATCGGATTTTTTGGTATCGGAAAACAAATAATTATTAATAAATTATTAACATTTTAGAAAATACATTGTATACATTTAGGCATAATTTTAAGTATTTTCAGTGTTGTTTCTTAGTAGTTTTGAAATTGAATGAATAGTAGTCACCCTTGCCGATTGGTCTACATGTGATAGATAAGTTTTCTTCTTTTACATACTTTTACAATCTTACTATAATTTTACACCCTTGTTGATTGGTCTTTTTCGTTCAAATTTCTTTGCCGAATTGACCGAAAAAGGGACCCCCAATGTCGATATCAGTCACTATCGGGTATCGGTCGGTATCGGATCAAACATGCCAAACTGTATCGGTATCGGCCGTATCTGATCGGTATCGGCCAATTTCTAACGCAAATCAAGATAAATCACTGAAATTGGTGGTACATTGCTGCATGCAATAAAATTGGGAGCCTAAATGCAGTAATTTCAGTGTGTTACTCTATGTACACAGATTCTTTGTTGAGGTACTATGTCTAAGATTACAATAATGAACTAAGAAATGTTGAGGAACCATCTTACAAAATAGTCTATCAACATAGTAAAAGTCACAAAATTGAGAATTATTATCTAAAAGCATTTACACACAAATTTGAATATGCAAAGAATCAATTAGCCACGCAAGTTATCAGATATGATCTAATTGCTAAATTGCGACATAGACACAAGCATGTAGGATAATAAAGTAAGTTTCTAAAGCAAACACATCCCCTATATACCTTAGGCAATGTTTCCAAATAGGCATCTGGGATTTCCATTTCTGCAAGCACTCCACTATTAATCGCCATAGCTGCCTTGAGTATTTGATTTGCACAATCTCTAAACTGCTGCAGCCTTTTCCTTCCTTCCTCCAAGAGACCATTTGGTGGGACCCGCGGGCAGGGAAGCCACCACTTCTCTTCCTGCCTCAATGACGGCCTCCCGAAAGAAGAAGACGGGTAGGCCCCACCTCCCTCATTTTCCGCATCTGCAACTAGAATCCCCCGATCGACATACCAAAACTCGGTGTCCTTAAAACCATCGAGCATCCCTATTAGCATGGCATCGAGCTTCTTGAGTGCCGGTAGGTTCACGTGGAGATCAGAGCGCGGTCGGGAGAGCATCACCTCGAATGTTCCACCACCAGGGAATTCTTGGAGTGAAGGAAAGAGCTCTACTATGGAATCGCTAACAGATAGCATCCAGTCCATCTCTCTGAGCCACATTGATTTTTTCGGCGCCGCTAAGGGTTCTAACCTCCATAGCTCCCCAAATACGGTAGCTGAATAAATGGGAAAATTGGATTAGGAAAAAAAAATGAAAATACAGTCAGAAAAACAATTTAAGAGAGAAATTTTAAGTCACCAGAAAGATTAGTGATCACGTTTGAGATTGCAAGGGCAGTACAAACTCCCTTTCCTCCACCGGACATATCTTCACCAAGCAGAAGCTTCGCAAATCGTTCCTTCATCATCTCGAACTCTGCAAAAGTACATTTGAAGATCTTAAAACATTAAAATCTCTTCTTTTGTTCAATATACATGCATATTCTCAAGTATTCGTAGATATTAGTAATTCTACTTCCTAATCTCAAGTATTTCTTGTTTCCCACCACCCACGAGACAAAATTCAACCAGAATTATTTTCATCTTAGCTACATTTTCCTACCAAAACCCAAGAGAAGGAAAATGCAGTTCCTCAAAAAATCATATTTCGCATAATATTCCAAAATAGCAGTCACTGCAAAAGGAAAAATCAAGAAAATTTAAGTAAATCTAATGATAATAAATAATAAACAAAATGAACTAAATCCGTCTTTTATCATCTCGACGTTATTTTCTTTCTAGCGACATTCTACTAGCAAAAACAATGTATCTCTAGAATAATCCATACTTCCCATAACACACAAAATCCCCAATCACTGAACAACTGAATGAACAACTGAATTCGAGAAAATATAAGTAAATGTAAGGATAGTAACAACAAACAGCACTTAATGAGTGGTCAACTAACTAAATAAATAAAACTATAGATCTTCCAGAGAAATCGAACCGCAGAAATCGGTGTCTCGCTTCTGGAGCTTCCCGTCCCAGAAGACGGTGGCGGACTTGAACGGCGGCGAGGAGGTGGAGGCGACGGCCGACGCCGCTGCGGCGGCGAACCTGCTGTTGCCGGAGAAGTCGGCGGATGTCTCGGAGCCGCTGACGCTGTAGCTCCCGCACCTCTCGCTCTGCTCCTCGTCGGAGTTCTCCTCCTCCAACATCCTCCTCCCCAAGCCCTAAACTTATCTCTAATGTTGTTGAGAAAGAGAGATCGGAAGGAAGAAGGAAGCAAAGAATGATGAGAAAGAAAGGAAAAGTGAAGGAAGAAGAAGAAGAAGAAGAAGAAGAAGAAGAAGAAGAAGGGGAGGAGAGAGAGATTGTGTGGGAGAGAGAATATAGTTCTTAATTAGTACATAAAGAGTGTTTCCATGTGGGTGTACTGTTTTTGGAGGGCAAATTATAATAATACTACTACTTTTACTTGGGGCTAGTCCATTGAAAATTTACGAATTTTTTCGTTTAAAGTAATAATTTATAATACAATTATAAAAAACGGAAAAAGTTGGAAAAATTTGCATATGGGGGGACCACTCGCCAACTTACTTAGCGGGATGCTGAGTTGGATAGCATCTCGCCAACTGAGTTGGCGGGGCACTCTCCTCGAGAGGCTGCTCGCCAACTCAGTTGGCGGGTCATGCTGAGTTGGCTTAGACCCGTTGCAATATGCTCGCCAACTGAGTTGGCGAGTAAGGATCTGTTTTCCGACCGTTCCACAACGGCTATTAACAACAACGGCTATTACATTCTCCCTCTATAAATTACCTATCTCAACCAAATCATCTCACACTCAATTTACTTCCTCTATTTCCTCTCTTCCCTCTAGCAAACTCTCCAACACTCTCTTTGTCTCTCTGCCTGCAGCTAAAGTTCATTTGAGTTTTCTGTAGCAAAAATTCTCAACCGTCATGGATCGTAGCGTAAGAATTGTATGCTCGCACGGAGGTAAAGTAAATTGGTTAAATTACGAAGGAGGAGAAAGTATAATTTTTTCAACTTATCCGAATATTAGTTTTGAAAATATACGTAATCATATTATTGAACGTTGTTCTATTCATTATGATTTTATTCTGAAGTCTATTTTTTGTTCTAATTGTTTTTTAATAGATAGTGAAGATGTATGGAATTATATTCTTGAGATTAATTCACAATCACGGTATATAAAAATATATGTTATTAAAGTAGCAGCAACCTTAGATAGTAGAAATAATGAATATTTTTCTGAATATCAACATGTTAGTTCGGGTGCTAGTTCTTCTCAACAAATAGTTTCATTTATCCAAGAAGGTCATTCATCTCCTGAATCTAACCATGATGATGATAGTGACAACGACGATGGAAATAGTGATGATTTAGTTGAAAATGTAGATTATACGGTAGATGATGATGTTGTAAAAGCTATCACTGATGAATTATTTAAGGGACAATCATTTCCTAGTCGTTCTCACTTTAGAAGCTTTATAAGTAATTTAGCAATTAAATATAATTTTAGTTGTTCAGCTAGTCTTATGAATAATGCTCGTGAAATTATATATAGTTGTGATCAATCGAATTGTAATTGGAGAGTATATGTCAAATCTATTGGAAATGGCGATATAGTTAAAGTTAGTACATTAAAAAATCGTCATTCTTGTTTAGGAAGACTTAGTACAGGACGTCATCGACTAGCTACCGCTTCATGGATTAAGACCATGATAATTGACATTATTAGAGATAACCAGTCATACAGTCCATCACAAATTGTTAAAGATATAGATAGGGAGCACCGTATACAAGTTAGTTATTCCAAAGCATGAAGAGCCCGAGAGACAGCATTAGCTAAAATTAATGGTAGTTATGATGAGGCATACGCTAGTCTTGAGGAGTATTGTTATAGAATTATGGAGACAAATCCAGGTAGTACATATTTTATTAAAACTGCCGAAAATAATAGCTTCCAACGAATTTTTATTTGTTTTAAGTCATGTATTGATGGATTTTTAAGTGGATGTTTACCAATTATTAGTACTGATGTTACATTTCTTTCGTCTAAATATTAAGGTATCTTATTTATTGCTTGTGCTCACGATCCTAACTATCAATTATATCCTATAGCTTATGCTGTTGCTGAAGGTGAGAATAGTGATTCTTGGTCTTGGTTTTTAAATTCTCTTAAAATATCTTTTGAAAGTTGTTTTAATGATTGGAGTGCAATTTCATTTATATCTGACAAGCAAAAGGGATTAATAAATGCTGTTCGTGCTATTTTTCCTGCATCTCCTCATTTTTTTTGTATTCAACATTTTAAACAAAACATGAAAAAAATATCAAAAGAACCAGTATTTCAACGCTTGTTAGACTCGCTTGCTAGATCATATAATAAAACGAATGCAGAGAGTGTGTTTGATATAATTAAAGCCGAGAACATAGTGTTGTACGATTGGCTTATTGGTGTAAATGATGAAAGTCGTCGATTTGAACATTGGATAACAGCGTATGCTACTTGTCCTAGATTAGATATTAACACTTCTAATCTTGATGAATGTTTCAATAGCTGGATTAAGAAATTACGAGATAAGCCAATAACAATACTTATCGATGGTATTAGAGCCAAGATTATTACACTTCATGACAATCGTAGAAAGTTTGCTGAAAATATAGACACAGATTATTGTCCGAAGATGTTAAAAAATATGGCTTCTATTATCAAAGAGAAGAACCACCTAGAAATATTAGCTATTGATAGTTATAAGTTTGAAATAATAGACCGGGCAACAAGTAGAACCTATATTGTTCATATAACTGACAGATCTTGTACATGTTTTAGATGGTACCATACTTATATACCATGTATACATGCATGTTTTGTTTGTAGATATTGCAATATTAGTATTGATACTTTTTATCCTGCAGTATTTTCGACGCAAAACTTGAAAAGTGTATACGCGCCAAAAATGGAGCCAATTCCAGTTCCCTACGAGATCCAAGGTCCTTTGGTAAGAGGACAAATTGGGGTGCCAGATGTAAGACGCAAAGCCGGAAGACCAAAGAAAAACCGCATCAAACCCTGGGATTCATCGACAAGAGATCTACGTTGCAGTAATTGTGGTGCTATGGGACACAACCGAAGAAGATGTACTAGTCAACCGAGAGATTAAAATAGAATTGTTCAATACCCAAATATTGTAATAAAAAACTATTACAAATCATACAAAAATTATGTAAATATCTGGTTACAAATTTTCTACTAATCCTCGTCCTCGTCTTGTTGAGTTTGGGTAGGCAGCGGTGCTGATGGAGTCAAAAAAAATTGTGTGAATATCTGGTAGCTTTCATCTCCAGCAGTCTGGCCACTCGGACCCGCTCCTGCATACTGGTAACTAGGGCCCGCTCCAGCATACTGGTCACTCGGGCCCGCTCCAGCATACTGGTAACTCGGGTCCGCTCCTGCATACTGGTAACTCGGGCTCCCTCCAGCATACTGGTCACTCGGGCCCGCTCCAGCAGTATTCCGCCACCGACGACGAGAGTGTCTCTGTCGTACTAAGCCGGTCGGATAGTCCGGTGGAAGACGGGATTGTACTGGAGGCATTTTCGGTTCCCGTCCAATACCTAGATGCTCAACACGAGTCACATGTTCCTCCATATGAGGTCATTGTAAATGTTTTCGGTATACACCACTCTGAAATTTGAAACTTGTAAATTAATATATTTATCATATCTATGTATATGTAGTTTTGAAAGTAAAATGAAGTCATACCAAATCATGCATTACATCGACAAAAGCACGCATAGTAGAATCGTCTACGGATCTACTCTTGAACCTTTGCTCCTCGTAGTGGTATACTCGGTTGCTCATAAGAGGGCATCCCCACCATTGCCTGTAGTCCAGGCTACCTATGTCTGCAAAATGTAAACAAAATTTTAGCAAACTATTTACACTAAATCAATACGAATAATGAGTAACTTATAACTTACATTCCTCAGCAGAATTTAGTCTGGGAGACATGTCCCTCACACTATATATCTCGAATCGATTATTCCAGTCAGCAACGAGACCAATGATTCGTTGTAATGCATTTGATGTCTCATAACCGACCGTCGGTGGATCATCGAGAATTATTGGGGCCATTCCGAATTGCCGAAGAACACGGTCTGCTGGATGGTACATGGTGAACCGATCATATATAATATGACATCTGTGTAAAGTAAATGCATAGGATGTCATCTTGATTTTTGGAGCATCAGGTTCACGTGAGTACGGTAATCATGTTACCTATTTAAAGATATTGTATCAATTAGATGTGATGTTTATCTACGATCAAAATTTAAATAATTTAAAAATATTTATTGCATATTTAAAAATTATCTCATTATACTGCAGTGTATCAATTGGCTACGATATAGTGATACAGTCCTGTATTGGTAGTGTTGATAATCCACTACGTCTGTAGGCCAACGCATAGCAACTGGAAATATTCCAACATCACTGAGAATGCTGGTAACAGGCCTACCAATATAAAAGTGCTCGTAGGACCAGAACTATAAAACAAAAATATGACATTAGTACAAACAAAATTTGCGTATAAAATTACTCTAACTTTTTAAGGTCTTTCATTCATACCTGTATCAGTGAAATACATCCACAAATACTCTTGCGATTGGATCTGACAAATTCTGTCAGATTGGCGTACAAAAAGGCAAGAGTAGCAGCTCCCCACGCATGCTCAGTAGGTTTTGTCAGATCATCCAAGAATGGTAAAAGCTGCACATTTACCATATTTTATGATGCATCGAAAAATAGAATTGCACCACATAAACAGAGCAGATACGCTCTAGTGCACCGAATGACCTGGATTTATTAAGTGTTATATAGAATTGTACCACTAAATTAAGTAATAAATAAATTTACTAATAAAAATACATACCCGAATTTCATCTACATCAACCACCCCATCAATAGTTTGATGTAGGTCCATAAAGTTGCCACGGAGCCATGTAAATTTTATATAATTGCCGTCTTTTAGACCTGAAGGAGGGCTAACACTGAGATACCTCTGGATCAGATCAGATCCCTTTAAGTGCGGATCAAAATATATAGCGTTACCTTTAATAGGTAACCCTAGTATATTCGCCACATCAAAAAGGGTGATCGTCATCTCGCCGAATGGGAGTTGGAAAGTGTTGCATTCTGGCCACCAACGCTCCGCAAGGCTTACAACTAAATGAAGATCGTGGATTAAATATCTAACACGATCTATATAGTAGAATCCAAAGGATTCCACCAAAGCCTTTTGGACCAAATTTAGCTCCCACGTACGATAATTCCTTTCGGCCCGCCAATGTACATGGATCCGGGTTCGTAAAGCATGATCATGGTCGTATAACTATAAAAAATATATGCATTATATTTTGTGTTTAAATTTATATGCATTAATAAAGTAAACATATGCATTATAAAAAACATATGCATTAATAAAGTTGGCAACTTATAATTTAAAAAATTACCTCGCCAGTAAATATTTGACTAGAAATGTGGTCTTCACGTTGCTTAATAATAAGCGCGGTAGTCGGTCCGCCAGGAATACGACCGTCATTGCGGGTAGCCATTGCCAGTAAATATCAGGAGGAGAAAGAGAATTGTGCTTGGGGGTGTGTGGTGTGAGGAGGAGAATGTGTTGTGTGAGGAGGAGAATGAGGAGAATGTGTTGTGTGAGGAGTGTTTGGGGGGTGTTTATAGGGGTGAAATGTATCCGTTGTGCAACGGATAAAAAGTAACGGTCAGCGGCTCGCCAACTGAGTTGGCGAGCGGCCTCTTGAGGAGAGCGCCCCGCCAACTCAGTTGGCGAGATGCTATCCAACTCAGCACCCCGCCAAGTAAGTTGGCGAGTGGTCCCCCCAAATGCAAATTCCCCCAAATTTTCCCGTTTTTTATAATTATATTATAAATTATTTCTTTAAACAAAAAATTTACAAAAAAATATAAATTTGTCATCCTAAAAGTTACTTGGGACTAGTCCAAATATTTATCATAGATAATTACAAGTTTGCCACTCCCAAACTCGGGACTGTTATAATTATGACTGTCAAAATTTTGACAGTCCTACCACTTGGATGGACTGTCAAAATTTTGACAGTCCTACAAATTGTTAGGACTGTCATAATTTTGACAGTCCCACAAGCTATGTGGACTGTCAAAATTTTGACAGTCCTAATTTTAACCCACTGAAAATTTTATATAAAACTAGGACTGTCAGGATTTTGACAGTCCCATGAGGACTGTAAAAATTTTGACAGTCCTCATTTTAATTGTCAAGATATTTTTTTTTAGTTTTTTCTATTTAGTTAGTTTTGGATTTTAATTTTTTTTATTTAGTTTAACATCCAAAATAAAATATGTTATCATTGAACCAAAAAAAAAAAATCTACCGTACGAATATTATGTCTGCCGTCGACCAGACTTCGAAAGACCATAACTATTTGTTTTCAAATTGTTTTTGGTCACATAATAGGTCGATTTGTATGTTTTCGACGAGAGTAACACAATTCGTGTAGAGAGAATTTTTATCCGAAGTAAGACGTACATATTATAGGCAAAAATATAAAATATAAAACTTGAAAGTATCATAACTTTTGACTGGGAGATCGAAACAAGCTTCAGTTTGTGCCAAAATGACCGTATGGAAAAGTACTTTGGGATAAACCGTTTTACCGTTTGACGGACTTTCCAAATTTTTAGAATCGCAAAAAATGATGTTTCGACTTCCAAATTTTACTTTTGGTAATTTTTTTTTTTACAAAATATTTAATGTACCAATAATAAATTTACTATTTTAAATAACATAATACTTTAACAAATTTTAAGAATAGAAAATTTAATGATATTTTGAAATTGCCCCCCCCCCCCCAACAATTAACAAAAATAAATTAACAGAAAAAAAAATTTAGGACTGTCAAAATTTTGACAGTCCTACCAATGGGAAGTACTGTCAAAATTTTGACAGTCTTACCAATGGAAAAGATTGTCAAAATTTTGACAGTCCTAAAAATTCAACATATATTTTTAGTACTGTCAAACTTTTGACAATCCTACTAATTGGAAGGACTGTCAAAAGTTTGACTGTCCTAAAAATATATGTTGAATTTTTAGGACTGTCAAAATTTTGACAGTACTTCCAATTGGTAGGATTGTCAAAATTTTGACAGTCCTAAAATTCAACATATATGTCAAATTTTGACAGTCAAAATTTTTAGATCATAATTTTTAGACTGTCGACTGTCAATGTCAAAAAATTTAGGACTGTCAAAATTTTGACAGTCCTAAAAATTCAACATACATTTTTAGGACTGTCAAAATTTTGACAGTCCTAAAAATTCAACATATATTTTTAGGACTGTCAAAATTTTGACAGTCCTTCCAATTGGTAGGACTGTCAGAAGTTTGACAGTCCTAAAAATATATGTTAAATTTTTAGGACTGTTAAAATTTTGACAGTACTTCCAATTAGTAGGACTGTCAAAATTTTGACAGTCCTAAAAATCAACATATATGTCAAATTTTAACAGTTCTTCTATTTTTTTCATTTTCTTTTTTGGTTTCCTGTATGCTGTTATTTTTTTTTTGTCATTGTGTTATTATTTTTGTCTTCCGGCGGCGGAGTGGAGGACCAGGTGGTAGCGACGGAGAAAGGAGGGGAGGGAGGGGTGTCACGCCCCAGTCCCAAAATATTATGGAACCAGGCCACGTGGCATTGGCCAGCTGACACGACTCCGAGGATATCCCAATTTAATAGATCCTGACGAAGCGTGCTACGCTGTCCTAAATCTAACAAGTATAATAACAACAAGCAATGTCTAATCTCATCCACAGATAACAAGTAAATACTGAAATGAAAGACTGGAATATAAGAAACATAGTCGACTGACATAGTACAACTGAAATAAGTCTGGTGGGAACAAACCCACTACAAATGTACTGATAGTCTGAAATAAAGTACCGAATATCTGAAATGAAAGTACTGATAAGGAGAGACTGGAACAACATCTAACTAGGTAAGGAGCTCCAGTCATAGGCGAAAAGCCTACCAATCTGATCAGGGGTACTCTGATGGAAGGACCTCTAGCTCCTCGTCCAGAGCAAACCTCGTCTCTATGCCTGGCCCGTAAACTGTGGGATAAAAGGCCTCGTCCAGATCTGGAAGATAACCAGGTCCTCAGAGGGACGTAACAAGATACAATATGCATGCTGGATATAGTACTGAAATAAAAGTAAAGAGGGGGTGTGCTAACCATCTAAGTGAATGCAATATAAGGACAACCTAGGAACGTATAAGTAGGTGTAGGCATAACGTCCAACATCCTCTAGAGTGTGGTATCTGTAACGTCCATCATTCCGAAGAATGAGGTATCTGTATATATATAACGTCCACACTCTAAGGGACGTGATATCTGCAATGTATATACGTCCGTAACACTCCGAAGAGCGCGGTGTCTGAATATAGGGAGTCACCGGGTCTGTGGTTCCTCTGGATACCACGGAGTCCGATGGGGGTATCCCATACGTCTGTCAGTTGTCCTTCCCGCCCAATGTAGATACGCAAGTCGAATATACGACTTGAGTGTACCGTATCTAGATGCCAAGTCTCAACTAACTATGTTACTCTAGAATACATGCTAGTCCGTGATATGCGTCATACGTACCGATAGCGAATCGGGTACGCGGATCCGCATCCCAATATGAATGTACCATCGTGGTACGTGTATAGTGCCATGGTCTAGGAGGATATCAGAATACCCTCGCAGTAGTGGTTGAGTCGACTAGCAACTAGGTCAAGTACACTACTCATCGACGCAATGTCGACTACACCCGAGTCAATCTCGGATGCGCACAGTTCATGTATATTTGAAATATTTAACATTTAAATTTAAAGCAGTAAATCAGCAAGGTATACTTGCCTGCCCCGGGTAGCTGCAAAATCCAAAGCCTTGCTCCTGATGCCTCGGCAGTAGTGTCCAGCAATCCTATATAGGATGTAGTAATGTCCAAAATTAGTCGCTACAATAGCACGATTAGGACACACTGTCCGTATCTACAACTGACACAGAGTCGGGGCTGTATGTATATATAGCTAACACTATTATTTATATATACACTAAAACATATTTAATTATATTAAATAATATATTTGTTTATTAGTACAAAAATAATATTTGTATTATTTAGCAATACACTGGAAATTATGTAACATTAAATAAATACATATATATGTATATAATGGATATTATCCATAACATCAATTATTTATACATACTCATATATGGTAAGGTAATTTGAAATATATACATATATATACATATATATTAATATATATGCATATATTATTCAAATAAAAATAGGGTATTTAAACTCATGTATATATATACTATGTATATACATACATTTTTATTTATAAAAAAAAACGTACTTATATATTTATGTTATCTACAAAATATACCCAGAAAATAGAAATACAGTATATACAAAAATAATACTTGATTTTTTCAGAAATGTATTTAATACTATAAATAAGTAGATATTTAACATTCTATGTATTTTAACAAAATAACATACATACATACATACTTACATACGTATATACATACATACATACATACACACATACACAATATAAATTAAATTAACAAAATGATTTTAATATATAATATGGAATTTGTATAGGAATAATATAAATACATATACTGTTAAATATCTAAAATACAGTATAAAATATAGTATACGTATTTAAAATACGGAGAATACGGCATTTACCTATATTTAAACTTGCAGCTGAAATTACATGTATAAATCTTAATAATTTCACATAAAATAATATACCTTATTGTTCGACAGGTCGAGGGGGTCGAGCTGGTCGGTCGTCGCCGGCGGGGGTGGCCGGGCGGCGCTCCGACGAGGCTCGGGGGGGTCGCGGGCAGCAGCCGCGGTTCTAGACTCGTCGACGCTGCGGGCTCGAGATCTCTCCGGTGCGTCGACGTCGTCGGCTGAAATTTTGTGGGGATGAAGAGGACTGGCTGGGGGAGGCTTGGGTGAAGTATGGTGGTCGGAGGTGCGGGGGTGGAGGAGTACGAGGCGATGGGGTGGTCGGCTACACAGTGTGGGCTGTGGGAACCGGGATCGATGCGGGCGGTCGGGGGTGCTACTCCGGCGTCCTGGGGGCCGGAGACTCAGGTGGCAGGTGGAGAGGGGACAGGCGAGGGTGGTCAAGTTGGTATGGCGGCGGTCGGTGGAGGCTGGTGGCGGTGGTGGAGCTCGGGGTGGGTAGGTTAGGGTCGGCTGTGGGGTTGAGCTGGTTGGGGTTTTAGTATTTTAGTTAGGTTTTTCTCATTAAATGAGTAAATAGCATGTATATGTAGGAGAGAGAGTGAGGGGGGGGCTGCCTAGGGATTAGGGCCGGCTGAACCTATTTTTTTTTTTTGGGAGTGGGGATGTTCATCAAGATGGGTGGAGGGCTAGGAATAGGCCAATTCAAATGTAGGGCCAAGATGTGCCCTACATAAAGTGTTGTAGGTACATAGAAAAAGGGGGGAAACCAAATGCCTACGGTTGGGCATTTCAATACTTTTCTCCATGATGGTTTGGGCCAATGAGAGGGGGACACCACATTGAAATTTGCAATTAAGCCCTTGAATAAATTAGCATTTGCACAATATCTAGGATTGGGGATTTAATGCAACCAAACACCATGTTTGGTGTTCCTCATTGGACTATGATGGTGTTTGGTGTTTTGTAGGAGGCTTGTGGGTGTGGATGTGGGTTTGGGTTGGAGTTGGGTCCAATTTAATTGAGGTTGGGTAGCCACATAAATTAATTCGTAATTAATGTAACGATGTTTCTAATTTAATTTAATTAAAAACCGGGAGTCTAAATTTGGTTGGACAAGGGTCGTTGGTGTAGCTGGCTCAGTGTACAATAATATCGTGATCTGGGTTGGTCAAAACTGGTTGAGGTTGGGTCTTAATTTCAATTGAAACGGACAACGAACGTAATTACGCAATTTAATTAATTTGCGCACGGACGTTTGTAACGACTTTTGTGCGTCTAAAATCAGGCACAAAAATCGGTATCCGGGGTTTGTTCTAGGTTCAATACGAGGGGTTTACAGGTCTAGGTCAAATATATGGAATTTGTTTTAGGGCAACAGCTAAGGTAGTATCCTAAAACAATCAATCATTGCACAAGTATCATAATGCTATATATATTAAATCATAAACAATTCTAATTAACCCTAATTATGCTAATTAAATTATTTAACCCTAATTACTGGTCGAGGGGGTTTACAAGGAGCGTCGGACGCCAAGGGTGCCGAGGTAGTCGAGCACCGAAAGGGAGTACGAGACGGAGAAATGTGAGAGGAAGGAGGCGGCGGGAGGCGGGGGAGGAGGCAGAGGCGGCGACGACGACGGGAGGCGGCGACGGGAGGCTGCGGTGGAGGACGGGGGAGGAGGCAGAGGCGGCGACGACGACGGGAGGCGGCGATGGGAGGATGCGATGGAGGACGGGGGAGGAGGCGGAGGAGGACGGCTGGAGGGGGGAGGGCTCCGGTGGGGTGGGGAGGGTTTGGAAAGAAGGGTTTCAAAGTGGGCTAGTATGGGTAAACTAATGGGCTAGTGTGAGTAAACTTTGCTCATTAATGGGCTAGCCCCAATCCTGGACTAGCCCCAAGTAAAAGTAGTAATGCTCTTATAATTTCCCTTTTGGAGTGATACTGCTGCAAAAGTATAGAAAAGCCAATCGCTCCTCCCTCTCCTCTCTAGCACTATATACTACCGTCACTCGGACTCCCATCAGTTTTCTCATTTTCTTAGTCTCTCTCTTTTTACTTGTGAGTCCAAACATTTATCTAAGTTTTATAAAAGTCAAATTCTATATGCATTTCATTTTTTTTTAGACAATGCATTATTTCAGAATTCTACACGCATTCCATTTTTTTAGACAATACATTATTTCAGAACAGTTCAGATTTTAAAAACTTTTACTAAGAACAGTACAATTTTTACTTATGACAGCCCAACTCTAATCCCAACTCCACCCGTCGGAGGAAAAGGAGGCGGCGGCGCACAACCCCCCGCACATGGCGGCCCGCCCTCGTTGTCGTCCATCCGCGTGCCCTGCATATGTCGTCCGCCCCTACACCACTGCCGTCGATGCTGCTTCTTCTTCTTCTTTTTCTTTTGTGTTCCTCCTTCAATAGGACTGTCAACATTATTGACAGTCCTAGAAGGACTGTCAATAATGTTGACAGTCCTGGAAGAAGAAAAAATTGGCGTGTCTGGAACAATTTTATGGCAAATTTGTAAAAAAAAAAAAATTGGACTGCCCTAAGCAATTTTTTTAGTGCCGATAGAATTTGCCTTATAAAATTATCCTAAAATGTGGTTTTCGGGTGCCGGGCCTGAGGTTATGGAAGACCAGAGAGAAAATTTTAAAATAGGATCTCATACATAGTATAAAAAAGAAAAAAATTAGAAAATATTGTTTTCATCAAAAATTAAACTAATGACCTCTAATATGCAAATCTAACATAATAATTACTACAGCACAAATATTTTGTATGAAGGGTGACACAGTACATACAAATATTATTTTAGACAAAACTATGTTTGCGATGGCGGATCCAGGATTACAATTCACTGGGGGCACAATCATAAGGGAGTATTGGGACAACGCCGTCGAAATTATTTTATTTTTTGTATAATAACATAATATTATATTAAATAATACTATTCTCATTAAGACAAGTATATTAATATTTAGGTAACAGCTATATATGCAACACACAAGTATATTACCAAGTGGAGATAGCATACTTTCTAAAAAATTATGTGAAATCTAAATTGGTGATAGCATACTTTTCTGCGACAGACAAATATATTACTAAGTAGAAATAGCATACTTTCAAACTTTTAGCTATATTTGTGACTTACCAACTATGAAAAAATTTATGTGTTTGTAAGCAATTTATGTGACAGACAAGTATATTACTGTCACGTCCCTGAACCAGAATAATGGAGAGTGGAGGCGGACAAAGCCAACTGTACGTACACCATAGTACTCAATACCTTGAGATACGCTCACAACTGTCTAGACATGTGAGGATTTTACTTTACAATCCAACAGTCATTCATGGGTCAAGAGTCCTAGGTATCTCAATCTCAAGCAAGTAATAAGTTACAAGATGTATGACCATCAAACATATAATAGTAAGGTGTCACAAACTATACATACACATATGATCATGAAGCTAGTACCAAATAAAGAACTAGCAGAGTACAATATTACATGATCAGCTCTAGCTATAATCTAGAATATACTTTAAATGTAGGCCCGCAGGCTAGAATGTCGTCCAAAAATATGAGCTAAACATGTGTTAGGTGGTTAAACGCCTCAAAAGAATAATGTACAAGATCAAGTGCGCGAGGAAGAAGAAACATACTCATGTCCTCAGGTGCTCCTCGTGTTCACCATCTTGAGGCAGAAAGTACGGGTGATCCTGCGGTCCTGCTCCAAAATCTGGCCATACAAAACCAGTAGGGTCAGACCCCAAAATAACAAGTACCACAAGGGAGCCAGACTTATGAACAAAAATCATGCAACTTATGAACTAAAATCATGCATGCAGACAAATCAGTAAAAAATAGCATAAAGAATAGTTAAATAAGTGCAACAGATGAAATAACAGTTAGACAGTTCTGGAACATTTAAACAAGGATATCTGGAATTAGTACTCCGGTTACCATTTTTGGATCAGTTGTTAATGAAATTAGGACAGAACTAGACCAGACTAGAAATCAAGCGATCACGGCCAATCATGTCCTACGACTTGCTATCATTAGCTAACTAGGGTTATCACAGTCCTAGTTACTAACACATGCAGTTTAAGATTTCTTACATCCACATGCCCTGCAGACTATCTGGATTATCCAGACGAACATGTACATAGTATAGATATATCATGTATAATATTTTTTTATCTTTTCTGGTAGTGCAATACTCGACGGTGTGCTGGATCCATCAGGTGTCGCTGGGATACCAGAATTGCATGTAGCTAGAAAATCTCTCCAGATGCTTTTCTAAATTATTATTCTAGTTATTAGCCTGGACAATTATCAGAATTTTTGACCGTGGTGCTCAGAAATCTGTCTTAGACATGATGCAAGACAGGACAATAACTTGACGAGTACAATCAAAATCAATCACGGGGATACAGGTCATGCAATACATGTGCTACTACTAGCCTTGATCAGAACAGTTACAAAAATTCTCAAGTCAGGAGTGTGCTACGTCGAGCCTCTATCAGGATTATCAGGATCAAGAGTATCAGGATTATCAGTACAGTATCAGAATTATCAGTATTATCAATTCCATGTCAAGATTCAGGAGTTCATTTATAATGTACAATCACTAGATCATGTCAGAAAATCAAGATCAATATTAAGAATGTTATGCTCAGAAAATATCCAGGATTAACTAAAATAACAAGATACAAGAGAACTAGAGAATCATCAAGAGTTAAGCATGTTAAAGAGAATACTAGCATACAGGCGCATAAATTAACAATTCAAGGTTATCACATAAAAACCAGGCAAAAAAATAACATCCAAGCACAATGGGTCAAAAACCATCATTGGCGCACAGACGACTATTGACGCACAAATGGCCAAAAACAGTTTTAGCGCACAAATGGCCAGAACGGGTATTGGCGCACAAATGGCCAAAAATATTTTTGACGCACAAATTACTAATTCAAACATTTCTGGCACACTTTGATACAAAAGTGCTCCGAACAAAGAAGACACACAATCATACTAAAGCGCACTTCTAGGATCTTGACGCACAATGATAGAAGTACGCGAGCCAGGAGCTTGGCGCATAAATTTAGCATTGGCGCACAAATGAAAGTACCCAAACTACCACTTGGCGCACTTTCACCAAGTATGCCAGTAGTGAGGTTTGACGCACAAACAAGCACATGAAGGTCTACTAAAAGACAAAACACAAGTTCCAAGACAAGACACAATAGTTGAGACAACTCTGTAGTCGAGAACACAATTATTGAGAATGGTCAAAAGTTTTTGCTTAGTCATTAAGTAATACGAAATGCTACAAAGTGCGCATTCTCTGGAGAATGTCACATAGTATGCCGCATATCAAAGTGCGTCATTCTCCAGAAGGAATAAAGTGCGCCGGTAAATTTTTTTTACCAAAGTGCGTCAACTCTGCATTATCTGCAAAGTGAGCTAACTTGACTTTTTAAGCAGTGGCCTATGTTCTTGATGACTTGCAGACCCATTCAAAAGTGCGTCAAGTGAGATTGGCGTACTTTTGAAGTAATTATCTTAGTACAAAACATACGTAGGAGTAGAGAAGTGCGTCCCGAATACTTAACATATTATGGCGTAGTTTCTAAGGAATTTGTGAAACACACACACGTGCGCTCACTGGAACTTCGCTTATGCGACAATGTTTTTCTGCGTACTTTTTGTATATATTTTCAGGCCAACTTTGCATTCTCCGACTTGTTGTTCTCGGACTCCAAGAGTCATTCAATCCAAGGAACAAAAAATTTATCAATGAGATAAGTTCTAAGTGCTACCCAAGATAAAAATCGATCAAATGATAAAAATAAGTTATACTAAGAATCAAAGCAAGATCCATGGTTGTTCCTTCGATTGACAAGATGTACTTGCCTACGGTCAAGTTCTAGCCTAATACCAACACTACCAAGGTCACTCACGGCCAAGACCAAACTCAGCTACTGATGGGGAAGAAATGAAGAATGAAAGATAAATGAAAGGAAAGAAAAGTGAAGGGAAGATAATATAATTGATAGGCAAGGGATTGATTGTAGGCCATTGGATCATAATCCATGCCTCTCACTCGGGTTCATCACAGCCACCCACCAAGAAAATCAAGAGACCTACGGTCCAAAGCATGCAACTAAGAAAAACTTACAAAAATAACATAAATAATGCATGAATGACATAAAATAAGATGTAAGCAATTAAACAATAAGCAAACTATACATGTATAATACGCGTATACCGGGTACGTATACTAGAACAATGAGACGAGTCTCACAACTAGTATGTGGTGATATCATACTTACTAAAAAAATTGGCATCTAAAAAAAAGAAAAAAAAAATCACTGGGGGCCCAGGCCCCCAGTGGAGTGCATGTGCGTCTGCCCCTGTATGTTGGTGTCATTTTAATATTTGAGTCATGGACCATCGTCCAACCTGTTCTGGGCCAGGAACGCCCATGGTCGTTATCTCTAAGATTACAATGCGGCTTGAAAACGACTCAAAAATGAGCCGTCCATGCCATTTGTAAATACTTAACCATTTAATTAAAAAATTAAGGAAGATTATAATTATAAACTTTTTTTTCTTATTCCATATAAGTGAATATACACTCTTTAATTCGCATATATCCATAAGAAAATGTAATTAAAAATATAAATATTTTTTAACAAATTTTAATCAAAATATAAATATGTATATAACAAATCTTCAACTTATACGTAACAAATTGTTGTTACATTATTTTGATGGATGAACAAAAATGAACTCAACCCCAACATGTTGACTCGAGTACCCATGAAAACTAGAAATTCCTCATAAAAATCCTCTTCGCTAAAACTAAACCCAAAAAATCCACCACCTCTCACATGTGTGCCCCTATCGACCCTATCTGGTCGACAAAGAATCTAAAATTGCAATAGCGGTGTGACCCACATCCGGTCTTCATCTTTTCTCTCTTTCTCTCTTGTTCTAAAACGGAGAGACTAAGAAACGGAACGGATTTATAGGTTGTTCTGGCTTCAATGCGGAAAGAAAGAAAGTTGGCATGGTAACTTATTACCATGTCTCCTTAAAAAAAAAAAAAAAAAACTTATTACCACATCGGATTAAAATTTATTTGGTCACTAAATAAAAATTAACTGAGATTTTCATACATAATATTAAAATCTAATAGAATTATGCATAAAGTACAATTTTTTGACAATATTTTTTAAAAAAATGTCCATTCATTTGACCCTTTTTTTAAAATATGGCTTAAACACAATTCAAACCACCAATAAAAACATTTATTGGTTAGACATATATTGGACAAAAAATGGTAACCTTTGATAGTTTTTCTTACTTTTTTTTAGTTTATCGTGTGTGTTTGTCTATATATATATATATATATATATATATATATATATATATATATATATATATATATATATATATATATATATATATATCACAGTATTTGTTATTTGTGGTCAACTAGTAATATAATAAAATTTAAGAAGTTGATGGTTCACCATAAATGGTAGTTCGTTTGTTTGGGAACATTCCGTTAGACGTATTAAGTCACAATTTACAATTTCAATAATTTAAAAAACAAGGAATATGACGCAGTTAAAATATAGAAAAAAAAAAACTGTGCACATTAATAAATATTAAACACTAATCATAGATTAAGTCCAAAATATGTTTAGAACAATCTTATATTATGTTCTTAATTACATCAAATGAGTATGACAGAAGAAAGAATAAAAAATGCTCTCTTATAATGAGATATTGAGATGATTTTAGAAACATGCTAGGCATTTGATTTGAAACTTGCGCGCATATATATATATATATATATATATATATATATATATATATATATATATATATAAAATAATTTTTTTTAAATTAATATAAAATTATTTAAATATTTAAATATATTTATATTAAAATTTATTATATATATTATATATTTTAATTAAAATTTATTATATATTTTAATTATAATTAGTTATGAATATATTTTTAGTTTTCATAAAGAGTCTTGAAACGATTAGCTATATAATATTATTTAATTATAAACAAATATTTTTTCTAATTTATGTGGTTCAGGTGGAAAGTATTCTATTTGATTGGTTGAGTACGAATCTTTATAATATTATTAAGATTAAGATTTTGCAACATATCGTGCTAACTTTTTTGGATCCAATTTCAGTAAGCCCATTTTCAGAGGGTAAATAATTCTCATAATTTTGTATGGGTTAAGAGAGAATATGGTCCGTGCTAACTACCACACGGGAACAACGAGGCCTCAACTACTGCCAAATGGCACAAGAAAAAATAAATTTTGTTTTATGGATTTTGAAATTATAATTGACCAAGCTATTTTAAGCACAATGCCTACGCAAATTGAAAAATAGTTTAATAGTTATAGAGCACTCCAGTGGGAGTCCGGATGTTTTAATTATTTGTCCCTAGTATTATAAAAATTTAAAACGGATCTATTTCAGTCTCTATTAAATCCTAACTAGTAGCATCCGTGTATATTATATGTGCATAAAAAAATTATTAAAAAAAATTAGATACTAATTTATTATAGACACCGTTGTCTCTAAAAATTAAATTAAGACAAAAAAAAAAAAGAATCTCTCATCTTAATCACTTGACTTAGAAGTGCTTAAATATAATTAAATTATATTAGGAACATAAATAATTAATTATTTTTCTAAAAATAATTAATAGATATTTACAAACAGCTTAGACGGTTCAATTTTGAGTCGTTTCCAAGCCGCCTTATTGGTAGAGATAGAAATAGTTAGATGTGCACGTAGCAAAAGAAAAAAAAACCTATAATATTAATTAATAATTAATTAAAATATTTTAAATATAATTTAAATATATTGTAATTAGAATTTGTTATAATCTATTTTTAGAATTTTGTATACGTGTTTAAATTAGATAATATTTAGTTTAAATAAAATTTAAATATTGAATATATTTTAGAATTTGTTATATGTTTTGATATTTTGAAAAAAAATTTATTTATTTATTAACTATGTGAGGAGATAATATATATATTAATAATTAAGGATATACATATAAGTTTGACAGTTTATTTTCGGTTTATTTTTATAGCTGTTTGTAAGTTGTTATTTTTTCAAAGCGGTTAGCTTGTGTTGTGAAAAAAGGAAAAAAAAAATGTGTCTTGTTAGAACATAGATTTGCTTTACAATTGAAACTATTAATTTTTAGTCAAAGCACAGCATCATCTCTGGTTTTACTTCACAAAAATCAAAAGAATAATCCAAATAATATGGCAATGACACACTTTTGGACATTTCCCTACTTTTGTTCGTCTTCACCATGTGTAATCGAATAATTCAACCGCCTGCTTTGAGAAAAATGATTTGGACAGGAATATGGAGTAATCTACGAGGATATATGAGCTACCGAGTTCGAGTGATCCTTGTGGTTATCGAAAAAAGACGTAAGATTCTGATTGGATGGCAGAAAATTGATGAATCGAATCAAGAAAACATATTATTTTTTCTATTTATTTGATGGGAGTTAGAAAATAGTGAATCCAAACGACCGTTACGTTGGACATTTTAAAAAAAAGGAGGATATTCGAGTCGTGTGTTCGAATACATGAATCTTCATTAGTTACTGGCTCTCAGATTCCATTTTCCAGTTTATATTTTTCTTTATATGTTCGAATGAGAATCCAAGCATCTCTCGTATCCAATGCACATCAATGTGGTATCCAAATACTCTAAGGTAGGGATGGCAACGGAACGGATAGGGACCGAAAATCATACATTCCATTTTCGCTTTCGAGTAGTGTTCGAATTTCACTTTCCGCCTCCGTTCATGATCGGATTTAATTTTTTATTTTCATTCTCGTCCCGTTAAACAATGCATTTTCCGTCCGCTCCCGTTAACACTTTTGGGATCGAATTTATCGTCCCAAATTTTTGTCCCATTAACAAATTTTTTTTTTATACAATATAAGCTTAACAAGCTTTTTTAATTCCAAAAATTAAATACAGGTTAATAAAATATGGTTTTTATCAACACAAAATTATATACTACAAGATAAAGAAAATAATATAATACAACAAAAAGATAGAATATTAATCCAACAAAAACATATAAGTACTAAGGAGCTGTTTGGATGCTTGTAGCTCTTCGAAAGTGTGAAAGTTTTACTTTCAACATGTTGTAATGACGTACACTTGCAGTAATAGTGTGAATAATATATCACTTTCTAAAATATGTTTTGATACATAGTTTTTGTCTCCCGCAAGTGATGAGCTTCAAACAATTTTTTTTTACAACAACATGAAAGTGTAGATGATAATAAAAAAAAAAGTAAACAAAAAAATACACTTGCAATAGAGTTACAATCAATTTGTCCTGCAAATGAGAAATGAAGAAATATCACTTTTAGTTGCAATGAAATATCATATTCCAACAACTTGCAATGAAAATGCAAGAAATATCCAAACACTAAAATTGTATGCACCAACGATCATTTGTAACGAAAGTGACAGTTTCAAGACACTTTTTATGCAGTCTTATATATCCAAACAAGCCATAAATAGAAGTCTACAATACAAAACAACAACAAAAGAATGTTAATCCCACAAAAATATATCCCAAATCTAGGTCTATATGTAATCGGGGTCGAGGATTTATCGAGATAAAAATTATTATATCCATAGCCGGTCTCGAACCCGGCCGAATAGAGAGACTCTTGATAATATCATGGTTTCCTAAGGGGAGGTGGTATGCTAGTCTATATGTTCGAGGTATGATCAAGAAAAATGTTCTAATCATTCGATAGGTTTTAATTGGGTAAAGAGCTATGACAATTGTTCCATGATTGAGGGAGGTATTAACTCAAGATGGAAAAGTATATAGTTAGTTGGATGAGATGGCACGGTCGGTGACTTATGACGACTCAAGTATGACTCAACGATAATCATAGATTCTAGGGGTTCTACTAAGCTGAAGGTAGGGTACCCTTGCTCCTGCTAAGGTATTGGTTCATTCCTCTTGATTTTTTAGGGTTCTTCTCTACTAATATCAAGACAATAATCTAAATTTATAGTCCTCTTATATTATCTCACCATGGAGGTTAAGTTTAGTCATAATATTCGACCTTGGAGTTCTATTAGTTCATCAATACTAGGGTCAAACAATATGGTCAAATTTCTAACTAACCCTAGTAGTGTCTATACTACTCTGAAGTCATTCCTAAATATATCAAGGGATAATGGTCAATAAATTTACAGGTGTTGGATGCTAGGGTTCATTAGGTATGCTAAACTTTTGGGGGCTGTCAATATTCTAATTTTTTTTTCTTAGTAGATATGCTATCAAAATTATCTTCTAACCCTAATAACAAGAATTTCTATAGTCTTGCAGAAGGCTATACTTAAGGGACTATTAGGGAAGTACATTAAATAGGAAGAGGTGAGGAAACAAGAATACCAATGTCAAGAGAAATAAGCGAGTACAATTTCGAAGGTCAAGGAAGGTAGGTGAGTTCAAGAATCTGGAACGAAAATAAAGAGGAAAGTCAAATATGTCGATGAGACCTATGCTCTTATCCTATTTGCAGGCTTGCTCGGTACAATAACTTAACCGGGACAATATACTCTCGACATGCATGGGCCACCAATAAAAATATGTCACGTCCAAGTCCCAAAATACGTAGGATTAGGAATACGTAAGCATGTCAGCCGTATGTATATGACAACTCCAATATATGGAAACCATGCACATACATACGCTGTTTTATGAATAATAATTCACAAGTGGTATATAATTTCACCAGTCACAGGTAATACTAATCTCATCCACAAAACCAATTAGTAATAAATAACCAAATATGATAATTAACCAAGTATAAAAATAGTCAAGAAGAACTAGTAGTCGGGTGGAGACAAATCCACTACCAACTAGGATATGAAAGACAACAAAATAAGTACATCTTCTAGTGATTAAGAAGCTCGAAGGGAAGACCTCATCGAAAGAGAAAGAAGTAGCAAGTCCTGATCCGTGCTCCTACAAACAGTCATGATCTTCTATACCTGGAAAGGGTGACAGGTTCTCAGAGGGACATAACAAGTACACAAGAAATCGACATACATGAAGGTAGAGCAGTAAACAATAAATAGGGTAACTAACCATCTATGTGAAATGCACTTGAGACATCTCTAGTGGCACATGAGGGGGAAGAAATAGAAGAACAGTCGTTCCGCCAGGCGTTCCGCAGAACTCAGGGGTTACTACACAGTTGCACAATTTTTATAGTACAGTAAAAAACAAAAATCTTATACGCTCACAAGAAGATTCTCACCTCCCAATGAACTATCCGAACTGTATACATGGTGCAGACATAATGCAACGACGTCAATAAAAATTTAGAACTCAAACTAACACCAACTACTAACACAAGACGCGAACTCACGTACCGATGACCAGTCAACACGCTAGTCCATGAACTCACTCACTCATACAATGAACGTGTTTGAAACATTATCATGTCAGAAGATTGTCACGATCCGTACCCGCTGTACAGGTGCAAGTCGGAAACAACGCCCAGCCTACGCCGCAGCATCGGCGGTAGAACATTGTTTGGGTAATCTATTATATTCTTTTATCACATTCGATACCTTGTACCTTCACAATAATCCAACCCCACAACAGACAAGGACAAGGGTTGGACCACCATACTATGTGTCAGGTCAGAAGATACCTCGTATCTTCACAATATACTGGGTAAGTCTGCTACTCTAAGACGCATGCACAAAATTAACAAATAAAAATAAGGCATAATGTAAACTGACAATACAATCAAGCAAGGTGTACTTGCCTTCCAAGCCAAGCTGCGAGCACAACAAGTCTGGTCCGGGGCTATCCACAGGAATGTCTCGAACACCTACCAATTAATTATTACACTAATTAGACTCTTATTCTACCAGTCAAATTAAGTTATTATATAGTTATTAAACCTATGTTGGTTGCACATGCAAGTAATTACACGCCAAAATATTACTAACCATTAACATTATCAAAAACTATTTTTAAATCATTAATTATTAAAACTATTAATTTGGGGATTTTATTAGAAAATAAATTTTTTAGTGATAGGGTCATCTCCTATAAATTCTATGAGTCCAAAACCAAGTAGAAACCAAAACTAGGTCACAACGGGTTGCTTACTAATCACCAAAAATTAGTTTTTAACAAATAATTAAATCTAGAATAAATACTCATAAATCAGAATTAAAATATAATAATATAATTTTAAATACAAAATAAGGATTTTTGGTCAGGATTTTAGTATCTCATCCAGGGCAGCATGACGGTGGACGAGTATACGGCGGAGTTTTGTAGATTGGGTCGCTTTGTGGAGGAACAAAATCCCAGAAAAAAGGCCCATAAGTTCAGAAAGGGTCTGAACAGGGAGATCAAATCCCATATTGGCAGTCATCGTACCACTACATTTGAGGAGATCCTAGCACATGCACAGTAGGCGGAGGATGATTTGGAGCTTGGCTCCAAGAGGATGAGAGATCCCTCGGGAGCTACAGTAGTACGGGGCCATCAAAGCGGTCTCACTTTCAGCAACAACATCATAGACACTTCTAGCTAGGGGTGAGTAACGGTTCGGTTCAGTTCAAACCGGACCGCATTATTAAAAGCCGAACATGAACCGAACCGACCTAATGAAGAACCGAACTGAACCGTATTATTTCAAAACCGAAATAAACCGAACCAAAAAAATTTGGTTCGGTTATTTTAATTTTTTTGGTTTATGGGCCTTAGTGTAATGGGCCGGGATGCTTCATTTTACAACCAACAAAATACACTAATTGAACGGCCCAACTAATAAAGTTATCCTTGGCCCATCAAATATATTGTTGTTTGGCCCATTTTACAACAAATAACTTCAAACCCAACCTGGGCAATCAAATATACAAACCAAATTTCAATTAAAAAAATTTAAGCAAAAAATTCTAACAAAACAAAATGTACACACTAGACTACACAATCACACACAGTGCCAGTTGATATTGTACAAAAAAAAATGTACACACTAAACAAAGCACTAACAAATGAAATATTGTTTCAAGTTTAGATAAAAAAAATTACAAAAATGAAACATGTGTTCTGGAATTACAACATAAACACCAGTTTATAAATACAAAATCGAAATTGGGCCGTTCAGATCAGATATAATTTTACAATTTAATGCAGCTCAGATATAATTTCTAAGCCCTCCAATTTCAAACTGGTGCATCTCATCTCACTTAATCCCATATCTTCCCCTGAAGAACAGAAGAACAACACAATAAAATTAATAGAATAAGAAATAAGATGTGGCTCAGGCCTCAGATGGCTGATTTATGCATTATAGTATGATGCTATGTAGTATCAATTCCACTTTCTCAAGCCGTCATCATCATTGCCACATTCTCATTTAATATATTAGTAATTTTGAAGAAGAAAGAAAAAATAAAAATTAAACTGTATTTAGAAAAAATAAAGATACCAAACATATATGCAGCCTACAGATATCAAACTGTATTTATAAAGTGTATTTATAAGTTTATAAATACCTTGCCAGTTGCTAGTAACAAGAGTTCCCAGGTTAAAATGCATAGTTCTCTTCATAAACAAGTCATCATCATCAAGTCCTAGATTATCCTGGACAACACAATAAAAAGAAAGAAAGAAAACTAAATTGTGGCTCAGATAAGGCTCATTTTTGCATCATTGTTTGATGCCATGTAGTATCAGTTCTCCTATTCTCAAGCCATCATCATCATTGCCACTTTATCATGTAATATGTTAGTAAATTTCTCAAGAAAAGACTAAATAAACTAGCATCATAGATTTACCAAATGGCTGCATTTTATGCCACGCCATTGTCTGTCGCCAATGGCTGCATTTTATGCCTCGCCAATGGCTTCATTTTATGCACCTACAACAAGAAGAAATAACAACAGAAATAACAACAGAAGCTCCCAGCAATATAGCTATAAAGCTCCCAGAAATAACTACAGAGGCAGAAATAAAAACAGAAGCAACAAAGCTCCCAGCAATAAAGCTCTCAGTAACTAACAACAAGATGAGAACAACAAAGCATTGAGCCATTAAGTTGGATTGGAGAGACTGCAGAGTACAGTAACTAACAGCAAGTCGGCAGAAGCAGTAACTAATAGCAAGTCAGCAAGTAACAGGCAGTATATATTATATAACAAGCAATAACAACAGTCAGCAGAAGCAGTAACTAACAGCAAGTCAGCAAGATGATAACAACAAGAAAATAGCAGCAGTAAGCTAGTAACAGCCTAACAGGTATCAAAAAATATTACACATTGTCTTCCAACTAAAAGTTTGTGTTCCCAAATATCCCTCCAAAAGTCCAAATTTAAAGACCAGAATTAATCAAACCTCGCTTGTTGACATTGATATTGATTCCACCGTCAACTTACCCAAATCTAAATGAAAAAGTTAAAACAATTAAGAAGTTAAAACACACAATAAAAGATACAATAAAAAAAAGTTCCCGCTAAATAAGAATTTTTTTTACCCATTTCAACTTTATACACGTCTTCAAACTCCTCTTCAACAATAGATACTATAGGTCGATCAGAAGGCCTACGTAACCAATCTTGACAACAAATAAGAGCTTGAACTATTTTTGGAGTCAAGGAGCTCCTATATGAATCAAGCATACGACCACCCGTACCAAAAGCGGACTCGGACGCCACGGTAGATATGGGAACGACCAACACATCCCGAGCCATCTTCGGAAGGATCGGAAAACGAGGAGAATTAAGCTTCCACCATCCCAAAATATTAAACTCATCACTCTCATCATCTACCGTGCTCTCATCTAAATATCGATCAAACTCCGATTTAGTATCACCACCACCCAATTCCATCTTATATTTCTTGAATTGAGCTTTCATAAACTTCTTCAATTGCAAGTTGTGCACCGGTTGATTTGCACTAGAAGGTTCAACTCTTTCACTATTAGTAGCAACACCACCACTTTGAGAAGAGCTTATGTTTTTGTACTCATTGAACATGGAGTACGCAACACTTTTTACTTTCTTTTTCATGGAATCGCTCTTCTCCGGACCATAGAGATGATCAAGAGCATATTCCACGTATTTCAACTTATGTCGAGGATCAAGAATTGGTGCAATAAATATCACCATATTCATTTTCTCAATGTCCCCCCAATACTTTTGATATTTTTCTCTCATTTTGTCGGCCATGAGAGATAAGTCAAAGTCATCACTCTCCCTTGAAGTACGCAAAAGAATATCAATGAATGTAATTTCGTCAAAGAAATTATTGCAAGTGACATATAAGGATCCCGAGATACGCAAAGTAAGTTCATAAAAGTGTTCTAAGAAAGTGCACATTCTTCTTGCATTAGCCCAATCGTCCTCTGTAGGAAACCCACCATTCTCTGCTAGTTCTAGTTTGAACCATGGATCTTGTCCGACGAATCTCTCAAAAGCACTTTCAAACTTTTGCGCCGTGTTCAACATCAAAAATGTAGAGTTCCAACGGGTGCTCACATCAAGACACAACATTTTTTTGCATTGTATCTTTTCGGCTTCAACACACTCCTTGAACTTTTGAAATTGACTAGGAGAATGTCTCACATATCTCACCGCATTTCGAACACGAGCAACCGACGGAGACATCAATTTTAAGCCGTCAACCACAACTAGATTAATGATATGTGCAATGCATCGCATGTGTAAATATTTGTATTGTAGAATGTCATTTTCCCAATTCTGAATTTTCTTGCTTAAATAAGAAATAGCAACATTATTGGAACTCGCATTGTCTACCGTGATCGTGAATATTCTATCAATACCCCACTCTAGCAAGCACTTCTCTACCGCTTTCCCGATGGCCTCACCTTTATGACTTGAAATTGGACAAAAGTTTATAATTTTTTTCTTCAACTCCCAATCATCGTTTATATAATATGTCGTAAGACATATATAATTGATTTTTTGTAACAATGTCCAAGTATCCGTTGTAAGACAAATTATTTGCTTGGACTCTTTCAAATATGTTTTGAACTTACTCTTTTCAATAGAGTAAATATCATAAGAATCCCGAGCCACTGTCCATCTTGACGGAATACGAAAGCTAGGGCACGCCACATTAATAAAGTTTTTAAAGCCCTCACACTCCACAAATCGAAACGAAAGCTCATCAACGATAATCATATGTGTCAAGGCCTTTCTCACCTCGTTTTGATTAAATTTCCAACTAGTTAGTATTTGCTTGCCCTTTACAATTGATTGCAAGTTGAGTATTGTTTGACTAGGTTCATGATTCTTTGGATTCAATGGACATGCATTCCAGTAGGTTTTTACACTAGTAGTCCCATTTAGCTTACTATGGCAATGGTATTATTTTTCGCAATGGTTGCAACTTGCTTTTGGACGACCATCCGGGTCAAGAAATTTTGTAAAATCTTTCCAATGCGGAGCTCTTTCCTTCGAAGGCTTTCTTGAAACCGGAAGCTTCAAATTTAGATTAGATACAGGGAGAGGCTCATTTGTGGCTTGAGAACTAGTTGGTGGTTGATGATCACCTTCTTGCGACATCTAAAACAATAAATTTGTACTTTGAATATATGAAATATAAATAACAAAATTCAGTCCAAAAATTAAGAAATACGCACATTGCATGAATATGAAGTTGTTGCCATTGATTAGGTTGGTGCTACACCTATTAAACATCACACATTTATGAGTAACCTAAGTTACCTATAGCTATGCTACCTAACCCTTACCCAATTCCAACCTACATAAATAGCCCTTAGTCACTAGTCCAAAATGCAGTATCTCAATGTGTCAGGGCAGAATGCAGAATCAGAGTGCAGATAGGGATAGTCCCATTACAGACTCACAGAGTGCAACACAAATATATTAGGTCAATAAATCAATGTGCAACACACTCACAGAATGCAGAATCAATGTGCCAGAATAAAAAAAATTAAATGATGTACCAAAATATAGTGTCTTAGTCACTGACTAACTAATGAATGTGAAGAATTAGAGTGCAGACTGCAGAATGCACTATGCAGTATAAAAATATATTAAGTCAAAATGCAGAATGCACTATGCAGTGTAAGTCACTAACTCACTAATCATAGTGCAGATAAAGATAGTCCCATTAGATACTCACAGAGTGCAACACAGATATATTAGGTCAAAATATATAAAAACTAATCAATGTGCAAGTACCAAAAATTCAATGAGGTACCAAAAAGCAGTGTCAGTCACTAACTCACTAATCAATGTGCAGAATTAGAGTGCAGACTGCAGAATGCACTATGCAGTATTACAGTGTATAAATATATTAAGTCAAAATGCAGTGTCTTAGTCACTAATCAAATATCAATGTGCCAGAATAGCAGAATCATAGTGCAGATAAAGATAGTCCCATTACAGACTCACAGAGTGCAACACAGATATACATAAATTAGGTCAAAATGTATAAAAACTAATCTAAGTGTACCAACCCTGCATGACTGCATATTCAATGATGTACCAAAATGCAAATAATCTGTACTCTTCAAAGTACCAAAATACAAATAACAGATGTAAAAAAATTATCAATTAGACATAATCTTTACTCTTCAAAGTTCAAAGTACCAAAATGCAAATAACAGATGTATTTCTCTTCAAAGTTCAAAGTACCAAAAATTCAATGAGGTACCAAAAAGCAGTGCCAGTCACTAACTCACTAATCAATGTGCAGAATTAGAGTGCAGACTACAGAATGCACTATGCAGTATTGCAGTGTATAAATATATTAAGTCAAAATGCAGTGTCTTAGTCACTAATCAAATATCAATGTGCCAGAATAGCAGAATCATAGTGCAGATAAAGATAGTCCCATTACAGACTCACAGAGTGCAACACAGATATACATATATTAGGTCAAAATGTATAAAAACTAATCAAAGTGTACCAACCCTGCATGACTGCATATTCAATGATGTACCAAAATGCAAATAATCTTTACTGAGTTACTCTTCAAAGTACCAAAATACAAATAACAGATGTACAAAAATTATCAATTAGACATAATCTTTACTCTTCAAAGTTCAAAGTACCAAAATGCAAATTATCAATTTTTTGGCAAACCTGTATTTTTTTTTGGCAGGAAACAATTAACATAAGCATAATCATTTTTTTCGAATAGGGGCCAGGTAACAGGGTTACTTACAGTGAATGAGTAGTGACTTGTTGTTAGTTATTGCTTCTGCTGGTAACATCATTACAATTAACATAAGCATACTCAGTACTCACTAGTAACTAACAGCAAGATAATCTAGGTATGTATACCACAATGGCACAATAAAATTAAAACGTATCAAGCCCTGCACCAAATCCAGGTTAGATCTTAGATCAGGATAATTTCTTACCAGATCTAGGTTAGATCTTAAATATGGAGACGTATCAAGCCCTGCACCAAAGATGAAACAAGAAAATAACAAAAAATTAAAAAAAATGAAATTAAATAAATAAATATTTGAAAAAAAGAATGAGATATTAGGGTAATTTCTTACCAGATCTAGGTAAGATCGAGAGAGCCGATGTGTCAGATCTAGGTTAGATGGAGTTGGAGAGACTAGAGAGAGCCGCGGAATCAGATCTAGAAGACTGAAGAGGAGACTCAGAGTCTCAGAGGCCGAGAGGGGATGCGGTAAAGACGGAAGAGGAGACTCAGAGTCTCAGAGCCGGCAGAGAGGGCAGAGGGGTTTAGACATTAGAGAGCGGCGGTCGTCACTCGTCAGTGAGAATGAGAGGAGAGAGAGAGAGTTTTGTTATTATATATACTTAGGTTAGGGTTATGAGTAAGGATATAGATGTAAATTTATATTGTAAATCGGTTTCGGTTTTAAACCGAAACTGAAACCCAATAACCAAACACCGACCCGATAACCGAACTTTTGGTTTTTGATAACCAAACCCGACCCGAAATATTTTGGACCCAAACCGAATTGCTAACTCGGTTCGGTTCGGTCCAATTTTCGGTTTAAAACCGGTTTTTGCTCACCCCTACTTCTAGCAGTCGAGACAGCAGTTTCCCGTACCAGCTAGAGCGTCAGTGCAGCAAGTGCACCAGATCCAGAGGCCAGCTATTCCTTGCCCATTCTGCAAGAAGCCAGGACATGGATATGATGCGTGAAGGATGAGATTGGGCCAATGTTTGTTCTGCGGGTCAGGAGACCACCAATTGAGGACTTGTCATAGGGCTCCAGCTCATCCAGCTCAGGATGGGGCCCATGCACAAAGAGCACCCGCGAGACCACCGGCGGGACAACAGAGAGGACCTCCGTTGCCGACACAACAGCGGAGGTTCGTACAACACCAGCACCAGCAACAACAAAGAGGTGCGCAGCAGGGCGAGCTTTCGCCTTGATCGTCGAGGAGGAGGAGCCAGTTGGATATGTCATTTCAGGTTCAGTCTATCTTGATTCTTTTTCAGCTCATGCTTTATTTAATTTTGGTGCTTCACATAGTTTTGTATATGTATCTTTTGCTTTGAAGCATCATCTTAAGACTGAACCATTGGCGAGGACTTGCAAGATCACGACCGGGGATGGTATTATCCTGGTTAGTGATGTTTGCAAGGATCAGAGAGTTTCTCTAGGAGGCCAAGAGTTGAGCACATATCTACTCGTAATGCCACTTTCGAGCTACGACTTAGTACTCGGGATGGATTGGTTGAGTAGGCATAGTTTTATTTCAGAAGCCAAGAGAGCCAGAGTTTGAGTTCGTCAGAGGAGCAGTGGAGCAGAGTGAGGAAGACATATATGGAGCTATGGTGGAAGAGCAGGAGCTGCCCCATCCATTGATTACAAAGTATATGAACGTCTTTCAGGAGGAGTTGTCGGGGTTGCCACCAGACAGAGATGTAGAGTTCTCTATAGACTTGGTGCCAGTTGCAAAGCCAATATCATAGCACGTCTATAGGGTAAACAACAACGAACTGGAGGAGTTGAAGAAGCAGGTGGATGAGTTACAGGACAAGGGCTTCATCCGCTCCAGTTTATCACCGTGGGGTCCTCCGATATTATTTGTACCGAAGAAGGATGGGTCGATACATATGTGTATCGACTACAGGGCTCTCAACAACCTTACTATCAAGAATAAATACCCGTTGCCGTAGATTGACGATCTGTTTGATTAGTTGAGCGGAGCGAAGGTATTCTCAAAGATAGACTTGAGATCGGGGTACCACCAGGTAAAAGTGAAGAAGGAAGACATTCTGAAGACAGCTTTCAGGACTCGGTATGGACAGTTTGAGTTATTGGTGATGCTATTTGGGTTGACCAATGCCCCGGCGATATTTATGAACATGATGATAAGGTGTTTCATCAGTACTTGGATCAGTTTGTTGTGGTCTTCATTGATGATATATTAATATATTCGAAGACCCCAGAGGAGCATGATAAGCACCTGAGGATAGTTCTGGAGACCCTCAGGAAGGAGAAGCTGTATGTCAAGCTTTCAAAGTGTGAGTTCATCCTTGATAATGTTAAATTTCTCGGGCATGTGGTGACAGAAGACGGGATCTCAGTAGACCCGAAGAAGATATCAGCAGTTAAGTCGTGGTCTACCCCGACTTCAGTAGCAGAGGTCAGGAGCTTTCTGGGATTAGCAGGGTATTACTGGAGATTTGTTCAGGACTTCTCCAGAATTGCAGAGCCGATGACTAGGCTGACCCTGAAGGACGTGGAGTTCGTCTGGACGGAGGAGTGTCAGGTCACATTTGTGGAGCTGAAGAAAAGGTTGACTACAGCTCCAATGTTGATGTTACCATCAGGGACATGAGGATTTTTCATATACAGTGATGCTTCGGGTAAGGGTTTGGGATGTGTGTTATAGCAGAACGGGAAAGTAATTGCCTATGCATCTAGGCAATTATGCCCTCATAAGAAGAATTACACTACCCATGACTTGGAGTTGGCAGCAATTATTTTTGCTCTAAAGCTGTGGAAATACTATTTGTATGGAGAGCGTATAGAGATATTTACAGACCACAAGAGCTTGAAGTATGTGTTTACACAGAAAGAGCTCAACATGAGGCAGAGACGATGGTTAGAGTTGATGAAGGACTTCGATATTTTCTTGCAGTACCATCCAAGAAAGGCCAACGTAGTCGCTGATGCCTTGAGCATGTAACCAGTGGCTATGTACTTGATGAGGGACATACGTTTATTGGCCGATCTTGATAGCTTGGGTATTGAGGTGCTAGTTCCTGGGGTTGCAATACATATGTGGGGACTCCAGGTACAGTCAGAGTTGATGGACCGGATCAGAGCCGTACAGTTCAAGGATGAGTCTCTGAGGAGCATCAGAGTGTAGGTCCGGATGGAATTGGCAGAGGACTTCGATATTGCAGATGATGGATCATTGCGGCACGGTACTAGATTGTGTGTGCCGAGTGGAGGGTTGCGCGAGAAGGTTCTTCAGGAGGCGCATTAATCTCATGATTCTATGCATCCAGGCGTCAACAAGATGTATAGAGACATGAAAGAGCATGTTTGGTAGTATGGTATGAAGTGGGAGGTGGAGAGCTTCGTATCCAAATGCTTGGTATGTCAGTAGGTAAAGGCAGAGTGACATAGGCCAGGTGGATTTCTTCGACTTACCCATTTCAGAGTGGAAGTGGGAGCATGTGACGATGGACTTTGTATCAGGATTTCCACGTTCTCCACGAGGGAAAGACGCAATTTGGGTCATCGTAGACAAGTTGACCAAATTGGCCTACTTCTTATCATTCAAAGTGGGTACATCTACGGAGAAGCTCGCAGAGTTATATGTGTGCCAAATAGTCAGATTGCATGGAGTTCCTGTGAGCATAGTCTCGGATCGGGATAGTCATTTCACATCCACTTCTGGAGGAGTTTGTAGGATAGCTTGGGTACCCAGCTCAAGTTTAGTACCTCATATCACCCTCAGACAGACGGGCACTCGGAGAGGACTATCCAGACTCTCGAGGATATGCTACGCACCTTTGTTTTAGATTTTGGAGGCTCTTGGGAGGATCACCTTTACTTGGTATAGTTTACTTACAACAACAGCTACCGGGCCAGTATCGAGATGTCACTATTTGAGGTATTGTATGGATGGAGATATCGTACTCCATTATCTTGGAAAGATGTTTGTGAGAGAGCCTTATTGGGACAGGAGATGGTCGTGGATGCAGTTGACAAGGTAAAGATTATCAGGGATAGACTTCAAGTGGCACAAGAAAGACAGCGGCATTGGGCCGTTAGCCACCGGAGACCTTTGGAGTTTGAGGTATAGGTTTTGTTTTATGTTGCTTGTGATTAATTGTTATAGTTAGAGTGCTAAGGTTGTGTTTCGCGCTAGGTTGGCCATATGGTATTCTTGCGAATTTCTTTGACACGGGGCACAATTTGCTTTGGTGAAGACGAAAAGCTTAGTCCACGGTACATCGAACCCTTCGGTGTTCTTGAGAGGGTCGGTGCAGTGGCTTACAGACTAGACTTGCCGTCTACACTAGAGGGAGTGCACAACGTGTTCCACGTGTTCCAGCGGAGATGGTACATGGCATATCCTAGCCATGTATATTGGATCACTCAGAGATTCAAGTGGGTCCGACTCTTAGTTATCCAAACATCCAGTGGAGATTCTAGATTGCAAGGAGAATTTGCTGTGGAACTAGACGATTTCTTTGGTACGGATCATGTGGCGACATCACTCTCCAGGGAAGTCTACCTGGGAGAGGGAATATGAGATGCGCGAGCGATACCCTTATCTATTTGAGCCGTGAGGTATAATTCTTTCTTGCTTGTTGTGATTATTTGTTTCTAGCTAGTTTATTCCTTAAATTTCGAGGAATTTTTTTTTCTAAGGTGGGTAGGATTGTCACTCTCACTTTTTCAACTAGGGATAGTTTGGTAATTTGGTATGAGTATTTAATTTTAGAAATAAATATTAATATTAGTCTACTATAAATATTTAATTGATGCTTGTATTAATTATTTATTTATTAGTACGCTATATAATTATTTGTGACTGGTATTATTTATTTATAGTTAGGAGGCTAGCCCAATAGTTAGACTTGACACTTGTGAGCCATTTAGACTTGTCATGACATTATTTGAGCCCAATTTGTATCAAGCTCATTAGACTTATTTCTACTAATTAATTAAAGAGGATTAATCTAATTTGGGATTAGTTGGAGACTTTCCAACATAGCCTTCCTTAGTTACACATCATTTATAGCTAATGAGGGGTAAAGTGGACTTTCCAAAGTTGCTTGGAAGAGGGGGCAAGGGCCGACCACTATTAGAGAGGCTCTTTTCTCTCTCTCTCTCTCTCTCTCTCTCTCCTCATTTGCATTCATTTTGAGATCCCCAATTCACTTCATTCCTTCCATCAATTCAAACCAATCTTTTTCATTCCCTCTCATTATCATCACTCAAGGAGATTTAAAACTTGGAGAAGCAAGGAGCACAGTGAGGAGGAGCATTGGTGAAGAGATCATGTCCGGATCGTGTCCATTGAGCATTTCATTGAAAATCTATCTCCCAATAGGTATAAATCTGAATTCATATCTAATTTGAGTTCCAAATTATTTGACCATTAGGAACCCTCACATGGCATAGGGCTACCTATAGTAAGAAGTTCTAGGCTCTTTGGTTGTGTATTATAATTTCTACATGGTGATTTGTGTCCAAATAGAAAGAATTACGAGATGGACACATCAATTGTGTGTCATAAGACTAATTAGATCTAATTAGATTTATATCAGGATTTTGGTACTAGGTAAGTGTCTACAATTAGACACGAGTAGGCCGTATCACGATACTGTATGATACAATATGATACAAGACTCTATTTTTGATATTTTGTGCAATTACTCTTCAATTCTCATTGTAACAAGTTATTTTAGTTGTATTATGATGTATTATATATATATATATATATATATATATATATATATATATATATATAGAGAGAGAGAGAGAGAGAGAGAGAGAGAGAGAGAGAGAGAGAGAGAGAGAGAGAGATAAGTGTCTTTATATAACTTAGAGATGTGTATAAGTGTTGTGTGGTGTGAATATATATATTAGTTATATGTTCTAGCAGTGACTGTCTATGGGTGTGTGGGTGTGTGCTTGTGGCACACACATGAGCTGTGTTTGTATGTGTGTAGTGAATGATGAAAGTCGGGTTACGAGAACCTAGGTGATTCAGTGCATTAAAACTCTGATATAAGCTATGTTTAGTTGTTGCTAACAGCAGCATTGATAGGTCATCAAATTGATCTTTCAGCAAGGCTTAGAGAGAAGGGGGCAACCGGATACGTGCAGCAGCATCAGTAACATTATGTACCCAGGGTGCATCGAGTATAGGCTAGTGTTTTAAATCTCATCTTCAACAATAGGTACTTGAGAGTGATTTGGTGTATCAGGTTGGAGTTGGGAAAAACTGCTCTTGAGTGGATGTGTGATGCTTGCAGGTGAGTAGTTGACAAGTTATATTAGTATTCGCATTAAGGGGATTACCCTCAGGCATGTGCTCGGGTTTTACTAGATGTATACTTCAGTTGATGTGGGTTGTTCAGTCCAGATTTATGAGGGTTGGGTTATAACAGCATTAGTTGTAATTAGGTGACTGCCAAGTTCGAGCTAGTAGTTAACGGCAGTATCAGTGAGGGACTGAAAGTCAGGTTAGAAGGGGTGACTCGAGTCTAGGTGGCTGCACTTTATTAAAATATAGGATAAAGTATTATACTGAGTTTTGTGACTGAAACCTAGGACTTGCAAGTGTGGGTAAGATTTTATACCACAACTATTGAGATGGGTTAAGGGAAGTAGTAGAGTATGTCTGGTGAGGAGTTGGTATCAGTTAGATACTAAGTTAGTATCAGTGATTGTATTTTGGTTGTGCTAAGTTAAGAGGGTGAAGTATTGATCAGAGAAGTGAAGGGCATTAGTGATATCAGTAGCCAGTTAGTAAGTATTATAGTAAGGAGGTCAGTTGAACTTTAGAGTATCAGTTATAGTTTAAGTGTGTTCTAACACACACATATATATATATATATATATATATATATATATATATATATATATATATATATATATATATATATATATATATATATATATATATATAATCAGTTAGCTAGTTATAAGAATGTTAATTATATAGTCACTTAGTTAGTTTATATATATGATACATGTCGATATTAATGTTAGTTAGTATATAGTGTTAGTTACTATTAGTATATTGATATCAGTTAGGATATCTCTTAGAAACATAGGTAATGACTTGGCATAGCTAGTATAATTTAGTATTAACCAATTAGTGACCAATGTGAACCTAAAATCTTAGTGTGGACCTAGTTTAGCTAGGATAACCTAGTATTGGCCTAGAAGTGTATTTTAGTGCATTCTTTAAATTATCGCTCTTTCATTACACCTATTAACTTATTAATTCATAAATAGGATCATGTGACACTAGCTTGGGCATCGAGATACACCCCTTTACTCAGGACCCGAGGCGGATACTTCTCTCTGTTAGTTTTCAGTCATGAAAGTGTATATATTACATGTTCTAGAATTATTTACTTGATTCCGACACAGTGGCTACATGGACTGGTACTATATGGATCATGTCAGGAGATGTTATCCACTTACCGTATTCAGTGGGTACTCCTTCACATATATTTTATCGTGTGTATCGGGTATTGATTATCGTGTACTTCGTATTCACACACTGCTCGTGTTCAGTGTACTTATATTCGTGTTTGTAACGTGTCATGATTGGATCCATAACTATTGGTTGGGGATGGGGGAGTAGGAGTTGTTTATGTAATCAAGCCAGTGTATTCGTGTACATGTCGATTACATATCACACGTGTAATCGAGTTACCATATTGTATTCGTGTTCAACCCAAACCGATCACATAATAAACTTGTACTCTAAGGCACATTAGCTAGTTTATCTTATTATTTACTTGCAGTGATTCTCTATTGCTTGTTCTTTACTTTCCAGTACATTACATGTTCACTCTAGTTTATTCCATTTTCTATTGCTAGTTATCTGGTATTCTTTTCTATTATTTGTAATATATGCTCTACTATTGTAAATCTCCTCACCCAAAATTAGGCCTACTTGGCTTAGATAGTGAAACTAGGGTTAGTCTGAATCCAATTAGAAATATAACACGGTATTTTAAATAATTTTTATAATATTTATATTACTTAGTGCACATTATCGTTACTACGATAATTGGAGCACTACACTAGCCATTGCCTTCCTATAAATTTTATATCCTTATCCTAGACATGCCCGCCTTCTATTCTGACCTTTGTGTAACTTATAATTATGCTCTCTTGTGCTACATTTTAGTCGCACAATATTCATCGTAGACGTTTATATTTAATTCTAAATAAATTTAATTTTGTATCCTTGTGCATTCCAATCGAAATTGGAGACACAACCTTGAACCATTTTGTGCAACCCAATTATGATAATATTCTATTCTGAGTTCTCTATTTCCATGATGCTTGTGTCCGACCTAATTTTAGTCCCATGTACTTCTAATTAATTCAAGAACACCATGTGCATTAATTTTAATTAATCTAATCTAATTTTCATCTTTGTGTAATTTTCTAATTGTTGGGCACTTTTATGCAAAAGTGCATTCAGGTGTCCACACCATTGGACACAACCCATGAAGAAACCCATTTTTCGTTCATATAATTTTTTTCCATAATTTTCGGAATGTGCAACGCACAACATCGCCCCCTCATTTAACCCTAGCCTTGTATTTTAAACAATGCAAATTATAGCCCTCCAAACATCTCCATGTGAAGCCAAGCCCATCTCAAGGATGTTGACCAAGCCCAATCCCTTAGGTCAACCCCAACCCTATTCCCCCCATGCATAAATACAAACTTTTCCTATTTTTATCCACATAACAAAACCCAATACCAAAACCTACCTAGCCGACTACACCCCTCCCTTCCTATTCATCATCTTCCTCAAGCCGATTCCCCCTGCAACCATTACCTCGCCGGAGACCGGAACCGCCGGCCATCCAGTGCCCTGACCCACCGCAGCCACCTCTCCCTCTCTTCTCCTCCATCTCCTCCGCCTGAAGCCGACCGGAGCAGCTCTCAGCCGACGCCGACCCACATGCACTTCTCCTCCACCTGAAGTCGACCCCGACCCGTCATCTCCATCCCGCTCACCTGAACGCCACCCCGCCATCCTTCCTCCCGTCGACGAGCCCGCTGAACTCGCCGAAGCCCCGTCATTCTTGACCTCCTCCTCTTCCCTGTCCTCCCTGCTTGACTCCTCCTCCGTCGACCTCCCGCCGGATCCTCCTCTCCCTCGTCGTCTTCTTTATCTCCCTGGCCTCCTTCCCTGACTCCTCGACATCAACCCCGACACCCCGACTTCCCTCTCCACCTGGACTTCACCACCATCTACCCGCAACCCACCGTTCTCCTCTTCCCGACCGCCTGCACGATCCCCCATCTCCGGTGATCACCATCCACCCGACCAACCCAAGCCTCCTCTTTCTTCCTCCCTGAGCAGCACCCTGAACCACCATTAACACCACTACCTCTCCCTTCTCAGACCCGACCACCACCTCCTCCCTGCTCCCTGTCCTCCTCCTCCTCCTCGTCGGGCCTCTCCTGACCGGAGCAGCCTCACCCTCTTCAATCATCATCATCATCCTAACCTACATTATTATCATCGTCACCATTTGTAATCAAAACCATCACCATTAATCATCCCTTAATCATATCTTCATCATCCTTAATCATCATCACCATCATCCCTATCATCGTCCACGTCATCACCATCATCCCATCCCTAATCACCATTATCATCATTTCCATCATCATTACCATCATCATCGCCATTATAATCATCATGATCTCCATTATAATCATTATCACCATTATAATCCCCATCATCAACATCACCATCATCCCTACCATATTATCATCAACACCATAACCTAATTATCCTCATCATCTTATCATCATCTCAATCATCATCTCATCATCATTACATCATCATTACCTTCATCAACATCGTCAACATCGATATCATCATCGTCATCGTGGACTCGTCACCCTCGCCAAAGACAACCTGCATCAATCACCCCCGATTCTCGTGCCGTGCACGCTAAACCCGGGGTTCGAACCGGTCCCTCTCCTTTTATTTTATGTGTGCTTGTGTATGCTATTAGGACATTAGTATTGCTTTATGACAGTTAGTTGACATCAGACCCTGAGTCGGTGAAAGCAACCCGTATACGTAAATGTACGCGTATGCGTATATTATTCAATTTGGTATATATATATATATATATATATATATATATATATATATGTATTGTATAATTAAGTAAATGCTAAATAATAATAATGACTATATATGTGTTACTTGCTGTACGACCCTAGGACACCGTGGATTTTCTCGCATAATTACTGTGACCATGTGACCCTGAATATTAGGGAATTATCTGCCTTGTGTACACCGACGTACTGGCTGGACAAGTGTTAGTTGACTGTCTATTTTCACAGCATTTGAAGACATGACACTCACGTAATTAGACACGCAGTTGACCCTGTTATTTGACCAGTATCACCCCTAGCGTACCCTCTGAGTTCAGTGTTATTATGGTTATGCGTGTGCTAGTATAATGGATGATGTTGTATTGTATTATATTATATGTATATAGGATCCATTGGATTTATCTGCGTGAATTCAGGAGCAGACTATTGGTACTACACAGCTTTCTTGTCAGGCAAGTATACCTTGCCATTGTACTATGATTACATTCCATATGATGCATGCATATTTTATTTCTGTCATTAGTTCATATATTTTAACTGCTATATAAACTGCGCGTCCAAGGAAACTTGGGTGCAACGACGTTGGCGTCGTGATCTGTTTTTATTATGTATATGCATGTGAAATAGTTTATGAGACCACCCCATTATCATGAGGCATTCTTAGGTTTTATTGGCCGTGACACAGCTGTTACACGAGTGTGAGTCTCATGTAGGACACGAACTTGCGTGACAGGTCTGGCCTCCTGTACATATGGGACGTGCGATAGAAAATAACTGCAAATATAAACTTTACATGCTAGGAGACTTGGCAGTTATTAGAGGTATTATCGTGTCATGGATATGACATACTTAGAGCATGGGGTGGAGAGAACAACAAGCAAGGCGTTTAGGCTCCTTTGCACTTTCCTTTCTGTAACCCGTACGCTCCGCCGGAGATACGTGGGGGTGATGACCCCTATATTACTGGCGGCCTCTGGCATTCAAAAGATGACATGCTTTGTAGGCCCCTGATTCTCCGAGAGAATTATGCCAATCCCATTTATGGCCAGATAGCCCACTTGTTAGAAAGTTGTTCTCAAACTGCATTCACATAGAAGGTTAGGTAACCCATTAGATGTTTATTTCAGTACTTTATTGGCATGCTTCTACGTATCTTATTATGTCCCTCTGATGACCTGGTCCCTTTCCAGATGTAGATGTTCATGAGTATTCGCAGGAGCGCAGATCCGGACTTGCTACTTATATTTTGAGGAGGTCTTCTCTTCGAGCCTCGTGATTATTAGTGATATACTTATATTGTGTTTGCTTTTATATTCTAGTTCGACAGTGGATTTGTTTTCATCCGACTATCATCCTTTGATACTTCATATTGAGATTTAGTTACATAGTTATTGGTTATTTATTTATATTAATTTTTGTGGATGAGATTTAGTTATGCCATGTGACTTGTGACATATTTACCACTTGTGGATTTGATATTCATAATACAGCGTACGTATGTGTTATGGTTTCCATATATTGGAGTCTCCATATACATACGGCTGGCATGCTTACATGTTCCTAGTCCTACGTATTTTGGGACTGGGGCGTGACAACTATGTATTTATAACTGCTTTCAGAGATATGTACTTCGCTCCAATCTTGATTTGATATATTTTTTAGATAATTGTCTTGTGGAGCAGTGTCCCATATATTACGGGCCGTAGGACGGCCAGCCATTTGATGATTCTCCCCTAGAGCAGGAGAACCTAGTACCAGTGACCGAGGAGGCATAGTTTCATATTTTTGGATATTTTATTCGTCTCATTCTAGACTCATGGTATGTATATATTATTTTTGGAGTGGATATGTCTAGACTTATGGATTTGGAATTGTGGATGTTTTGTGACTCTTTATTCCTCTCTTTTATTCCATATTGTGCTTTCATTCTCCTTTAGTTTAATTTTGTGATTGTGTATTATTTACCATTATTATATACCATATTGTTCCTCCGTTTGGAGTTGAGATGACATTGACATGTACCCTTATTATATTATGTGAGATATTTAGATAGTTATATTGCCTTAGACGGCGTTCTACCGCCGATGCTGCGGCGTAGGCTGGACGTTGTTCACTACTTGTGCCCTCATTCCGGGTGTGGGTCGTGACATGCTTGCTTCTTTTCAACCATATCCCGTATCCAATGATACCGGGTATCAATGTGCTTGGACCGGCTATGAAATATCTGGTTCTTCACAAGGTGAATTGCATTCTGACTATCACAAAACAAATGGTACTGCTCTTTTAGTCCCATTTTTTGCAACAGTTTCTTCATCCACAATAATTTCTTGCAAGCCTCTGTCGCAGCAATGTACTCTGCCTCTGTCGTCGACAAGGCAACACACTTCTGCAATCGCGACTGGCATGATACCGCTCCACCAGCAAACATCACAACATAGCCCGAAGTCGATTATCCCGTATCTACATCTCTAGCCATATCAGCATCGGTATACCCAACTTTGGCTCGTCAACACTGTAGAAGCATAAAAAATATGCATCCATGCGACTCTACGTCCCAAAATAAAAACTCAGAAGAGATCAGGCCACAGAGTCTCCCTGCGGCCAAGAAATATGACATACATATGTCCCCAATCAGCCAAAGCAGCCTGGCCACGGAAGGACCTAATATGGCATCCTGTCGGCAGGATCGTCTCTGATACAAAATTTTGACGAAAAGGATTTTATGATTTCCTCAAAAGACGTGAATACACTAAACGATAGAAGTCTCACGTCAGCACATAACTTCACTCTCGATGGATGTGCAATGCCACTTGTACAACACAACTGGTCTCATGCGGCTCCATGTGTCCCAGGTTCTATGAGGTCTCATGCGCTTCTGACCCCATGCGTCATAGGTTCCATGCGGTCCCATGCGTCTCTGACCCCATGCGTCCCATACTCCATGCGTCTCATGCTTCTCTGTCCACATGCGTTCTAGACTCTATGCGTTCCATGCGTCTTTGGCCCCATGCGTCCCAGACTCCATGAAGACCATTCATCTCTGGCCACATGTATTTCAGACTCCATGAAGACCAAATCTTGCTGCTATGACAAGAGTGATTCTCTCCAACCAAGTGTGGACTATGTGTCAAGATGACCAAGTCACGCCCATAAATGACGAGAACCACCCAGATCTTCAGCAATGAAAAATCCTAACAAGCGCCCGTGTGGCAGCTTGGTCTGCTTACGGTTACAGCTGCACGCTCTTAAGAAGGGCCCTCCAGCATCCATGCGGCCCAACATATGCGCGTCCAGGGATGACTATAAATAGTAGGGTACCACACCCATATAGGCGGGCTATCGGTGAACCTACAGTCAAGCAAGAGAGAAACGTTTCCTCCTCCTGCATCGAATCATCCACAGAGTAAAGAGAGTTGCTACACTCCTAACCCTCCATCGCCACTCCCCTGAAAATAAATTTGTACTTAGATTATCTGTGTAGGACCTCTTTGTACTTGCTTTTTATTTATTAATTAAATCAAGCTCTCTTAGAACTTTCGAATTTAATGGTGAACAACCACCAAAAGAAAGTCTCCAATCGGCAGTGCCCTGAAGGTATCGTAGAATCTACTTGACCGCACTCCAATGTACCATTCCAGGATTGGAAGTATACCTGCTAACTGTGCCAACTGCGTGAGCAATGTCAGGTCTCCTACACACCATAGCATATATAAGACTCCCCATAAATGAGGCATATAGAATTCGCTCCATATATTTCTTCTCGTCCTCGGTAGATGGATACTGCTTCTTAGTGAACTTAAAGTAAGACGCAAGGGAGTTACTCACTTTCTTCGACCCGTCCATCTCGAAACGCTGAAGTACCTGGTGAATGTACTTCTTTTGGGATAAGGGTAGTAGCTTAGACTCTCTCTCTCTCGACAGATTTTTATCCCAGGAAAAGTCTTTGCTGCATCCAAATCCTTCATAGAGAAGGTCGCGCCCAGTTGGTGCTTCAACTCCGCTATCCTAGTGGCATTCCGACCCACCAGTAGCATATTATCAATATAGAGCAGTAAAATGATAAAATCATCCTCGGCAAAGTATCTCATAAATACATAGTGATCCGACATCGTCCGTGCATAAGCATCAAAGGGACCAATGTACTCGCCGTCACTGTCCGATCGAACACATAGTAGCTTCTTGCCCGTATTCCTTTCAATAGAGGCTTGAAACTCTTTGAAAGTGGGCAGCACATGATCATTGGTCTTTAAGGCATAGACCCAAACCTTTCTGGAATAATCATCAATAAAAGTCACAAAATAAGAAGCATCACCAATGGACTTTACCTTCATAGGAGCACAGCCATCCGAGTGAATCAACTCGAGCAACGTTGGCTTCCTTGAACTTGGGTGACTTTGGAAAGATACCCTATTTTGCTTTCTCGCCAAACATTGTGTACATCTCTTCAATTTTGTAGACTTTAGCCCTGGAATCACCTTCCTATTCACCAAGTAGCTCATCTCCTTCTTGCTGATATGGCTCTGGAAATCTCCATCGAACCTCTGGAAAGCTTCCACTGACCGTTCCCGAAGAGGTTGAAGAAACCCTCTTCATCCAACCTTCCAACCGACACTAGGTTGAAACGGATATCAGGGACATGACAGACATCTTTAAGAACAAGAACTGCACCCATCCTTGTCCTCAAATGCACATCTCCAACAACAATAACTTTTGACACATCTTCGTTGCCTATCTTCAACACTCCATAGTTGCCTGTTGTGTAAGTCGCATATAGTGTCATGTTGTGAGATACGTGCGCTGAAGCACCTGAGTCCACCAGCCAAGAGTTATCATCGCATACGAGGTTCATAACTACCTCATCACCTACAATGATCACGTCGCTTCCATGTGCCGAGGTCGCCGCTGTAGTGTTATCACTTTGCTTCCCCTTGTCGTCCTTCTTTTCCCTCTTCCAAGCAAAACAGTTCCGTTTGATGTGACCCTTCTTGCCACAATGGTAATACTCTGAGTACTCGTACCGACCCTTGAACCTTCTCCTGCTTTTGTCTCTGCCACCGCCTGAACCCATATTTTTACCCCTTCTGCGGCTCTCTGAAATTAGTGCCTCTGAGTGGGATGTGGATGAAGTTTTCTGAGAATGTCTCCGCATCTTTTCATTCGGTACCCCGCTCTTGGCAAACTCCAGACTGACCATTCCTTCGGGAGGAGAAGTGATCATAGACACTCGTACGGTTTTCCATGAGTCTGTCAATGTACACATCAGCCATAGTCCCTGAATCTCGTCGTCGAACTTGATTTCTACTACGTTTATCCGTACTTAACTGGACGGGGTCATGTTAGGGTGTTTTGGGTAAATCGAAAGTGAGTTTGGATTTTTTTTTTTTTTGGAAGTGGACTTTCCTGTTTTTTTATGGGACCCATTGTCCCCAATGGGAACCATCTCTAAATTTGGAAAATAACATTCATGGGATCCGCCTCTAAATTCGAAAGATAATAACATTTTTTAAAAGTAATATCATTTTTTTATGATATGGGTTGGAAAGAGAAAAAAAAAAGTAAATAAATAATTAATATATATAGTATTTAGTTAATCATAAATATTTAGTAACTAATTATACAACAATTAATTATCTAATTATTTAGTCATTAATTATCATTATTTGTTTGATAGTGAATTTAATTATTGCTTATTAATTTTTATTAAATAACAGTATAAAAAAATGGACTGCCATATCCGAATTAATTTTTTATTACTAATTATTAATTAGATTAAATAATAACTAATCAAAAAATAATTAAATTTTAAATATAAATATAAAATTTTAATTAGTTAGTAATTAATTTTGAGTTGATAAGTTTTAAATTTTTAATTAGTTAGTAATTAATTTATCAAAATAATTATTTACTTTATTAAATTATTACGTAAATTTATTATAATATATTATTATTATATTATACTCATTTACTTTTTATTTTTTCATATCAACTAAACAAATTTGTCTAATCTTTCACTTACTATTTGTCCCCTACTATAGAGACATGAAAGTGGATGGATTCCTAATTCTTTTCTATTGAAAGTCTAAATCCAAATTCAAATCCACTTCATCTTTTACCAAACAGTCCCTTAGACGAACAAGTAGACCCCAGACTCTCATTGCATTTCTGATGGTGCATTAGTTTACATTTCTGATGGTGCATTGGTTTACCATCTCCTCTAGGAGAGTGGATGTCATTATTTATAAAAATATTTTAATTTACTCTCTAGTTTATTTATTTATATTAAAGGGTGTATTTTATTTTTATAATATATAAGTTTTTTAAGATTTTTTATTTTTAACCTAATATTTTAAGTTATGATGATGGTCAACTGTTTTGGTCCAAATTTTTGGCAAATTTTTTTTTTCCTTCCTCTATCTCTTCTTCTTATTCTCCTGCGGTCAGTCCTCCGTTGTTGTTTGTCTGAATATGGATAAATCTCCTCAGTTGTTGTTCGTCTGAATATGGATAAATAAAGTGAGAGATATCTCCTTCGTTGTTGTTCGTCTGAATATGGATAAATAAAGTGGAGGATACGCGTTCCCCACCAATACCTATTACATTTTAATATGTTTGTTTTGCTATACAGGTCAACTAATTTTGTTTCGGAAGCTGGAACTTTTAGGCTAATTGTGAAGACATTTCATATATATATATATATATATATATATATATTTGTTAGGAACTGTCCAACTTTTTGTAATTTTTTTACAATTTTGTCACTAATTTTTGTGTTTACTTTAGGGCCTTCCAAATTTTTATATAAAAAGTCAGTAACTTTTAATTTTCAGTCCAATTTGTCAATGACAAAATTGACAGCCCTTCATATTTGATGGTTGACAGTCCATGGAAGAAAAAGAAGAAAAGTCAGCAGCAGGGGCGGGCCGACAACAACAAGATCAACAGTAGCAACGGAGGCGAGCGGTCTCCGCCTCCTCCTTCCCCTCCGGCGTTTGGGGTTGAGATTAGGGTTTTGGGGTTTAAAAATTTGAAGAGAGTGAGTAAAAATTTGAATTAAGAATTTTGTAAAGATTTGAGAGGATTTGGCTGTCATGAGTAAATTTTGGACTGTTGTAAGTCAAAGTTGTAAAAATTTGGACTTTCCTAAAACAAGTAATAAGCTGTCATAAATAATTTTGGAAGTATCCATAGATTTTATTTATTTATTATTATTATTATTATTATTTTACTGCTGATGTGGCTTACTACAATTGATCTGACCTACTTCGTAGCTCGAGTTTCCTCAGCGTGGGTTTGATATCGAGCAGCGGCTCAATTTGCTAGAAGAGTAGTTTTTTTTCAACATAAGAAGCGCTCTGTGAACAAAATTTGACTCTTGCCAGGATGTTGAAGTAGGCTCCGAAATGCATATATGCACCTTCGCATTCCACTTGGTCTGTTTGATTATTTGTGGAAGTGAACTTGTGGTTGCTTGTGGAAGTGAACTGACAAGTCATTTACATCACTCCAATTGTGTGGAACTCCATTCTTTCTCCTCACCGGATTTGCACTCAAGTCGTGTGGAATTGCTGTCTCTCCCTTCTATCGTCCATTCTGTCGGTCCAGCACAAAATTTGGATGGATCTGACCTCTCAGATCCATATTCTATAGCGGTACGGACATAAGGATGAAAACTTCAGTGCAATCCGACACGTGGTCCAAAGCACCGTGAGATTCTTCTCGGATCGAATTTAGATCAAATAAAATAAAATTAAATTAAATTAACAAATATAAAAAATATGTTTTTTTACTCTAACTGGAATATTTTGGACAACTTGGCCCGCTCATCGTTGCTTGGACTCCTAACTAGTGGAACATTTTGCCTCAACAAGTGGCAACAACTTTGTAACTCTGTGAGTTTGCAGCTTAACTGTCAGATTCAATAGGCCCATCTAGTACTATATTTAGGAGTCAGATTCAAATGAATGAATGAAGGACTAATTATATTATGTTACACTTGTTAATAAATTTAGGACTGTCCTCCGTCTAGTACTAAATTAGGAGCCAGCAAGTTGCACGCAGAGTTGCCCATTCTGAATTGAGAAGTTGATACTTTTAGGACTTTGTGAAATGTTTGTATATGTTCCTTGTAGATGCCCTATATTAAAAAAATAAATAAATCATATTAAGATACTGATCAACTAGAAACATTATAACCGGTATGTGCTAAATTCTCATATTCCTGCAATAGGTTCTGCCAAGTTTCATATTTTCCTCTCGGGCCGGACATGAATTTCGGATCGGACCTCTCTTGTGTACTGAGATACGAGGTCCAACACGTCCATGTATACTGGGTCGAGCCAGTCCGACCCCCATGATTAATTGGGCCGGACCGGCACATGAGCCAAACTTTTGGGTCGGACTGGTTTGCCGGTCCGGCCCAACCAACAGGTCTGGTTATGGCTATAAGGTAATGCTCGAGTTTCCATTGGCATAATTTTCGATCCAAATGTGACTTGTCTCAAAACTTACAAATTACGGCTGTATACCAATAATCACGTTGTTCTCATTGTCATAATTTTTCCTTCCTTTGGCAGTAATTTTTAGTTCAGAGCAACCATGTGGCAGGAAGAATTAAATCTTTCATTATAGCGCATTTTTAGCAATTATTTTGGTTCAGCCCGGCCATGTGTGCGAATTTTGTTCTATTGATAACATTGTTCCACTGGCAGTGATTTCGTTGCAATGTCATGTAGTTTGATTCTCTATGCGGCGCCAGTAAGTTTACCCATAATAGTTTTGATCACCGTCTCTCTTCTTCACTTCTGAACTTTGAATATGATTACTTCCAAAGTATTCACTTGCAAACATGCAAATACACTTTTTACAACACATGGGACATCTAATTTTTACACTTTGCTCCCTATGCACGAAGAGTAATCAGCCCGTCTTCCTACTATGATTATGCCTTGGTACCATTGTGACACACATCAAAATAGGGGTGAACATTATTTTGTTTTGGGTCGGGAATAAATATACAATATATATTAGTACTTACTAGTTACTAAAAAGAAACAACAATTACAAATTAGATCATAATGTCCCATGTGAGACCATGCTTCATCTAACTAGGATTATTTAGTAATAGGATCTCATATAATAAGTTGATAATTGATGGGAACGGGGTCCATCCCCATGATGAACCAATATGGATTTGATCCATGGAAATCGGTCACCCATGGTTGGGTTCGGCCAAGTACTTAGCCATTTTTCTGGGTGCAGTTTCTGTGACTAGATACAGTTTTGGGAGCCATTTTTGGAGCTGTTACAGGCATAATTAGGCTCGGTCTTCAACACGAAAGTTGTTGGAAAAAGTTTTCTCTTTCTTTCCAGCTTTGAACCAGATCATTCTGAGGTGTATTGAAGAAGTTATGGCTCTCGAAAGTAGGCTATCTGTTCATATTCTGCATGTATTCATCTTGCATGCAATAATGATGTATTGCCTTTCTCCATGCATTGGAAGATGGAAGGACTAATCTTGGGAGATGAAAGGGCTGCCCTTTGGACTTCTCCATACATAGAGTGGTGTACCCAAGAGGCTTATCCTCCTTATAAATAGAGGGGAGATGGTGAAGGTTAGAACACAACTTGTAATCCTCACACTTGTAATTCTTTTCAAGTGAGTTTGAGAGATAGTGATCCTCAAGTGAAGTTGTACCAACTTGAGAGAAGAGCTCTTTGTAATCTTTCATTTGATTATAGTGAAAAAGGCGAAGAAGGAGCGGGTGAGGACGTAGGCTCAAATTGAGCCGAACCTCGGTAAATCTTGTGTGTGTATCTCTTTTTTTTTTTTTTTTCTTCTCTTCCATTTCTATTTTATATTCTCATCTCATCACAAAGACGGGAAAGGTCTTGTTTTTTCTCAACAGTGGTATCAGAGCCAGGTTGCTAATCTTCTTGTGTTAAGATGGAGACTCCCATCGGCGACGTTCGTATGATTAGCTTGAATGGCCGCAATTGGATGATATGGAAGGCGAAGATGATGGACCTTCTCTATTGCAAGGACCTCTATGCACCGGTTGAAGGAGTATCTTCCAAGCCGGAGTCTATGACGGCAGAAGATTGGAAGAAGCTCTACCGGAAGACCATTGACACCATTCGACAATGGGTGGATGACACCGTATTCCACCATGTGTCAAATGAGACTTCGGCGAATAGCTTGTGGAAGAAACTTGAAGATCTCTACGAGAGGAAGACCGCCGGCAACAAAGCTTTCTTGATTCGGAAGCTTGTCAATCTCAAGTTCAAAGAAGGTGACTCTATATCTGAACATCTAAATAAAATTTAAAGTATTGTGAATCAACTTGTAGCCATGAAGATGGTGTTGGACGACGAGCTTCAAGCCCTTCTCTTGCTTAGCTCGTTGCCAGATAGTTGGGAGACTCTGGTGGTGTCTCTTAGCAACTCAGCACCTGACGGAGTTGTATCCATGAACCAAGTTACAAGCAGCCTCTTGAATGAAGAAATTCGAAGAAAGTCATCCGGATCCTCCTATTCTCATGCTCTTGTTACCGAGAATAGGGGGAGGAGCAAAAGCCGATATCCTCAGAACCGTGACAAGTCAAGAGGGAAATCAAAGGCTAGAAAGGACATCAGTTGCTATCACTGCGGGAAGAGTGGACACATAAAACGGGAATGCCGCAAGCTCAAGCGAGAACAAAAGGAAGGAAGGACCAATGAGAAGCAAGAAAAGACTGAAAGTGCAGCCGTTGCCATTGACAATAAAATTGTGCTTTTCTCGGCATGTGAAGAAGACTGTACAAATCTCACTTGCCAAGACTCGGAATGGGTGATTGATTCTGGTGCCTCCTACCATGCTACTCCCCGGAAGGACTACTTCACTTCGCTTCGTGAAGGTAACCTTGGGACGGTAAAAATGGGTAACAAAAACTTTTCTCAAATTCTTGGCATTGGAAATATTTGTGTTACCACTAACATTGGAACAAAGATGGTTCTAAAAGATGTTAGATTTGTGCCCGATCTTCGTCTTAATCTTCTCTCCACCGACAAGCTTGATGAAGAAGGATACACAAGCAACTTTGATAAAGGATGTTGGAAGCTTACCAAAGGTTCACTTGTACTTGCGAGAGGAAAGAAGTGTTGCACTCTCTACAAAACTCAGTTCCACTTGGAGAATGATGGACTTGGAACAGTGGAAGGTACCTCTATGGATTTGTGGCACAAGCGGCTTGGCCACATGAGCGAGAAAGGACTACAAACTCTCGCAAGGCGGCAACTACTTCCATCCATGCAAGGTATATCATTATCCCACTGTGATCATTGCTTAATTGGAAAACAACATCGGGTAGCTTTTGTTAAAAACTATAACAAAAAGAAAACCGGCATATTGGACTTAGTCTACTCGAACGTATGCGGACCCATAAATGTAAAAACCTTTAGTGGTGCCTCCTACTTTGTGACCTTCATTGATGATGCATCTAGAAAAGTATGGGTGTATGTCCTAAAAGCCAAAGATCAAGTCTTTGAAGTTTTCAAAGATTTTCATACCAAATTTGAAAGAGAAACCGGAAAGCTCTTGAAGTGTATTCACACGGATAATGGTGGTGAGTATACTTCAAGGATGTTTGAAGACTATTGCTCTAAATATGGCATTAGACACCAAAAGTCTGTCCCACACACACCACAACACAATGGGATTGCAGAAAGAATGAACCGCACAATTGTGGAAAGAATAAGGAGTATGTTATCATTAGCTAAATTACCAAAAATATTTTGGGGAGAAGCAGTACGAACAGCCTGCTACTTGATAAATTTGTCCCCCTCAGTTCCTTTGGATGGAGATATTCCTGAAAGGGTTTGGAGTGGAAAGGATATTTCCTATTCCCACTTGCGCGTGTTCGGGTGCAAAGCATTTGTGCATGTACCTAAGGAGAAAAGAACAAAACTTGATGACAAATCCATTCCATGCATCTTCTTGGGATATGGAAATGATGAATTTGGATATAGGTTGTGGGATCCTAAAAACAAGAAAATTGTAAGGAGCAGGGATGTTGTATTTTGTGAAGATAAAACACTTACTGATTTTGAAAAAGAAGAGGAGCCACAAAACACTCACATCGTCCCAGATCCAATCTCCACACCGGTTGTTTTACCTTCTCCTATGTTAGAAAATAATGATTTTCAAGATGTGCAGGAAGAAGAAAAAATTACAGGTTTCCCAGGTTTTGATCAGGGGGAGCATGAACATGCAGAGCCACCTCATATGGATCAGCTACAAGCACCTCAGTTGAGACGGTCGGATAGAGATCGACAACCCTCAACCAGATATCCTACTTCAGAATATACTATGGTGACAGATGCAGGTGAACCAGAAAGTTTCCATGAAGCACAAGTACATGAAGATCATACCAAGTGGAAGAAAGTCATGCAAGAGGAGATGGATTCCTTGCATAAGAACCACACTTATGACTTGGTGGAGCTACCGAAGAACAGAAAAGCCTTGAAGAACAAATGGGTGTTCAAAATCAAGAATGAAGGAAATGACCAAGTCAAGTACAAAGCTCGTCTCGTGGTGAAAGGTTTCAGTCAGAAGCAAGGTATTGATTATGAAGAAATATTTTCTCCTGTTGTAAAGATGTCTTCTATTCGGGTTATTATTGGTCTTGTCGCTTCTCAAGATCTTGAAGTTGAGCAGTTAGATGTGAAGACTGCATTCCTCCATGGTGATTTGGCAGAGAAAATCTATATGGAGCAGCCAGAGGGTTTCAAGGTAAAAGGCAAAGAACAGTTGGTTTGCAAATTAAAGAAAAGCTTGTACGGGCTCAAGCAGGCACCGCGACAGTGGTATAAAAGGTTTGATTCTTTTATGCTTGACCGTGGGTATAAAAGAACATCTGCAGATTATTGTGTTTATATCCAAAAGTTCTCTGATGATGATTTCATTATTCTCTCTCTATATGTTGACAATATGCTTGTTGTTGGAAAAGATATGTCTAAAATTGACAGGTTGAAGAAAGAGCTGAGCAAGTCCTTTGACATGAAGGACTTAGGAGCGGCACAACATATATTGGGAATGAAAATCTCTCGGGACAGAAATGCGAAAAAGTTGTGACTATCGCAAGAAAGATACATTGAACGTGTTCTGGAGAAGTTTAATATGTTGAACTCCAAGCCGGTCAGCACACCGCTAGCAGCTCATTTTAAGCTAAGCTCACAACAAAGTCCTTCAAGAGAGAAGGAGAAGGAGGAGATGAGGAGCATTCCATTTGCCTCAGCCGTCGAAAGCTTGATGTACTCCATGGTTTGTACAAGACCCGACATAGCACATGCAGTTGGTGTGGTAAGCCGTTTTCTTGCCAATCCGGGTAAAGAATATTGGGAAGCAGTAAAATGGATCCTAAGATATCTTAGAGGAACTTCTAAATATTCTTTATGTTTTGGAGATGGCAGACCTATCTTGGAGGGTTTCACTGATTCTGATATGGCAGGTGACTTGGACAAAAGAAAGTCCACATCTGGATACTTATTCATCTTTGCAGGGGGAGCCGTATCATGGCAATCAAAGCTGCAAAAGTGTATCGCTCTATCCACCACAGAAGCTGAATATATCGCTGCCACAGAAGCTAGCAAGGAGCTCTTGTGGATGAAGAACTTCCTAAAGGAGTTATCGCTCAAGCAAGAGAAGTACACTCTTTACTGTGACAGTCAGAGCGCCATCGACTTGAGTAGAAACGCTACATATCACTCAAGGACAAAGCACATCGACGTACGCCATCACTGGATCCGAGATGCTTTGGAGAATCAACTGATGCACATTAAGAAGGTTGATACAAGCCAAAATCCGTCGGACATGATGACGAAGCCTCTACCAAAAGAGAAGCATGACTTCTGCCGAAGGAAGGCAGGTATGACTACTGTTTGAAAACCTCTCTCCTCATGTGGATGGAGGGGGAGATTGATGGGAACGGGGTCCATCCCCATGATGAACCAATATGGATTTGATCCATGGAAATCGGTCACCCATGGTTGGGTTCGGCCAAGTACTTAGCCATTTTTCTGGGTGCAGTTTCTGTGACTAGATACAGTTTTGGGAGCCATTTTTGGAGCTGTTACAGGCATAATTAGGCTCGGTCTTCAACACGAAAGTTGTTGGAAAAAGTTTTCTCTTTCTTTCCAGCTTTGAACCAGATCATTCTGAGGTGTATTGAAGAAGTTATGGCTCTCGAAAGTAGGCTATCTGTTCATATTCTGCATGTATTCATCTTGCATGCAATAATGATGTATTGCCTTTCTCCATGCATTGGAAGATGGAAGGACTAATCTTGGGAGATGAAAGGGCTGCCCTTTGGACTTCTCCATACATAGAGTGGTGTACCCAAGAGGCTTATCCTCCTTATAAATAGAGGGGAGATGGTGAAGGTTAGAACACAACTTGTAATCCTCACACTTGTAATTCTTTTCAAGTGAGTTTGAGAGATAGTGATCCTCAAGTGAAGTTGTACCAACTTGAGAGAAGAGCTCTTTGTAATCTTTCATTTGATTATAGTGAAAAAGGCGAAGAAGGAGCGGGTGAGGACGTAGGCTCAAATTGAGCCGAACCTCGGTAAATCTTGTGTGTGTATCTCTCTTTTTTTTTTTTCTTCTCTTCCATTTCTATTTTATATTCTCATCTCATCACAAAGACGGAAAAGGTCTTGTTTTTTTCCAACAAGACCATATAATAAGTTGATAATTAGGGTTTTGATTTTCATAATGTCCAACGTTAAGGTTTGGGTTAACGTTCGAAACTTTGTGCACGTTGCGTTGCATGTCTTTTGGATCCACTGTTCCAAACTCTCACCATTTATAAATGGAAGAAATAATACGTCTTCGTGGCTCGATCCACTGATCTTCCACCACCCAACCAGGGTCTAATACCTCTTTCCGGTAACCACAAGAGTCACTCGAGCTCGACATATACGTAATATTGATCTAATTATGTTTAGTCAAGTAATCAATATAGGTTCACTTCATGTACTGATGTACATAGTTCAGCAGTTGAGGATCACTTTGACCGAACTCGAGTGACTCTTGTGGTTACCGAGGAGAGAGATAAGACCTCGGCTAGGGGGCGTATTATTTCTTCTATTTATAAATGGTGGGAGTTGAGGGACAGTGGGCCAAAAAAATATTCAATATAGTGTGATAAAAAATTCCGAACGTTACGTCGGACACGTGCGTTATGGCGGAATTTCAAAAAAAAGAAAAGAAAAAGAAAAGAGAGGATCACTTTGGAAATAGAAATAAAATATACTTGTAAATATAGAAATAAAATATACTTGTAAATATAAAATATAATTGGGCTTACGGCCTGCATTGTTGACCCGGCCCATTAACAACCCATCGATTGTCCCAAATTTCGACTGGGTCACGCGGGCTGGTCACGTTGCTGGTCCATCAGAAGCACCAGATCCAAGTCGATAGCGGGAATCCGTCCAATCACACAAGAACACGTACGCACTTCCATCGACCGATTGAAGTTTCTTTGTGGTCCCCGGTGGTCACTTCTACTCCTCCACCTAGAGGTTCCAATCCCAGGTCCACTTTGCCGGTGCACCCAACTCCACTTCCAGTCAACAGCACGGACTCTCGCACAGGTCCCCTCCACGTCAATCAACCTCTCCAACGCCCACTCACAACACGCCACGTGCCATCCATTTCATCAGCACCGTCGGATCGCCCACGCTGGCAGGTCCGGCGCCTGTTTCATCACTTCCGGATCAAGCATTTTATAAACCCACACTCACTTCCCAGAGATGCACAGAAGAACGAATCGAATCAAAAAAAAATCAGAGGGAAAAGAAATTTCTCTGCCATGAGGAAGTGGGCTCTCCCTTCCGTTCTCCTCCTCCTCGTCCTCCTCCTCTCCAACCTTTCCGATCATGGTGAGTTCATCAAAAATCTAGGGTTTCCTGGTCCGGATCTAGGGGTTATGGAGAGATTCGTCACGTTGACCCCCATTTTCTTCTTCCAGGTCGTAAGCTCCACGCGAACGCGGAGGAGGACAGCGAGGAGCTCGTCGATCCTCCAAAGGTGGAGGATAAGCTCGGCGCCGTCCATGGAGGGCTGTCCACCGACTCCGACGTCGCCAACAGGTGATCTATCGATCTGATCTGATCTGCTTTTGCTTTGATCTTTGCTGTGATTCGATCGGATTTTCGTATTGAGGGTTTTTGAATGAATTTTGCAGAGAGAAGGAGTCGATGTCGAGGAAGAACCTCCGCGCGTCGGCGCAGAAGTTCGAGTTCCAGGCGGAGGTGTCGAGGCTCATGGACATCATCATCAACTCTCTGTACAGCAACAAGGACATCTTCTTGAGAGAGCTCATCTCCAATGCTTCTGACGTAAGCATCATCAATCTCTATTTTTCTCTAATTTTACCTCGACTCTTCGATGCTTCAATTTTTATATAATTAGGTTTTTTTGTTTTTTTTTTTGCAGGCTTTGGACAAGATCAGGTTTCTTGCTCTTACTGATAAGGAGATCTTGGGCGAAGGTGATAATGCCAAACTTGAGATCCAGGTGAATTGTTGTTGTGTTTGGCGTGTGTCGTGTCCGATACATTTAGGAACCTGCTTTGCTTCCTAGGCTATAAAAAATGGTTTCAGTTCGTAAAATTCCTTTTTTATATGTTTATTGCAATGCCAGATTAAGTTGGACAAGGAGAACAAGATCCTTTCCATTCGAGACCGCGGTATCGGTATGACTAAGGATGATCTGATCAAGAACTTGGGAACAATAGCCAAATCTGGAACTTCAGGTATTTTGCTACTATATTATGGGTGAAACATTCTTGAGTCCTTGGTATCTTACATATGTTGTTGTTTTGTGCAGCCTTTGTGGAGAAGATGCAGACAGGAGGCGACCTGAACCTCATTGGTCAGTTTGGTGTCGGGTTCTATTCAGTGTATCTGGTTGCTGACTATGTTGAAGTCGTTAGCAAGCACAATGACGACAAGCAGTAAGAGTCATTTTCTACTCATTTGTCCATAGATGATTGTGTCATAATCATATCTGCTGGATTGAATGGTGCAAGATATGGCTTTAATTTTGTATTTATCTACATTTAGGTACGTTTGGGAGTCTAAGGCCGACGGTGCCTTTGCAATTTCCGAGGATACATGGAATGAGCCCTTGGGACGTGGGACAGAGATTAGGTTGCACCTTAGAGATGAAGCCAAGGAGTATTTGGAAGAATCCAAGCTGAAGGTTGGAACATTCAATGCCTCTTCCTATTTGCTTGTATTATTGTTCGTTACATTCTGATTCCTATTAGGGTTAGTTTGGCTAGCCCATTTCTAGTATGCATTTGCTCAAACACCCATTTGAAATACTCGATAGGCCAAAGTTGTGAAATGAGCATGAGCTCTCAAATGATGGAGTGCTAGCCAAACGGCTAACATGTTACATTTTGAGACCAAAATGAGTGGGCTAGTAAAACTAGCCCTTTGTTTGCAACTTTTTTATTAGTTATTGCCACTTTCCAATTTCATCCATTTAAATTCTTAATAATATTGCAAAACATGAATTGGAATGAAGTTGGTAAACAATAGTAGCAAGATGCAACACACTCTAAAAGTTGGTGATTCCTTTATTTTGACTTAATTTCTTAATAAGTACACAAGGTAGTGAAAGGCACAAGGCGCACTCGAGGCGCAAAATGTGTCCATATTGTCCGAGGCGCAATGCGCACTTAAGACACGCGTTTGAGCGAAGCAAGGCGCAAATATAAAAAATATATATAGATAAATAAATAAATTAGTAATGTAAGAAATAAAACTAAATAACATATTAAAACCAACCGAAATTTGTTAAAACATAACCAAGCGAACTAGCATAGCAGTAGTAGCAGTCAACAGAACTAACAAGAGTTTATATTATCTCTACCATGCTTTTAGTAAAATTTTAGTTTTTTCGAATCAACTGTAACCAACTACTTGTATAAGGTAAGGATTATCTCCCTGCCTCAAATTTTTTGTATAAATAAAAAAATTCATCAGGCGTGCCTAGGTGCGCATATTTTTAGTTGCGCATTGTAGAAAGGCACACTTAAGACGCCCCTGGAGAAATGTGCCTTGCCTAGTGAGGTGCCAGGCGCAGCTTGCTGCGCCTTTCTCCGATGCGCGCCTTTGACTACCATGATAGTACATCAATAACCTTCACACTTGAACATTTCTTTTGAATACTTTGGCATGGAATAGAACCAATGTACAGAACAATTTTAAGCTATGTTACCTGGAATCGGGTACGGGTACATATCCAATAGTCGGGTCCTTCAAACTCATAATTGGAGGACACACAGACTCGGCTAAAAAGTATCCAAATTTTGGATACGGGTACGGGGATATGACTATCAAAATAAATACATTTGAATATGGTGTCATAAAAAGACACATCGTGTAATTAAATTTGTATGTCTTCATAAAAACATGTAATTAAATTTGCACGGTCTCATAAAAATACATACTCTCTAATTAAATTTGTATGATTTCATAAAATGACAATTGTAATAAAGTTTGTATTGTTTCATATATTTATGCTTATAATTAATTTTGCATGGTTTCATAATAAGACATCATGTAATTAAATTTGTAAGGTTTCATAACTTATATCAATCCACCATATTAAAATAAACTATCTACTTCACTACCACATTAAAATAAACTATCTACTCACTATTAGTCTTCCGATTGTCACCATAAATGACCATGAAGGATCCGATTGTCACTATGCATGACCGGATACGGATTTCATACCCATATCCATGTCCTATCCGGTGGGCACGGGTACTTCTCCTAAAGTGGAGAGTCCGGGTAACATAGCTTTTAAGTTATCCTTCATGTTATTTCCCAAGCCAATCTAGTGATTACTGCATATTTTGAGCTGCATATAGTGTATTTAATCTTGATAAGGTAGATGGAAGTCGTTTGGCACTCTTTGGGGGTTGCTTCAGACATTGATTTAAGGGTTGGGTATTGTGAGATGTTTCTAGGTTTGGGCTGAGCTTGGTCACAACTCTCATATTAAGAGAGAGTGACACTATGGATTAGTTCTTTTGACCCTCTTTTTGTAGTTTGTAATTTACACATGATTGAATTTTCTAGTCTTGCTATATCTAACTAAGAGGTAGCGGTCAAACTTAATATTTTTTGTAATCAGTTAGGTTTATGGTCTAGAAGTGCTACTTCCAAAGAACCAACAGAAATTAATAAAAGAGACCAACACTATGGATTAGTTCTTTTGACCCTATGGATTAGTTCTTTTGACCCTCTTTTTGTAGTTTGTAATTTACACATGATTGAATTTTCTAGTCTTGCTATATCTAACTAAGAGGTAGCGGTCAAACTTAATATTTTTTGTAATCAGTTAGGTTTATGGTCTAGAAGTGCTACTTCCAAAGAACCAACAGAAATTAATAAAAGAGACCAACACTATGGATTAGTTCTTTTGACCCTCTTTTTGTAGTTTGTAACATATGCTTGAACTTTCCAGTCTTGCTATAGCTAAACTAAGAGGTACGTTAAACTTGATATTTTCTATAATCAGTTAGGTTTAAAGTGTAGAAGTGCTACTTACCTCACTTTGTCTCTCTATCATGTAAAGGACATGTAAGGATTCCTTTGGTTAGAAATAGTGTAGCAGTACAATTGCATGAACCGTATTCATTTGTTTTGTTTATTGGAACTTTTTTTTTAACTCCATGAAAGAACCTTGAATAGCTCATACTTTTGTGATTGACTAGCATGTTAAGCTGTTATATTATGGGAAAACAAAAGCCAATTTAACTTTATACAAAATAAGAGCAAGTTAGCAGACACATAAAACCAGAAATATTTTTCTTGCTTAAGAATTTTGGTATCATCTAGTCATAGCTTAAGGTATAACATATTGAAAGACATTGAATATACTCATGAATATATACTGTTGCAGTTTATTTTTTTTTGAAAGACAATGAATATACTCTGAAATTATATATACTGTTGACTTGAAAGTTGTTTTTATTGATTGCAGGAGTTGGTAAAGAAGTATTCTGAGTTTATCAATTTCCCAATCTCTCTTTGGGCAAGCAAAGAGGTAGATGTGGAAGTTCCATCTGATGAAGAGGAGTCCACTGATGAAGAGGAATCATGTATGTGATTATAGTATATTATTAGTCATAGTTATGGTGGCAATTTTGGTGGAACCAAATGTTTAATGTTTACTTTTCTCATTCCCTTCCTGTTCATTCATTGCTTGAGCAGCTGAAGCTACCACTTCAGAAGAAGAAACTGAAGAGGAAGAATCTGAGAAAGAACCCAAAAAGAAGACAGTCAAGGAAACGACATACGAATGGGAGGTTCTTAATGATGTGAAGGCTATATGGCTCCGCAGCCCTAAGGAGGTTACTGACGAAGAGTATACAAAATTCTACCATTCTCTAGCAAAGGTGAGCTGTTCATATTGTTGAAAAGAAAATTGTTGGTAGTAACTAGAAATTCTTGGGAGCTGGGACTTAAACCTTATAAAGAATTCACTTTTGCAATGGTAATAAGTTCACTCTCTTATTGCAGGATTTTGGTGATGAAAAGCCTTTATCGTGGAGTCACTTTACTGCTGAAGGTGATGTGGAGTTCAAGGCTGTGTTATTTGTGCCGCCTAAAGCTCCTCATGATCTTTATGAAAGTTATTACAACGCCAACAAGTCCAACTTGAAGTTGTACGTTAGACGCGTTTTCATCTCAGATGAATTTGACGAGCTGCTTCCAAAATACCTGAGCTTTTTGATGGTAAACATGTTGCACTATATTAAACTTCTACGCTTCATAGAAGTTTGGCAGCAAGGATCCTACTCGCGAGTAAACTCCTAATAAGTTTCTCATCTTGACAGGGTCTTATTGACTCTGATACGTTACCACTTAATGTATCTCGAGAAATGCTTCAACAACATAGCAGCCTGAAGACAATCAAGAAGAAATTAATCCGCAAGGCTCTTGATATGATACGCCGAATTGCAGAAGAGGATCCTGACGAGTACAGCAACAAAGATAAGCCTGGTTCGATTGCTAACATCATTAAATAATTGTCAGACTATGATTTCTACTTTAATTCTAGAGTTTCCTAGTAGTATTGACTAGAAAATATTCATTTGACCTGGGCATGGCAACAGAAAAAGCCAGTGAAGACGATGAGAAGAAGGGACAATATGCTAAGTTCTGGAATGAGTTTGGCAAGTCCATAAAACTTGGTATCATTGAGGATGCACAGAATAGGAACCGCCTTGCTAAGCTTCTCAGATTCGAAAGGTTTGAAGTTTGTTGCATTTTATACTTCTTTGAGTTCTTTTTATTATGCATCTATGTGGTAAAAGCTTACTTTATGTATATGTTCTATTTCAGCTCTAAGTCGGAAGGCAAGCTTGTTTCTCTAGATGAATATATTTCCAGAATGAAATCAGGGCAAAAGGACATATTTTACTTAACTGGAACTAACAAAGAACAATTGGAGAAGTCTCCTTTCCTTGAGAGGCTTACGAAGAAGAACTACGAGGTATAATGTGATATAATTTTGTAGTGAATTTGTAAGTGTTACAAGTCATATTATTGTTGATTCTTCTTAAGAACTGAAAATATACTACCAAACTCTTATAAGTTATTCACTTAGTTCACTGGGGTAAAGTGACGGGCCCTCTACACCGTTAACATAAGTAGGTGGAGTACGCTTTGCTAGGGGGGAAAGCTTGCAACTTATTATAGACATGTTGGTAGCAACTGTCCTCTTGCAAGTTTAGAGAGGAAAAACTCATGAAACAAAGAAATGGAGTTGGATAATAAGAGAAGACCGCCAAAGGAGTTAGTGGAGATAGTTTCACTTTTCTCAAAATAAATATAAAAGAAAAGAAAAATAATCAACAACAACAATAATAATAATAATAATAATAATAATAATAATAATAATAATAAATCTTCATATGTTCTCTTATTGGGTTCATAAGAAGAAGTTGAGGTAAGTTTACTTGTTATGGCTGCGTTGTTATCATCATCCAAGTCTTCTTCCATCAAAATACGGTTGGCTATGGAGCATAAGAAAACTTCATAAAAGATTTGACAAAAAAATTAACGTGATGTCACCCTCTATGTTGGTGCCAAATTCCATGCCAATGTGATGTAGCTATGAGTACTAGAGGGTTGTGCCATAAAACCTAGACGGCCTGTTGGCAGGTAGCCTGTTGTATATGCACTTTAAGCTCATGCTATTAGAGAGCACCCTCCAAGCTCCCCTAAACTATAAAGAGTCTAAACAAAGAGGTAAGATGATACAATTGGCATTTATATCTGACACATTAGAACGACAATTCCTAAGTGCATCACCAATAAAGGTACTTCTTCTTACCTATCTACTGTTCTTATAGGATAAATGAAATGCCCAGATACTGTTTAACTTTGCTTGGAATTAGGCATCCTATTATGAATGTATGCCTTGTTCTTATAGGATAAATTAAATGCCCAGATACTGTTTAACTTTGCTGGGAATTAGGCATCCTCCTATTATGAATGTATGCTAGGTTGTTATTGGGTCTAAATCTTTTCTTGCTTATTGCTTATTGTATGGCCATCTTCACTTAGGTTTGAGGTTTGTGCCTGGCAACATGAAACTTTTCCTGGAGAACAAAACGGTTCCATTGGGGTTTATAGAGGTTGCACAAGTTGTTTGGCAACACAAAACAAATAGTGTTGGCAAACATTAAAACTACATTTTTTTTAAAGTTTCAATGGGCAAGTGTTTCGTCTTGAAACCTTGAGTAATAATTGAACATAAATGTTTTTTCTATAACATAATATCCGATATAAGTTAGGCTTTTAATAACTACTAGTACATATGCATGTGCGTGCATGTATTTCATACTACTTGAAAGAACAATGAACTTTTAATTTTTCACTACTTGAGAAGAGCAAAGTCCCTTAACTTTTTACATCTTTAGAAGAACGAACATTGATTCCCTTTAAAAAAAAAATTCTACACGTAATTACCTAACTAGCCATGTTAAATTTAATGAACAATTTTAATTAGTAAACATAGATAATAATATTTTTCGAAATAAAAGTTTCACGGTGAAGCTGAACTTTTCTCATTATATAGTAGTATATTATATAGTAGTATAGATTGTATGTCACTTAAAAAAAAGGTGAAACCCATTAAATCAAATAACTTAGGTTTCTAATAGTACAAGATAAAGATGGCCCACCACTTTCATACCCTTTTTTTTTCCAAGAACAAGGCCGCTCTTTGACTAATGGTTCCATTAATCTTGATTTGGTTTCAAGATGTAGATCGGTTTCATGAGAAGTTCTGGTACAAATATAACCTTAGGTAGTTCTCCATTACATAGTTTGGTTGCCATGGCTTGTCATGCTTTATCTGCAGCAGGTTCTTGTATCATTTGCAGATATATTGACCTTGTTGGACTTTTGGACCTGAGTTCTAATATAACTGTACGATCCTCCACACTTCACTACTGCAGGTTATTTTCTTCACTGATCCAGTTGATGAGTACTTGATGCAATACCTAATGGACTATGAAGACAAGAAGTTCCAGAATGTGTCGAAAGAGGGACTTAGTCTAGGGAAGGACTCCAAGCTCAAGGACCTCAAGGAGTCTTTCAAGAAGCTGACTGACTGGTGGAAGAATGCCCTCTCCAGTGAGAATGTCGATTCAGTGAAGATCAGCAACCGTCTGGATAACACCCCTTGTGTAGTGGTGACATCCAAGTTTGGTTGGAGTTCAAATATGGAAAAGATTATGCAGTCCCAGACTCTTTCCGACGCCAACAAGCAAGCTTACATGCGCGGCAAAAGGGTCCTTGAGATAAACCCAAGGCATCCTATTATCAAGGAACTCCGAGAGAGAGTCGCTTTGGATCCTGAGGTTTGTGTCAATTATATTTTCAGTTATCAAAGTTTTTTAGTTCTTGAAATGCTGAGTGTCAGGATTTACAGAACCTGTCTGCATAATGTGTAGGACGAGAGCGTTAAACAGACTGCAAGGCTCGTATACCAAACAGCCCTCATGGAAAGCGGCTTCCTTCTCAACGATCCAAAGATCTTCGCCAACAGCATCTATGATTCTGTAAAGGCCAGTCTCAAAATCAGTCCCGATGCAACTGTTGAAGAAGAAGAGGATGTAGAGGAACCCGAGGTTGAGAAGGAATCAGCTAAGGATGCTGAAGCAGAGAATGCTGCAGAAGAGGACATTTCAGCCAAAGATGAACTGTAGAATCCGTCCAATTTTACTGAAGATTTTGATGACCCCTGATAGGAGAGCCACGCTAAAATAGGATTGCGGAGGAGGCTGAGAATGTCTGTTACTTTGTGCTTAGGTTTGATCACCGAGATATTAAGAAGACCTATGTAGTATAATTGATTTGCAAGTGGCACTTTGAGACATTTGAGTTACAGTTTTGTGATCAACGTGCTGGACGTTGAGATGCTGAATTTGCTTAGCAAATCATGTGTTTGGTAAACTTGTGCGTAATGTTAATTCAAGAACAATAGTTCAATTGGGATGTTTGCATGTATTTGTTGCAGCAAGTAGACAAGTTTGTCAACTTGGTTTTTATTTTTTTTACTTGGCGTAACTTTGAATAACTTTTCATAACATTAGCTTGGACCGGGCTATATTGTGAGATTCAGATTTAATTTTAATTTTTTTTTAAGTTTGATTAAACTTGCTATTGTTTGTTCAGCAGCCTCCCCTCAGGCTCAGGTACAGTTTCTTACTCGGAAATCATCCCCAATCTTCACTCCTGTTCCAACACATGTATGCTGTGCTGTTGGGAGTGTGCCAAGGCGTGGAATGCGTCATCTGGGTCCTTGTCCTCCTCCTGCCCTATCCCCATCAAGCCTGAGAAGGCCAGGCCAAGCTCAGCCACCCTGCCAACGTCCAGCCGAACCTGCCCAGTCTTTGTTGACTTAGATTTGAGATCCAGGTGAAAGTGATGACTTGTTGCATGTACGCGCCGCAACAATGACACCACGTTCCTGCCGTGCCCAATACAAGTTTGTTCCAATGACAGATTTAAGTTGGAGAAGGAGAACAAGACGATCCTTTCCATTGAAGGTTCTGATACGAAACTCGGGAACATTTGCCAAATCCGTAGTTTCAGGTGTTCTTGATCTCTGTAGGTATTACTATTACTACTAATTAGTGCTAAATTTCATATGGACTATTAATATCGGTAGGTTATGTGCAGCCACCTTTGTGGAGACGATGCAGACAGGAGGAGGTGACCTAAACTCAGGCGTATCCGGTTGCTAACTATGTGCTAGTTCCGAGACGGATCAAAAATGGTAGAACACGGATCATAGCAGGGCTGGTAGCGAGATCCGAATGTCCGTTCTCTACTGGAATCCAAATTGGCGTCGAGATCAGAGATTCACACAAGAGTTCCTCATCTGATATTTTTCGATTCCAACGAAATACAAACCAAGAACAAGTTATAAACTGGCTCCGAAGAAAATGAAGATTACAACAAGCAACAAGTAAAACGTTCTTCTCTTTACGTTCGCAGACGCTACAATAAAAAAAAATGAAACAAAGAAAAAACTGAAGAGAAACTCCTTGTTGGGGTGGTCAAAACCATCGTTGCTTAAAGCAAGATTCTATACAGACGATCTGTCCCCAGGAACCAGTAAGTTCATAAAAGAACTTCTGGAAAGCTCAGAGTCACCTTCGAAAACACTCGAAAATACTATGTGAGAGGGAGACACTCTGGACCGCATATGATCTGGTGTTCTCGGTTTTTCATCTTTATTCTCCCTCCCCAAATGAAAGAGGAGGTCATCTATATAAATAGAAAAAATAGTACATATGCGCTGACCGACCAGATCCCCTAAAATCGGGTGTCAATACCGCAGGCGCCGCCTCCGTCGCCGGTCACGCTGTACTGCACGAGGCAGACAACGCCGCAAAACATCGAAAGCAGCCGCTCGCGCCGCACGCACCACAAAAAAAATATGCGCCGCATGCGCTGCCTAAAGCAGACAATGTCCCCTCCACATACGACTCGTTCATCCAAACCTGGTCGCATAGCATCAGGCCGCATAGCGCTTGACCACAAAGACCCTGGCCGCATGCGCCATGAAGCATGCGTCATAGCTAGCAACCGTGCATGCAACTCGCGCATTAAGGAGTGCACGAGCGTCATGCGACGTGCTGAGTGCGCCAACAAAGCGCCACTTTGCGCCCTTGAGTCCGAGTCTGAGTCGCAAGTCCCTTCAGGACTTAGTTCCTAAGGAAAATTTTCCAAAGGTGGTGACAAAATAAAGATTGTCATAAGGGAGTTCACACTTAATTCCTCTAAAAAAAGTCAACCCACATGGACCTCCATCCCATGTGCATATACCAATACTAAGCATTGCTATATATTGAGACATACACATTGGTGATTTTCTAATGTAGAACTAAAACTCCTAAAACTAAGTGGAAAACACCAACACTATGATCCTAGTCGCTAGCAAGCACAATACTAAGGCTTTGAGGAGCATGAGGGATGTGTGCACGGACCGCGAGAAAATGTTACATGTTAAATTTTGATTGGGAATGAACATCCCACCTAAACAAAAAAAAGACTCATAGTGGAAATGACTTATGGGCAGGAGCCGGAAGACGTACAAAGACGAGATGCAATAGCTGGTAGCAACCTCCGTCGGAGGGGAGCTTCGGGTGCATGCGGTTCGAGAATCCCGAGCTACGCTAATCCAAAATCTAAAATATTTTTATTGGGCTTTGATCAAAGAGCTTTTAGTATCGTTTTTTTTTTTCTCCTTCCATCTATGAACACGATGTAAAAGGGGAGGGGGTGATTCTTCCGAACCACTCATACAATCAAGTTAGGTTTTAAGCGACAAAGTTTTGTGATAAAATTGCGTGCGTATCTAAATATGGACTATATATATCTTTATAAAATATTATCAATTAATCTCATATTTATCATGTGCTTTTGTTGATAATGTTGTTTGATAGACTCATATGACTTGATCGGTAAGTCATCCTTCATATATATATCTGTAATATAAATTATTTAGGATTGAGATAGAACATATGTAACATATCTGGTTAAGGCTCGCATGGCCTCTGATTGCATCTAGATCTTTCTGTCACTATACATGAGTTATTTGACGTTATTTTCAAAATTTAAATCAATAATAGCGTGGATAACTCAAGAAATTGGCACAAAAGAGGGTTTAAACTTGAATAGCCATAATATCAGTATTGGCTCAAGGCGTTGTTTGGATGGATACATGCAAAGTGTGAAAGTGGGACTTTCACATTTGCTTTAAGGTGTGTATTGGGCCAAGCCGGATCCGATTTTGATCCGGCTTGGGCCGGACCGGACTAGTCCGATTAGGAGTCCAGTTCACCCCATGGCCTAGAGTTTCTGAACCTAAATTCAGTCCGACCGAGTACTCGAAAAAAAAAAAAAAAAACGGATTTAGCCAGGTCGGGTTGACCCAACTTTGTTTATAAAAAAAAGATTGGACTTTGGGGTGTGCTAGATTGTAGAAAGGTTGAAAGCAAAACAAATACAAACATAAGTCGCATTAAAAATATATACATATCTAACAATAAAAGTATATATTGAAAAATGATAGATAATAATTGCGAGTAATAATAAATAAATTAAAATATACATTTTTTCCTAGAAAATGCAACATAAAAGAGACAATTGTCTAGATGTCTACATAGTTTTCTTGTGCCACTGGTTTTCATTGGATTCGTTTTACACAATGCGAGCATTCAATAAGAGTTGCACACGAGTGTATTCTTTCGGTAACACATTTATTATAAACTTGGCTAAAGTGGTGCTAAACTTCCGATCTCATCAAATCATGATTCATTCCTTCTTTGTAGCCTAGTGTCCAGTAAGGTTGCGCGGGTTAAGATCCATGTACCCTATGAGGTTGAGGTTATTGATTTTGCGATTGCTATAATGGTCGTTTATTTTTTATGGCGGTGAAAAAGAAGCTATTTCAATGAATATAATGTGAAATTGCTTACAAGTATTAGAAGAGAATTTATAATAATAATAAAATTCTGGCAAATTGGATAAATTAAGTTCTATTTATAGTATACCGAAGATATTATCCTAGTGGTAACGTGGCAGGTCACCTTGGAGTAGACTAAGATTCGAATCCACTCTCTGCCGGTAGGTGACGGAGATAGGTATATCCAAAAAAAAAGGTTCTATTTATAGTAATTTTCAAGCATCAAATGACTCAAATATCCTTTAGGAATATTTTGATCATTCAACAAAATGATCAAAATAACCATTATTAACGTTCACATCCCCCCTCTGCAGATTTTTTGGGAGTAGGTCCGGTTGGAGAGCCGGGCTGGGCTGGGCTGGACTGATCCTGCCCTACGGGCTCAGACCGATGGAAGAGTGGAGCAGGCTAGACTGTCCCGTTAACTCGTCTCGGCCGACCCAATCCTAATTTCTGGCCGGGTTCTAGACAGCCGGACCCAATAGATAACTTAGAAATTGCATTTCATATACATCCTTGAGGAGTTACTAAAACTTGTTTGGGTGGGTTGATAGACCTGGGTTACATTGGTCCAGCCTATGCATGGTCCAATCGAAGAGGGTCATCCCAATTGATCATGGACGTTTGGATCGTGGTCTTGCAGATAGGGGTGAGCAACAGTTCGGTTCGGTTCAAACCGAACCGAATATCCAAAACCGAAAAAACCGAAAAAATCGAAAACCGCTTTTTGCAAAACCGAAATCGAACCGAATTTGTAAAGACCGAAAAAAACCGAACCGAATTAAATCGGTTCGGTTCTCGGTCGGTTCGGTTTTTTAGGTCCAAGTGGTGAGTGTATTCCAAATTCATAAAAACCTAAAAAAAACCAAACCTAACTAAGAAAAACCAAAATTGTGTACCAAAAATAACAATAAACTAATTTTATACCAAGTGGTGAGTATATACCAAATTCATAAAAACCGATTTTTTTCTTTTATAATGTAGTGATTCGGTTTTCGGTTCGGTTCGGATTTCGGAATCCAAAACCGAAAATCGAACCGAAAACCGAAATTAATCAAATGATAAAACCGAAATCCGAACCGGTTGATTAAAAACCGAACCGTATTTCAATTTCGGTCCGGTTCGGTTCGGTTTTCGGTTAAAAACCGAAAATTGCTCACCCCTACTTGCAGATGCCGAATGGAGTTCACTATTTCCTCGTGCCACTGTATCAGTTCTCCCTCGAATAAATAGTGATCACGCCCCAATCCTCCTTAACACCAATAACAGGCTTCAACAAGGGAAGAGACCTATTCGTTTTGAATCTTACCTGGCTTCACAGTGCATCCTTCATGGAAGAATTGGAAAAAACCTGGAAGCAAGCATCACTCCCACACACAGCAGATCTTCAGTATAATGAGCTCAAGTACACAATGTCAACCTCACACAATTGGAGCAAATTGGAGTTTGGCAATATTAAAAGGAGGATCCTCCTTTCTATCAACACTGTGAGCAACGATCTCTACTCAACTATCAATGCTTTCTTCTCTACTGCTAGAATGCCACCTTTCCTCAATCACACTCATATAGCTCTCATACCCAAGAAGGGACTGTCCTGCTACACCAGCTGATTTCCGACCTATATCCCTTTGTAATGTAGCAATCCTCTAAAATTCTAACGTCCAGAATCCGTCTTTCGATTCATAAACTCATATCTCCTACCCAAAATGCATTTATACCTGGAAGGCATATCTCTGATAACATAATATTGGCCCAAGAAATTTTTCGTTACATGAATTCTGCATCCAAGAAAAATAAAAATAAAAAAACTTTTGCACTCGAAATCGACATGTCCAAAGCATATTATGATCGTCTGTCATGGCCATTTACCAAGAGTACATTGCATGGGTTTGGCAATCGAATGATCTTGTCATGCAATGCATTACTACATCCTCTTTCTCCATTCTTATAAATGGCAAACCAGAAGGATGTTTCAATCCTGGAAGAGGATTCAGTCAAGGACGTCCTCTTTCTCCTTATATCTTTCATCTTATGCTCTGAAGTTCTCTCCAGACTATTTCATACCTACGAGAGGGGTGACCTCTTCCATGGCATTTGCATAAACAGATATTGCCCATCCATTTCCCATCTATACTTTTTGCCGATGATATATTCATTTTTGGTTATGCTGAAAGCTCCTCACTTCACCAAGTTCATAACATCCTAGCAAAATTCTCTTCTTGGTCGGGCCAAAGAATCAATTTTGACAAATCGTGTATACATTTCAGCAAAGCTATTTTGATTGCCAAGCCCTTGCTTCTATACTTCACCAAGAAGACAGATATCTTGGCCATTCCTTACTGAAATCAAAAGAAAAGAAAAGAAAAGAAAAGAAAAGCAAACATCTACTTATCAACTCATATTTGACAAATGTGCTAATCGACTCAAAGGGTGGAAAGCGAAGCTTCTTTCCCATGCAGGTCGCTCTGTGCTGATCAATTCCACCCTGGGTGCTATACCTATCTACTACATGGCTACACATCAGTTACCTAAAGAGGTCTTCACACAGGTCTCAAAACTCCAAAGAAGTTTCTGGTGGGGGCATGCAAATGATGAAAGAAGACTACACTACACTTTCTTGCATGGGATAAAATTCACACAGCCAAAACGAGAAGGTGGAATGGGCTTAAGGAAACCGGATTGGATTAACAAGTCGTCGTTAATTGGCAAACTTGTTCGGAGATTCATTGAAAATTCTCAACAACTCTGGGCAAGATTATTGCTGCGAGGCATCTGATCTACAGAACAAATCCTTCTGGAGAGTGCAAAAATGCAAAAGGGCTTCTCCTACTTGGGGCAGTATGCTGGAGGTTCGCCCTGACCTTATAAACAACATATGCTGGAAAGTCATAGGAGGGTGGTTAAACATCCTCGATCCTTGCCGGGGTTTCGAATTACTAGTATAGACAACCTCCAGAATGGCCCTTTGCTGGTTCGGGATCTTATCCAAACCATGTTTTCTACAATGGAAGCAAAGGCAATTAGTAATATTGACCTTCGAGAAGGGGATGGCACTGACAATCTGATTTGGACATGTAATAGAAGTACTGGGGTATTCTCTACTACTAAATCACTACACGAGGAGCTTAGAAGAGCTAGCAAGTGCTGGACCATCAACTGTGGCTACTAACCAAAATGTATGGCGACATTTATGGAAGATGACAGATATTTCACCGAGAGTGCAGACATTCATTTGGAGACTACTACTCAAAGATGCATTGCCATTACAAGCAGCCACTAATAGAAGAATTCCTTCAATGAGTCCACTCTGCCCCTTCTGTTATGATCACAAAGAAGATGGTAATCACCTGTTCTTACTTGCACTGCAAAACTGTCAAAGAGGTGTGGTTTTCTTCTCCACTTGGATTGCGAATCAAAAGTCATTTTACTATCCAAGGGTTACTAGAGTCCTGGCTGCTAGATATCCAAGCTCATGAGGTTTTCAAATTGGGTGCAACATTACCGTGGGCGATCTGGAAAGCTAGGTGTGCTTGCATTTTCAGTCATAACGTTCCAAATGTTCCTCTGATCATCAGTAGAGCTTTGTCTATCACCCATGCATATACTAATGGGGGCAGCAGAGAGATTAACGGACTTACAACAAAGGCGTACACACCTCCCCCCCTCCCAGATGCCAAGCATTGGTCTCCTCTGGAAGAAGGATGCATAAAGATTATTGTCTCACATCTATAGCAGCAGCAGCAGCAGCAGCTGCTGTTGCCAGAGATGCAACAGGAAAATTCATAATGGCCAAAACATGGTTCTCTAGGAATCCCCTTGGTTTTGAACCTAGTATGCAAAAGCAGAATTGGAAGCTATTCGACAGGGGTTTCTGTTGGCTAAACATATTAACACGAACAAGATCTCTATTGAGGGGGATTCCATATCAGTTATCAGAGCGTTTATTGGTGAAAGAAAACTTATTCCGTGGTATCACCTATAACCAACCGCCTTCTCGTTCGTTAGAAGAACTGGGAATGTGGTGGCGCATAATCTAGCCTAGCTAGCTATGGTAAACGGTGAATGTTCCACTCACTCAACCCCTCCTGGTTGTATTTTACATCAACTATCGGTTGGTTGATTCCCACTCTCCTGTAGACTTTGTATCTGATGCTCATTTGAGCCTTTAATTGAATGCTTCTTTATCTTTTAAAAAATAACTTTTTTTGGGTGGGTGGGTGGGTGGGTAGCCTGCATTATATCTATTAATTGAAAGTGGACTCTTTCGCACTTTTCTTGATAGAAACTGAAGTGTAGTTGGAAGTGCAAGTACACTACTACTTTTGTTTCGCAAGCTAATTCATCCAACAACTCCTGTTAATCCCAAAAAAAGGTATTTACTGTTCGAATTTTTGGAGTCGCTATCTGTGTTTTTAATATTTCCTACACCATTCTCTCTCCCTCCTTCCTCTTTCTGTGCTTGAGAGGAGATTTCTATGCCTCCTTCCACTACTCAATTCTCTCTCTTTACTTAATTCTTTCTTTCAACGGATCATGAGAAGAAGAAGAAGAATAGGTTGGACCGCGAAGCCCGAGCATATCATCATAAGGTCCCGGCGCCGACAGAACCAGTTGCAGGCTGCGGCAAGCAACCGAGTTCCATAATCAGGAGCCGACTTCGTCATGCTCGTCCACCGAGCTGCTCCAACATGCCCTCGTCGTCGTCGTCGTCCAACAATTCTTCCGGTTGTGGCTCTCTTTCTTACACTCCATCATCAGCGACCTCGTCCTCCTCTTGTTTTATGGGACAGCAGCTATAGCTATTCCAATGATCCCTTCTCCATCTCTTGGCAAATGGGTTACAACTTCCGCAAACGGGCTGTTTTGGTTTGAGAAATTGGTACACCACTCACTAAAAAAGTGAAAAAAATTTAAATTTTGGATCATTTTACATGTTTAGTTGAAGAAATTAATGACAAAATTTACACATAAACAGTAAATTTTGTCTTTCACAAAATTATCGAAGTTTATTCCTCCGAAGTTAAGTGCAAAAATAAAAAATTATTATTCTCATTTCGCATATTTGATTGAAAAATAAAATTTTCTCTACTTTAATCTATTTTTAATACTATCCACGTCACTTTAAAAAAAAGTTGTATTTTTTTCATTTACTTCAACATCAACCAAACAACAAATTTTAAAATTTTATACTTCTATCCTCCACTTTTTTAAAATATTCAAACGAAAAAAAAATTATTTTGTTCCATCTCACCACATTACGATGCAAAATATCGATTTCTAAGGGTCTGTTTGGTTGTCATTTATTTGACAACATTTTGAGTTTAAACTTAAAAATACTTGCAAATAATGTTTGGCTACAAACTACTTAGAAAAGCTTTCAGAATTTTTTTAGTAAAACCTATGTTAAAACTCCACTTTTGGAGAGTAGGTTTGAGCTGCATTTGGAGAGCTCTTTTTTGATCCAAGTCCTCTTGGAACCTGAGCCTCGTATGTGAGGGGTTCTCTCTCTCTCCTCTTAGAACCAGAGCTCACCACCATGACAGTAAATCTTATCCAATATTATGTCATGTATTTCAATATTATGTCATGTATTTCTGTTTTTCTCTCTCTCTCTCTCTCTCTCTCTCTCTCTCTCTCTTTCTCCTTTTTTTAATACAAATTGGGATCCACATGTAATAGATAGCGGACAGAAATATGTGACAGAATATGTAGGACAGTTGATTTGCTCCCCACCACCATTCTTGCCAATCCCTCACAATTTCTTCCTCTACCAACAACCAGAAAAATTTCAATCATTACCATCTCCTCCTTTCTCCCCGGTCCTCCTCCTGCCACGACAAGCTATCGGATGGGTCCGGTTGGCGGACCTCCTACGGGAGAGCTACCTCGGTTGTCTCGCCTCCTCGGTGCTCCTCCTCCTCGCCGTTGCAACATGGAGACAATGCTCAAGGCGAAGACGACGAGGCCGAAAAAGCAATGGTTGTCCTCCGTCATCGACGACTCCACCCCTTCGTCGGTGTACCTGTCCTCGCACTCGTCCTGCACATCGACCGTGGTGCTGATCCACATGTTGGCGTCGTCGTAGTGCCCTGTCCTGACGGCGCGGGCCGAGTCTTTGAGGGCGGAGGCCGCGTCCGAATAGAGGTTTAGGCAAGTGTCGAGGCCGGAGGCGAAGTAGCCGCCACCGCCGTCTTTGCGGATGAGGGTCCTCACTTTGGATTGGATGAGGGTGGCGTTGGCGGCGGCTTGTCTGATGGTGATGACGGTAAGGCCACGGAGGCTGGAGGTGTGGCTCTTCGGGACGGAATCAAGCATAGAGATGCCATAGGGTGTAGTTGACGTTGGGGTCGCCGGACGAGCATTTCTTGTCGTGGACTATACCAGGGTGCGAAGTGGTGGCGGCGGCGGCAACGGCTAGGGGGAGGAGAAAGAGGAGGAGGAGGAAGAAGATTGATGATTTCATGATGTTTTGCTTTGTGTTGGGTCGTCGGACAACCACCGCTTCTTCGATCTCGACCGACAGGTTGGGTCATTGACGCGGTACGTAGCTTGAGGCCAAGAACCCCACCCCGGCACCCATGGTGGTGGCCTCACTGGTTCACACCCCCGCAACAGTTGGTTCACGCCCTCGACCGACGACGAATTCAAAGTCGCCGGCGAGGAGCTTCAAAAAAATATCAGAAAACTATTTTCCAGATGAAAGTAACCAAACGCAAAGTCAAAATTTCTATACTCAGAAAATAACTTTATAACGTACTTTCAAAAAACTATTTTTAGAACAAAATTTCAGAAAGTTTATCCAAACGGACCATAATTTTTTTTTTACTTCGTTCTACTGTAGAGGATAGTCACCGCTCACTTCTGGTCACTACCGATCCATAAATGATGAAGTAAAAATAATTGAGAAAAACAATAAAGATATAGACAAATTCTATAGGCTCTCCATAGTTTGCTTAGGACAGCCAATTTTTTTTAATTTTTTTTATAAATTTGTCACTAGTTTTTTTTTTTACTTGATGGCAGCCAAACTTCTCATATAAAAGCCAATGACTTCCATTTTTCAGCCTAATTTTTTTTTCCATAACTTTCACAATTTTGACAGTCCTTCAAATTACTATTAAAAATGTTGACAGTCTTTTCAATTGGAATGACTGTCAACATTATGACAGTCCTAAATAATTAGAACTGTAAAAAAATTTGACAATCCTTTTTATTGGAAGAACTGTCAATTTTGTTTACAGTCCTAAGGAGGCATAGAAGAAGTGACAAAAGCAGCAAAAGCGGGAGCGGGGGCGACGGCGAGCGCGCGGGAGCGGCACGAGGCGTAGGCGCACTCACGCGCAAGGACAACGCACGCAAAGAGCTGCGCGCGACAGAGGCATGTGCTCGCAGGGGGCTGCAAGCGACCAAGACTCGCAAACGCGTGCGGGAAACTGCACGCGGCGGTAGCAGCGAAGGCCCCTTCCTCCTCCTCCGTCGCCTCCCGCCGCCTCCTCCTCCCGCCTCCTACTACTACTACTTCTCCTTCAGCGGATTAGGATTTGGAGATTTAAAATTTTGAAGAAAGAGTAGAAGTTTAGAGTGAAAACTTTTGGTAAGGTTTGAAAAAATTGGACTTTCCTGAGTACATTTCGAATTGTTCTAAATAAAAATTATAAAAATCTAGATTGTCCTGAAGTAATGGACTGTACTAAGCAAATTATGCAGTGCCAATAGAATTTGTCTAAAGATATAAACATCTTAGCAGTCGAATCAACTGAGTTCACTTGTACAACAAAAGAGCGCAAGTGGAAAGTGGAACTTGTTATGTGCTTACATTATGTAGATCTTCAGGAACATGCCACTTATTCTTTGGCGACCTAGCCAGACTGCCAATAGCGATTATGTACATATAGAGTGGGACATTATCCGACCAAGCCCATATGAAGTGTTCCAATTGAAACTTGGCAACAACAACAACAACAAAATGGTTATATGACAAGTAATTGAGGAAGTTAATTGTTCTCGCTTGCTTCACTTTCAAAACTCCTACAGTTGAAAAAACAAACTGGCAGCATAATCTAGAATCAAGCCTGTTTGTAAATTCCTCTCAAGTACTAGGAGAAGGAAGACGTTCAAGTTATAGCATGCAAGTCAGTAATGCATTGAGGAAGGATATCAAGGAGTTCGGCTCGGGTGGCATGGTGTTCCTTCAGTATGGGGGATTCAATGCTATGCGAAATGCAACATAACCTGCATAATGTACTTGAGGCACTTGGAAATAAGTAGAAATCGCAATTGCAAAATGTTATCGGAGCTGAACATTAGTTTTAGATCCCTATAATACTTCTTTCCAGTTGTTTAAATATAAGAACATTTTTTGTTACCCCCAATTGCTAATAGCTCATTTGCATCAAACCCTCCCCTCCCCTCCAACAAATACTCATAATGTAGGACTTGAAATCTCGTCATGAGAAGAAAAAATATATAAGAGGAATCAATCATTCATCACATCTTCACGAAATCACAAACTTCACGGTATGAAATTATTTATATACAACATGAGAACCTTTCAAAACGTCAAAACCAACCCAGGCTACTGTTTGAACAATTAGCAGGTGTAAAATATTTAAACCAAACAACACAAAAATTGACCAAAAGATTGTCAACCATTTAAAGTAAACATACAAATTAGACTATATTACCAAGGGAAGGGCTTGTATCTATTCTTCATGGGGGAAAACCCCACAAAAATTCACTAAAAATAAGCTAATGAAAGTTGAGATTTGTAAATTAATCAAAACCTAAGACCCTGTAGAGTAGTTCACGAAAAGAAAAAAAAAAAATTGGGTGGGGTTAAGAGCAAAAGTGGTGCTTGAAGGAATCATCAAAAGGAAAGACTCAGCCAGTTGGTTGGTCTCTCATTGTGTCACTTCCAATATATTCTTCTCTAACACTAAAAACACCTGAATGATGATCAATATCTGAAACCAAAGACTATCGGCAAAAATAAGCAAACATATACCATCCCAAAGACCCTAACCCTAGATAAACAATATGGACAATGTGCCACCTTTTATAATCCGGTCTTACAGGGTCAATCATGAGGCTAAGATACTCTTGTAGAAACTAGATATAATCATGAATATCCACCAAAGAAGTATGCACTCTCTCTCTCTCTCTCACCTGCCCAGGGACTTGCTCCTACAACCACTATGTATTGCTTCCCTAGGTTACAATGAGATGTCGTCAGCTCACAAAAGCCAGGGAGAGGTAAGTATTAGATTTTTTATCTAGAATTAGGAAATTTTAGATCAAAAATATAGACACCAAGAAAGGTACTGAGACTACATAACAATGTTTTTTAATTGCAGATGTTAAATGTCAGAATGAGGGTGAAAATCACATCTAAGGATGAACATGAGCGAAGGATGACAAAAGAAGATGGGAACTTTACACGAATAAAAGGGAATCTGCAATTCATGGAGGTCAAAAAAAAATTCCAACATAAAGCAAGACCATGCAAGAGCAAGCTAATTGCTAAATGCTAAAGCAAAGGAGGACAATGGAGAACATATTCTTGTCAGATATATTAGAGGGAAAATATTCTCCCCAGATATATCAGAGAGATTGTTTAAAGCAGAATAAAGATATCAGCATATGTACAATATAGTTCAACAATGGGGCCAGGATATAAGAAATTCGCAATAATGCATTTGGAAATTGACAGCACAAGTGCTATCCCAAGAGATGGTATACACCAAAACTAGTCACTTTTAGAATCGTACACTAGTGGCTGTCAAAGAAGCACCATTCATCACTATGATCATCTGATGTCCATTTATCTTTTTTTTAATTCAAGAAAACGATAAAAATAAGCTAATGAAGATAAGAAAAAAAATACAAGAAATAACTAATCTACTAGGCTTTTCAAAACAAAAGTCGCCAAGAATAATATTAGGATGATCCATTCACCTTGAACAATTAAATATGTGGCAGCTGGGAAAAACAACCAATAACTCTTTCAAGTGCCATGCCATTGTTGCAGGGCCATTTCATAACATATACAAAATGGACAAGACACACATTCAAATTCAAATATACACTAGGACACTCTAAATTGGTGTTGTGTTTGTGCCAGTGCATGATGGTTACTTAAACATGTCAAAACATCACATGGTGTTGTGTTCACATCAGTGCAACTTAGGTGACGTCCCTTCGAATTCTAACATACCCAAGCCCTAAGAGTCTTGTAATACAAGCACTGACACGTCAAATAAGAATATCATCATACAACCAAATTAAGTCTGAGCAGACATTATTATAAAAGTGAAATAATCAGACCAGTCCTACAAGTTCACATTTTATTAGATGTGTAACGAGCAGAATCCGGTGAATAAAAAACTTTCCATCAATATCATCATATTGATCTATGATCAGTCAATCCCATTAAAATGAAACATATACCACAACATCACCAGAATCATCCACAGCAGACATAATATAGAACATCAAAATAACCAGATCTGGCAAAATATAAGACAGAATTAATATTATAGATTGAAACCATGTATAGAACATGTATCAACAACCATCCTGTCTGTTCTCTCCACAGAACCACAAGACCACAGCATAACACTCAAAACAGCAGAATTCACTTAGAACCAAACCTCAAAGTAACATCTATTCTGAGTCCAACAGAAACAAAACAAAAATAAATAAAAAGTTTGCAGATCAGATTAAAGTCTCACCAATCTCACTTCACGTTGGGGCACTCCCTAGCAAAGTGGCCGGCCTCGCCGCAGTTGTAGCAAGATCCGCCGCCTCCACCTCCGCCGCCGTACCTGTCGCCACCACCGCCACCGTACCTGTCGCCACCACCGCCACCGTACCTACCGCCGCCTCCTCCGCCTCCGTACCTACCGCCGCCGCCTCCACCGCCATACCTCCCGCCGCCGCCGCCTCCCTGACTGCAGTCCCTCGCCATGTGCCCGGTCTCACCACAGCTGTAGCAGGCACCACCTCCACCGCCACCGCCGCCTCCGTAGCCACCTCCTCCTCCATAGCCCCCTCCTCCGTACCCGCCTCCTCCCCTTTCACCTCTCCCGCCTCCGCCGTATCCCCCTCCACCATAGCCGCCGCCTCCGCCGTATCCCCCTCCACTTCTCCCTCCGCCACCGTAACCGCCACCTCCACCGCCGCGTCCGCCTCCGTCTCCCCCGGAGACGTTAGCGCCGTCGGGGCCGGTGACGTCGACGGCCTTGGTGCGGCCGTCGTCTCCTTCGGAGACGACGAACTCGACGGCCTCCCCCTCAGAGAGGGAACGGTAGCCGTCGGACTTGATCGAGCTCTGGTGGACGAAGAGGTCCTCGCTGCCGTCGTCGGGGGTGATGAAGCCGAAGCCCTTGGTCCCGTTGAACCACTTGACTGTCCCCTTCGATCGCATGCTCCCTTGAGCCATTGGCAGAGGGAGATCGAGAAACGCTAAAAAAGCCCTAGATTTGGAGAAAAAGCGGAGAGGAGTAAACCCTAGCTAGGGTTTCGTTTTTTTGTTGGTAGGATAAGTTGTGAGGCGGACTTTGGTGGGGTACTTATAGGGACGAGAGGAAGGGAATGGAAGCATCGGACGGCCGAGATTGGTTTTGATGCTTCACACGGTGACACGGGAATCTTGCTTTGGATCAAATCAACGATGACAATCTTTTTCGCTGTAGAATGTAGATATTTAATTTTTGGGTTCTCTCTAGGGTTGATAATGGGCCTATAAATCGATACACAAGTCTTACCAATATAGATGAAAGCCATTTCGTGTCCTTTAATTTTTGGGTTCTCTTTAGGGTTGATAATGGGCCTGTAAATTTATGCAGCCCATCTCAAACATTCAATATAGATCATAGCCAGTTCATGTCCTTTTTGAGTATATTCAACTTTTTCTTTAATTTAATTTACATACACTATTAAATAAACCAGGATAACTTAACACTTTTTCAATCGCAAAACTCAGAGTGCACCTTGTAGTTATCGGAGAGAGGCATAAGATCCATATTGGGTAGCAAAAAATTAGTGGAACGAGCCACGAGAACATATTATTTCTTCCATTTATTTTGTGGGAGTTGGAGAAAATGGGCCCAAATGGCAGGTAACGCAGTGTGCATAAAGTCCCGAGCGTTACGTCGGATATCTAAAAAAAAACTTTTTTAGTCGATCAAATGAGGTCATTAACACGTTACGGTGGGAAAAAAAAGGATCAACAACACGATAATTGAAAATTTTTGTGGTTACTTTACATGATTGTGTCTATTTATTTTTATTTATAGGATGGCGAATCCCTATTGCATTAGTAATTAGGATAACCTAGGTAGTTATTTATAGAAATTTGTAGGATTGATTGGTCGTGCTATGATGATGGATTGATTCTTGTGATTTTCTCTATAGTAGTTGGTTCCTTCTCTAAGATTTTTGCATTGGTACTGCACTGTTTCACTGTCTTTTACTTGTTTATTTGTGTACTTATCCTCCGCATTATCTTGTAAACCCCCTGAATTTTCAAAATTTTAAAATCGGGATTTTTCACAATTTTCTGGAATTTTCTGAGATTTTTCTGTAATTTAAAAACAGGGTTTGAATTATTAAATGATTTTTAATTGATATTAAACAGTATTAAAATATTATGAAAATAATATTTTTGGGTGTAAAATGAAAAACTGGACTTAGGGCAATTTTTCTGGAATTTATCGGACCCCAGACCTATTTTTAAATGCCTAAAAACTATTTATTTAATTAATTAATTAATTATTAATTAATTTCCTGTTTTTAAAGTTATTATTATAATTATTTTTTTAAATAAAAATAAACCCCGGCCCAGCCCGCTAGGTCCAGCCCAGCCCGTCCGCTGCGGGTCGGATCCGGGCCAACCCGCGACCCGAACCCGCAGCCCAAGACCCGCTCAGCTATCGGGTCGGGTCGGGTCGGCCAGACCCGAACCCGCGAACCCGACCCGACTCCTCCTCCTCCCCCGCACGAACCCACGACCCGCGGCGGCCCGACTTTTCCGTCGCCCCGTCCGGCCGCGCGCCGCTCGCCCGCGCCCACGTCCACCCCACGCCCCCGCGAGCTCCGCCTTCCCCGCGCCCACGTCCTCCGCCCGTCTCGGCCCCCAGCCCCTCGCTCCGCCGCTATAAAACCCCTCCCCGATTCTCTTCTCCGGCCAGACTCCACCCCGCCGTCCACCACTCTCCGCCGCCCGCCTCCGCCCTAGCAGCGCCTGCCGCCGTACCCCCACCGCCGTCGACGCCCGGACCGGCCAGCCACCGCAGCGCTCCGCCCCTCCTTCCTTCTCCGTCGATCCCAGCCGCAGTCGACGGCAGCCCGCGCCGCCTCCAGCGCCGCCCCCAGCGCCGCCGCCTCCGCCCGAGCGACGCGCCGCCCTCCGCCGCAGCTCCCCCGGCCGGCCTCCCCCGCCCTGGGCCGCCGCAGAGCCGCCGGAGCTCGCCTGAATACCTAACCCTAACCCTAATTCTGTTTAACTGTGTCGGACACAGGACACAGTGTCCTGTGTCGTGTCGGACACGGTTTGACTCCGGTTTTCGGGTCCCCTTCAGGTGCGTGTAACTTTTTGCTCGTAGCTCCGTTTTCGATTTCGTAAATTGCGTTGCGAAGCCTGTATGACCCTCTCGGTGTCCGGACAAACTGTTCGGGACATCGCGTCCTGTGGTGATCGCACACCGCGATCCAAAAACAGGAAAAACCCAGACCCTGTTTTACCCCGAAACCGTGTCCGCCCCGCCAAACGGGACAACTTGGTCGCGCGCGGTCTTTACAGACACGAGCGCCTCGTCGATACGGACGTGTGGGATTTCGCGGAAGCTGATTTGGGTGTGCGTGCACACCGGAATCAACGCGTATCCGCGGACATCGCCCCGTATCTGTCTTTTCTGCAATTCGACCTAACTTTGTGTACACACGTCGGATTGAAACGAAACTTGCACCATCGGACTCATAGCGATACGCTGGTCCTGTGGGCCAAGTTTGGTTTGATTCTGAGAACGTTGACGAAATCGCGTGTCGTGGGCCCCACAGGCCCCGCTCGACGGGCGATTTTGTGAACGGCTCATCGGAATTCAATTCTGAAAGTTCCGTTGGGTTCGTATCAGCGTTTCTGACCTGTTGACACTAAGTTTGGTAAATTTGGAGACCTTTGATCCGGACGCGTTTTTCGGTGCAAAGCGGGCCCACCGGTGGACCCCGTTTTGGCCCGAAACTGCCGTTTCTGTCCTTGTCTCCAAATTGGACCCAAGGACAGGAGTTTCTAGCTGATTGATATTTTCTGGATCTGATGGTGATATTTGTTTCAGCAATCGGAGTACCGCCTGCAATTCCAGCTGAAGTCAGAGCCGCAATTGGAACCGGAACCTCAGGCAAGTGTACCTTGCCAAACCCTGCAGCTTGCTAATTATTTTCTGGACTTAATCATGCAATATTGGACAAATAAAGCCTGCCAAATCTCAGTAATTCTTGACATAGTACTTTACTTGATTTCTTGCGAATTAAATATAAACATGTTTTAACTGCTTGACCTAGGAGACGTGTGATGTACTTAGTGTCCGATCATAGTCGGGTGCCAACGCCGTACGCGGGGTTGTGTAGCGTCACATAGACATGGATATCGAGACCCGATAATTCTCGTACTTGTCCTATCAAGTACACCAGAACCCAGGACACTTGACACTATTTCATGAGACAGAGTCTTCCTGAGACATTCAAGGTGATTCTGCATAGGATGCCTGTTATAGGACATAGACTTTACATTCTTAGACATTTTGATTCATAGCTACCAGACTTGCTGCATTAGTTATGATCCCGCTGACATGGACATGAGACGTTATGGTCATGGCTTGCGTGATTACATTGGGTGGGGAGAGACACACAGACTACAGGCTGATATTATATATATATAACATAGTATATATCATAGTGAAATTCATAGTTATTGCCGCTAACGGCTCCCCGACACAGAGCTTGTAGTAGCTTCAGTCTGAGATCTAGTGCTGCTCTCATATTGCATATCACATAGTTGGTTACTTAGTTTACCCTGCTGATTATCTTATTGCTGCACTGATATTCATTTGGCTTGAGTTTTTCTGTACCTTGCTATGTCCCCTGAGGACCTGGAATGGATGATGTCCCCAGGTACAGCTGAAGAGAACTACCCAGAAGTGTACGGTACCGGAGCACTCCTCGGAACAGAACCAGGAACAGAGGACGAGATAGTGGCCGAAGACTTCTCTTGAGCGCCGGCTTCAACTACTCAGTATTTACATTTTCCAGCATTTTAATTCCTGTCTTTTCTTAATTGTAACAGAATAATTCTCGGATTTGTTTCCCGAGATAACCTTATTTGACATTGCATATTTATTTCCATTGCATTATTTCTGGCAATTAATCTGTGTTATTCTGTGGATGAGATTAGAATTACCTGAGACTTGTAACATATTACTGCTAGACTACAGCTTAAGCATGCCCTGATGGACCCATTATATTGGGTTGTCCATCGGTGCGTGCTGCTGGCCATTGCTCACGTGCTCAGTCCCTCATCATTTTGGGACTGGGGCGTGACATGGTTTTTGTGGTGGCCCATGCAGGTCTACGACTAAATTGTTCGGTTTCAACTTAGGGACCGAACAGGCCTGCAATAAGATAGGATAAGTTTTTAGGATCTCATCCACTTGCTTGAATCGTTTTTGATCTCTATATCGACTTCAAATAATTTACTTGCATCTTGCCTTGATTCCCGTGCACCTCTTATTGGTTATTTTTGATACAGGAAAATGGACCCCCAAGAATGCAACGAGACTCCCGTCGGAACCCCACAAGCTACAGGTGTCACCTATGACGACGAAGTGACACCAGTCGGAGAAGTTCCACCAACTCAACAGAGCCAGCAGGCAGGTCAACCTACCTCTCGATTCCGACGTGATGACATTCCACCTCCGCCGCAGTTCGTCCCACCAACCCCCGTACTCCCACAAGGACAGCCAATTGACGGGCAGCAGATATTCCAAATGATCTACGCGATGATGCAAGCCCAGCAACAAGTCCAACACGAGGCTCAGCGTCGCGAAGCCAACTTCTGGAGGGACAGCATCGTAACTGTACTGGAGCAGGCCAACCTACCAGCTCGACGGCCATCTACAGGCTCTATCACTGACTTCCGCCAACTGAAGCCCCACACTTTCTCCGGCAAGGAAGAGCCCACAGAAGTTCACGAGTGGCTCACCAACATACGGCATCAACTTGAAGCAGCCGAGCTCCCCCGGGAACGCTGGATGACTGCTGTCCGAATGCAGTTGACAGGCAACGCGCACCACTGGTGGTTGTCTGAGGAGACGCGACTCGGACCAGACCGAGTCACTTGGGAGGAGTTCTCCAGACTCTTCCAAGAGATGTACATTCCGGCTATCGCACGATCCGAACTGTGGGACAAATTCAACCGTCTCACTCAGGACTCTATGACAGTGGAAGAGTACAACACGGAATTTATTCGTCTGAGCCGCTTCGCCCCAACCCTGATCCCGACGGAGGAAGAGAAGGCCGAAAAATTCTTCAACGGACTGAACATTGAGCTGCAGAAACTCATCGGATCCGTCGCACCTACCTCCTACTCGGATGTTCTCGCTGCAGCCCGACGCATGGAACGCGTCACCAGGAGAGAGTCTCGCCTTAAGCGGCCAATCACCTCAGCACCAGACAGAGCACCACCGGGAGAATCTGCAAAGAGAATTCACACGAACCAGCCACCTAGGGCAGCTTCGCAGACCCTTCCTACCTGTCACTACTGCGGCAAGATAGGCCATGTCGAGAAGGACTGCAGACGCAAGTTAGGGTTATGCTTGATTTGCGGGACCAATCAACACATAGCCAAGGACTGTCCTCAGCATCGAGATGGAGCACGAAGGGCAAACCAACCAGCTCTACCAGCACCGAGGCCACCTCTGGCACCTCAAGCAGCACTCTTCCAGCAAGCCCAGCAGCAGCAGAGGAATCCACCTCAAGGACGCGGACAAGCTTATGCGCTGACTGTGCAGGACGCTGATGCGAGTAAGTGATTCGTAGTTATCCGTTTTAGTCTTGTGTAGTTCGTGCCCGCTGGTTCGTGACCTCAGCCCCAACCTAGTAAATTGCAACCTGTTAATAATAACCTGGTTTTTATAAAAGTTGTAATTTTCTTGCTTTAACTAGATTTTCTCTGGAAAGTGCATAACTTTCCTTTTTAGGGAAACGGTATTTCCCTAAGTATCTCGTGATGTGTTTCGAACGATACCGTGTCATCTCTGTTGACCGGTTATTCTTTGATTGCGAGGACGCAATCCTCTTAAGGGGGGTAGATTGTAAACCCCCTGAATTTTCAAAATTTTAAAATCGGGATTTTTCACAATTTTCTGGAATTTTCTGAGATTTTTCTGTAATTTAAAAACAGGGTTTGAATTATTAAATGATTTTTAATTGATATTAAACAGTATTAAAATATTATGAAAATAATATTTTTGGGTGTAAAATGAAAAACTGGACTTAGGACAATTTTTCTGGAATTTATCGGACCCCAGACCTATTTTTAAATGCCTAAAAACTATTTATTTAATTAATTAATTAATTATTAATTAATTTCCTGTTTTTAAAGTTATTATTATAATTATTTTTTTAAATAAAAATAAACCCCGGCCCAGCCCGCTAGGTCCAGCCCAGCCCGTCCGCTGCGGGTCGGATCCGGGCCAACCCGCGACCCGAACCCGCAGCCCAAGACCCGCTCAGCTATCGGGTCGGGTCGGGTCGGCCAGACCCGAACCCGCGAACCCGACCCGACTCCTCCTCCTCCCCCGCACGAACCCACGACCCGCGGCGGCCCGACTTTTCCGCCGCCCCGCCCGGCCGCGCGCCGCTCGCCCGCGCCCACGTCCACCCCACGCCCCCGCGAGCTCCGCCTTCCCCGCGCCCACGTCCTCCGTCCGTCTCGGCCCCCAGCCCCTCGCTCCACCGCTATAAAACCCCTCCCCGATTCTCTTCTCCGGCCAGACTCCACCCCGCCGTCCACCACTCTCCGCCGCCCGCCTCCGCCCTAGCAGCGCCTGCCGCCGTACCCCCACCGCCATCGACGCCCGGACCGGCCAGCCACCGCAGCGCTCCGCCCCTCCTTCCTTCTCCGTCGATCCCAGCCGCAGTCGACGGCAGCCCGCGCCGCCTCCAGCGCCGCCCCCAGCGCCGCCGCCTCCGCCCGAGCGACGCGCCGCCCTCCGCCGCAGCTCCCCCGGCCGGCCTCCCCCGCCCTGGGCCGCCGCAGAGCCGCCGGAGCTCGCCTGAATACCTAACCCTAACCCTAATTCTGTTTAACTGTGTCGGACACAGGACACAGTGTCCTGTGTCGTGTCGGACACGGTTTGACTCCGATTTTCGGGTCCCCTTCAGGTGCGTGTAACTTTTTGCTCGTAACTCCGTTTTCGATTCCTCAAATTGCGTTGCGAAGCCTGTATGACCCTCTCGGTGTCCGGACAAACTATTCGGGACATCGCGTCCTGTGGTGATCGCACACCGCGATCCAAAAACAGGAAAAACCCAGACCCTGTTTCACCCCGGAACCGAGTCCGCCCCGCCAAATGGGACAATTTGGTCGCGCGCGGTCTTTACAGACACGAGCGCCTCGTCGATACGGACGTGTGGGATTTCGCGGAAGCTGATTTGGGTGTGCGTGCACACCGGAATCAACGCGTATCCGCGGACATCGTCCCGTATCCGTCTTTTCTGTAATTTGACCTAACTTTGTGTACACACGTCGGATTGAAACGAAACTTACGCCATCGGACTCGTAGCGATACGCTAGTCCTGTGGGCCAAGTTTGGTTTGATTATGAGAACGTTGACGAAATCGCGTGTCGTGGGCCCCACAGGCCCCGCTCGACGGGCGATTTTGTGAACGGCTCATCGAAATTCAATTCTGAAAGTTCCGTTGGGTTCGTATCAGCGTTTCTGACCTGTTGACACTAAGTTTGGTGAATTTAGAGACCTTTGACCCGGACGCATTTTTCGGTGCAAAGCGGGCCCACCGGTGGACCCCATTTTGGTCCGAAACTGCCGTTTCTGCCCTTGTCTCCAAATTGGACCCAAGGACAGGAGTTTCTAGCTGATTGATATTTTCTGGATCTGATGGTGATATTTGTTTCAGCAATCGGAGTACCGCCTGCAATTCCAGCTGAAGTCAGAGCCGCAATTGGAACCGGAACCTCAGGCAAGTGTACCTTGCCAAACCCTGCAGCTTGCTAATTATTTTCTGGACTTAATCATGCAATATTGGACAAATAAAGCCTGCCAAATCTCAGTAATTCTTGACATAGTACTTTACTTGATTTCTTGCGAATTAAATATAAACATGTTTTAACTGCTTGACCTAGGAGACGTGTGATGTACTTAGTGTCCGATCATAGTCGGGTGCCAACGCCGTACGCGGGGTTGTGTAGCGTCACATAGACATGGATATCGAGACCCGATAATTCTCGTACTTGTCCTATCAAGTACACCAGAACCCAGGACACTTGACACTATTTCATGAGACAGAGTCTTCCTGAGACATTCAAGGTGATTCTGCATAGGATGCCTGTTATAGGACATAGACTTTACATTCTTAGACATTTTGATTCATAGCTACCAGACTTGCTGCATTAGTTATGATCCCGCTGACATGGACATGAGACGTTATGGTCATGGCTTGCGTGATTACATTGGGTGGGGAGAGACACACAGACTACAGGCTGATATTATATATATATAACATAGTATATATCATAGTGAAATTCATAGTTATTGCCGCTAACGGCTCCCCGACACAGAGCTTGTAGTAGCTTCTGCCTGAGATCTAGTGCTGCTCTCATATTGCATATCACATAGTTGGTTACTTAGTTTACCCTGCTGATTATCTTATTGCTGCACTGATATTCATTTGGCTTGAGTTTTTCTGTACCTTGCTATGTCCCCTGAGGACCTGGAATGGATGATGTCCCCAGGTACAGCTGAAGAGAACTACCCAGAAGTGTACGGTACCGGAGCACTCCTCGGAACAGAACCAGGAACAGAGGACGAGATAGTGGCCGAAGACTTCTCTTGAGCGCCGGCTTCAACTACTCAGTATTTACATTTTCCAGCATTTTAATTCCTGTCTTTTCTTAATTGTAACAGAATAATTCTCGGATTTGTTTCCCGAGATAACCTTATTTGACATTGCATATTTATTTCCATTGCATTATTTCTGGCAATTAATCTGTGTTATTCTGTGGATGAGATTAGAATTACCTGAGACTTGTAACATATTACTGCTAGACTACAGCTTAAGCATGCCCTGATGGACCCATTATATTGGGTTGTCCATCGGTGCGTGCTGCTGGCCATTGCTCACGTGCTCAGTCCCTCATCATTTTGGGACTGGGGCGTGACATATCTATTGTGATTGATTCTATTTTAGTAGACTTTAAGACGCATCGTTGTCCCGAGTATAATTATCTCCCTTTTGTCCTTGTTTGTACTACTTGTTATTTCGGGTTGACCACATTGGTTTTGTATTGTTAGATCTCATAGCAAAGACATATGATCTACTTATACTTTCACGGATGACCGTACTTAGAGGACTTCGACACCAGATCTTGAATGGGTTCTTTTTTTCCTCTTCTATTTGCATTTTTGTATGTGGCGTGTAGCTCAAGACAAGTGTTTAACCCTTGTAATCGGGAGCATGTTGCCTCCATCTTTGGTGACATGATTGTATATTCTTGGTCTAAAGCCACCCAAGCATTAGATTTTGGGTTCAATTTTTTTTTTCTTAGGGAATCATATTTGTAGAATAAGTTTATGCTAGTTTCAATCTATTTTAATTTAAGAATAGCTTCTTTTGTACCTAAAGTCTAAAAAAATTTAATTTTAGAAGAGGTCAAACAACTTATTTTCCACTATGTTTTCATATGATATATTTGTTTATTAAATTTATGTTTTCTTAGGATATAATTTAAGAATAGCTTCCTCGGACGATCCAGTACCTGCAAGCAAGCAAACTGTTGGTGGGTCAGCACTTTAATAAGTACTGGTGAGTATAAATAACTGAACAGAAGCAAACATTCACTAAAATTAACACTAAGTAATTATGTTATAAAATATTATATTACTAGTGATCTTTCTAGTTTTACCTATGTTCGTTACATGCAGTACAGGAACGGAGTCATATTACTTTCTTTTTGGAAACATCTTTGAAAACATAGTTCATATTGATTCATTCAAGCATACAAGACAAGCCGATCGTTCTATAATCAGGGTGTGCGCAGCGTGTCTCGTGAGCTATACTCAAAGACTCTAGAGACAAATGCACATCTAGGGACTATCCTTTATCAAGCCATTCGATAGGTTCGATACGTTCAATCAATTCGATAGGTTCAATATTTTTTCTTTCTTTCAATCGATAGGTTCAATAGCATACAATACAAGTTACTTAAACAGTTATATCTTTCAAACATCAATGACAAGCAAAACGTGGCACGATTATTCTATCTCTTTTAGCTTGTTTAGCATACGATGAGAACATATGAACATTCTTTTACTCTTGTTTATTAGCATGGCAGCGGTTCATTCGATAGCGGTATCCGTGTAACTAAGTATGCAACATTCAATTCTTTAACTTAGCATAGTAATGGTTCTATCTCTTTAGACAAACAAAGAAGTTCTCTAGTTAAGCAAGCATGTTCTCGTTCTATTATTCTCATGCGATCGTTATCTTTTTAAGCAGACAAGCATTGCAAAAACTCAGATATATTATTAAGGCGTGCAAGAATCAGAGAATGAAGTTCTTCCCACTCACATAGATCAATCGTCTTGTGTTTCTATCGGGAACTCTCCGAGAAGACTTACACTCGAGTCAACAAACCGATATCTCTTGTACACAGTACGCCCCCTGTAAGTCATCGCCCCCTCCCTCTCTCTCGCGCCATAACCGTCGTTGCCGAGTTCGAGGGCTTCGACGTTGAGGAGCTCGATCCCGATCCCGAAGAGGAAGATGGGGGAGGAGGAGAAAGAGGGGGGGGGGGGGTTCCGGTTGCCCCCGAGGGCGTGGGTGGGGGTGGGGGCGTGTGGGAGGGCAGAACGAGGGGGAGCGGTCTGGGAAGAAGATGAAAGGAAAAAAAATTTGGTCAAAAATTAACAGTTAAAGCCGTTAACTGTTAGTTTCAGTCAAAAGTTGGAGGTGTCATACATTATGGTAATTGGATGGAGTACATCTTAAATATGGATAAATAAAGTGTTGTGTAACTCAAATTGTCTCTTTCAAAAATTAGGAACTAATGAGTTCCTCTAGGAGTTTTGATAAACAAAATATTACATAAAACTCCCTGCCTAACTTTGAATAATGAAGCACCACATGTAAACATATAAATGACATTTATTTATACTCCTATATAATAGTAAAAACGTTTTACTATAAAAGTTTTTGTTCCATTTTTTTACAGAATTTTTTGTACAGAGAATAAAAGTATTAATAAATTATATTCAGAGGCAAAAGTTCAAAAAAATTGGATGAAGAGAACAAATACACAATTGTTAAGTGCGTTTTGCTTCTCACGTATTAAAAAAATAAAATAAAAATAGAAAACGCACGTAGTAGGCGCATTTTCCAAAAAAAATATATTGAAAACACATATAGTACGTGCGTTTTAAATTTTTTTTTCGAAAACACACGTACTAAGTGTGTTTTGAACCAAAATTATATATTTTTTATGCTTAGAATAATAAATAAAAAAATAAAGTTGAACACGCACATGGTACCATGTGCGTGTAGTTTTTTTTTTTGACAATATATCTATGTTCCATTATTTGCAATATGGTCCATTCCATATGCATTTTTTTTATTTTGTTCATATATTATCCATTATTTGTAATATGGTCAATTAATCAAATTTTAAGTTGAAAATGCATATGGAATGGACCCTATTGCAATTAGGAACATAGATGACCAAAAAAAATAAAAATACACACGCACATGGTACGTGGGTTTTCAATTTAATATTTTTTAAAATTAATTTGAGCTCAAAACGCAATTAGTATGTGCGTTTTCGAAAAAAAATACATTTTCGAAAAAATAAAAACTTGAAAATATCTATTTTCAATATAAATTTTTTGTTGAAAACGCACATACTACGTGCGTTTTCGATTTTTTTTTTAATACGCGAGAAGCAAAACGCACTTAACAAGTGCATATTTGTTCTCTCCATCAAATTTCTCCGAACTATTTTCTCTGAATATAATTTATTAATACTTATTCTCTATACAAATTTTTTTTTATACTAATTATTCATAAAATTTTACATTTACAATGAAATAATTATATACATTTTTTTTTTTAGTGGAACTATTGTTTTTTTCCTAATCTATAAAATACTTGGTGCGTATATATACCAAGTCACTATTAATGGGAGAGGCAGTAAAATGCTTTTAGTCCCAGTCCCCCTCCATCTTCCCCCTTCCTCTTTCCCCCAATTTCTCTGATAAAAGAGCTTTTTTTTTCTTTTTTTTAAAGATCGAACGAAGTTCACAATTCAACTGAAGATCCAGGTTGGAAATATGATGGGCGACGGTGTGAAGAACGTGCTGACGAGGCCGCTGCAGCTGGCGGACCAGGTGACGAAGTGGGCCGACGACGCCCAGAGCTTCAAGCAGGAGTGCCAGGAGCTCAAGTCCAAGACCGAGAGGCTCTCCTCCCTCCTCCGCCAGGCCGCTCGCGCCGACCTCTACGAGCGGCCCACCCGCCGCATCATGGACGACACCGAGCAGGCCCTCGACCGGGCCCTCGCCCTCGTCTCCAAGTGCCGCCGCGCCACGGGCCCCATGAAGCGCCTCTTCACCCTCATCCCCGCCGCCGCCTTCAAGAAGACCTCAACCCACCTCGACAACTCCCTCGGCGACGTCTCCTGGCTCCTCCGCGTATCCGCCGGCGGCGGCGACGACGACTCCAGCGGCGGCGACATGCACCTCGGCCTCCCCCCCATCGCCCAGAACGAGCCCATCCTCTGCCTCATCTGGGAGCAGATCGCCACGCTCCACACCGGCACCCCCGACTCCCGCGCCGACGCCGCCGCCTCCCTCGTCTCCCTCGCCCGCGACAACGGCCGCTACGTAAAGCTCATAATCGAGGAGGACGGCGTCGGCCCTCTGCTCCGTCTCGTCAAGGACGGCCCGACCGATGCGCAGGAGAGCGCCGCGAGGGCAATCGGCCTCCTCGGCCGCGACCCCGAGAGCGTCGAGCGGATGGTGCTGTGCGGCGTGTGCTCGGTGTTCGCCAAGGTGCTCAAGGAGGGCCCCATGAAGGTCCAGGCCACCGCCGCGTGGGCCGTGTCGGAGCTCGCGGCTAACCACCCCAACTGCCAGGACGCCTTCGCGCAGAACAACGTCATCCGGCTTCTCATCAGCCACCTCGCGTTCGAGACCGTTGAGGAGCACAGCAAGTACACCCTCCATTCCCTCGCCACCGCGGTTCCTTTGGCGGCTGCTGCTGCTGCTGCCGCCGACGCCACGGAGCAGGTCCTTGTGAAGCATCCGCTCGGCCAACACGCCAACAAGAACCATATGCATACCGTGGTGCAGTCGACCATGGCCGCCAAGTCCTCTAGCAACCATAGCAATAACACTAGTACTAGCAGTAGCAACAATGTCGGCGGCAAGCAGCAGAGTAGCCACCTCCACCACCACCTCTCCGGCGCCAGCATTAGAGGGAGGGAGCTTGAGGACCCCGCCACCAAGACTTACATGAAAGCCATGGCCGCTAAGGCCCTGTGGCACCTCGCCAAGGGGAACGCCGGCGTCTGCAAGCGCATTACCGAGTTCAAGGCCCTCCTGTGCTTCGCCGTCCTCTTGGAGAAGGGCACCGACGAGGTCCGGTACAACTCCGCGATGGCCCTGATGGAGATCGCGCGAGTGGCCGAGAAAGAGACCGAGCTCCGCCGCTCGGTCTTCAAGCCCAACTCCCCCGCGGCGAAAGCGGTTGTCGACCAGCTGCTGCGCATCGTGGAGAAGGCGGACTACGACGAGGTCCTCCTTGTGCCCTGCATCGTCGCGTTAGGGTGCCTGTCCCGGACCTTTCGGGCCACCGAGACGAGGATCATAGGTCCGCTGGTGCGGCTGCTCGACGAGAGGGAACCGGCGGTGTCGAAGGAGGCCGCGATAGCCTTGACCAAGTTTGCGTGCGACGAGAACTATCTGCGCGTCGACCACTGCAAGTCCATCGTCGATTGCGGAGGGGTCAAGCATCTGGTGCAGCTGGTCTTTTTCGGGGATGCGATGGTCCGGGTTGCCGCACTGGTGCTCCTGTGCTACATCGCGTACCACGTGCCGGAGAGCGAGCCGCTGTCCGACTCGGAGGTTGGCAACGTGCTCGAGTGGGCTTCGAAGCAGGGGTACATGGTACTAGATCCCTTATTGGATACCCTCTTGCCAGAGGCCAAGGGAAGGGTGGAGCTCTACAAAAGCACTTTCGGATACCATTGATGATGAAAATTCATTGGTTACGGATCGTTTCTGAGTGATCGTTAAAAGGTGATGACAATTGAGTTGATTCATTTCTAGTTGAGTAAGATGGTAACAGAAGAGTTGGTAGTTCGGGATGGAAAGTGCAACTCATGATTGAGATTGATTCAATGCATACATGGATTTTAAGTCATATGAGCCTAATAAAAAAATACCCTACTTTTGGGTTGATTCCTCGACGAGGAGGGGGTCATTGCTTGGCGCTCGGTAAAAGGAGAGAGAGTGTACATACACCAAAACCAGTTCTGTTTTGAATTAAAGATTAGCAAGAAGAATGAGGTTCTGCAAGTCTTATTTGTTGTTTAAATTAAATTGCAGAATGTTGAACTATCCAAACTGGAACAATAGAAGTCTGTGTTTGTTTCTTTGTTATACGCATCTCAACTGTTTGGTAAAGAGAAGACAGGCAAGTCCAACTGGAAATTCCTGCCATATAGCAACCATGTCAGAAATATGACGACTTCTTCTTTCAAGTGTTTCAGTTTAGGTTATAGAACACGGCACATATTCTGATATGTATATAGAATACGGAAAATTTCACTGAGAGCATAAAATTTTAATATATTTATAAAAAAAGCAATAAAGTTTCAAAATTTACAATAAAAGCATTAAAACGCCCTTTGGAAGGGCGTTTTACGCTTTTCCGTCGTTATATTTTAACTCCGTTAACGGAACAGAAAAAAAAAAAAAATTATAAATAAAATAATACAAAACGCCCTTTCGAAGGGCGTTTTATATTGTTTATTAATTTTTTTTTTTCTCCCTCCTCTCTCTCTCCTCTCCTCTCTCCAAGTCTCTCTCTTCTTTTAATTTCTCTCCTCTCTCCAAGTCTCTCTCGACCGGCTTGCTGCAGGCTGAGGAGGGAGAGGGAGAGAGACAGCGGGAGAGGGAGAGGGAGAGGGAGAGAGGAGAGAGACAGAGGGAGAGGGAGAGGGAGAGGAGAGAGACAGCGGGCGAGGGAGAGAGAGCAGAGACAGCGAGAGCGGGAGAGCGGAGAGGGAGAGAGAGAGGAGAGACAGCGGGAGAGGGAGAGAGAGAAGGGAGAGAGACAGCGGGAGAGGAATAGAGAGAGAGGGGGGAGAGTGAAGAAAAAGAAAAAATAATATATTTAAATAAAAACGCCCATTAGAAGGGCGTTTTTCCTAGGAAAAACGCCCTTTCTAAGGGCGTTTTTTATTTAAATATTATTTTTTTTTCGCAGAAAGACACGTGGCAGCAGTATAAAATAAAAAAAATAATAAAAAATTACAAAACGCCCTTTCGAAGGGCGTTTTGCTTTAAAATTTTTTTTTTTTTTTTCACGAGAAAGACACGTGGCAGGAGGAATAAAATAATTAAAAAAAAAAAAAAAAAAATACAAAACGCCCTTTCGAAGGGCGTTTTGCTTTAAATAATATTTTTTTTTTTCAGGGTTCTCTCTCCTCTTTCCGAAAAAAAATTAAAATATTAATAAAAAATTAATAAAAAATAAAAAAATTAATAAAAAATTTAAAAAAATATTAAAAAATTTAAAAAAAATGTAAAACGCCCTTGTGAAGGGCGTTTTACATTTTTTTAATATTTTTTTTCATGAAAAAAATTAAAAAATTAATAAAAAATTAATAAAAAATTTAAAAAATTAATAAAAAATTAAAAAAAAATTAAAAAAAAATTAAAAAATTAAAAAAAATGTAAAACGCCCTTGTGAAGGGCGTTTTATATTTTTTTAATATTTTTTTCCCCGAAAAAAATTAAAAAAATAATAAAAAAATAAAAAAATAAAAAAATAATAAAAAAATAATAAAAAAATAATAAAAAAATTTTAAAAATTTTAAAAAAATTAAAAAAATTGTAAAAGTGCGTTTTACATTTTTTTTATATTTTTTTTTGGGAAAAAAATTAAAAACTAATTAAAAATTAAAAAAAATAAAACAAATAAAAAAATTTAAAAATTTAAAAATAAATTAAAAATAAATTAAAAAATTAAAAAAAATTAAAAAAAAAGACTTTGACCTCTTGGGCACCGCTTGCTTCTTGATGGGCTTGTTCATGTCCGACGTCGAGAAGGAATCCCGGTGCAACATGACTCCTCCCAGGCCGTCTAGCACCACCGGATGTCGAGGAGATGTTGTTGTTGCCGGTGGCGAGGATCTGCCCCCTTCCTCTCTTAAGCACCAGTTGCACACCCGATAGTGCTCCTCCTTCGGGTACGAATTGCTGCAATACCTGTTTTAAGGAAAAATCAGAATATATATATATATATATATATATATATATATATATATATATATATATATATATATATATTTATTTATTTATTTTCTCTTTCTCAGCAAAGTAAATATATATATATATATATATATATATATATATATATATATATATATATATATATAAATATAAATATATATTTTACTTTGCTGAGAAAGAGAAAATAAATAAATAAATAAATAAATATATATATATATATATATATATATATATATATATATATATATATATATATATATATATATTACTTTGAGTAGGAGAGAGAGGAGAGGAGAGAGAGGAGAGAGAGGGGAGCGGACGGACAGGAGAGAGGAGAGAGAGGAGAGAAGAGAGAGGGGAGAGAGAGAGGAGAGAAGAGAGAGGAGAGAGGAGAGAGAGGAGAGAAAATATTAAAATAAAATAAAAATATAAAACGCCCTTCGGAAGGGCGTTTTATATTTTTTTTTATTTTTTTTTAATGAACCGTTAACGGAAGCTAACGGAAAAGCGTAAAACGCCCTTCGGAAGGGCGTTTTAATGCTTTTTATGTAAATTTAGAAACTTTTATGCTTTTTTTATAAATATATTAAATTTTTATGCTCTCACTGAAATTTTCCGTATAGAATAAGGTATTTTAAATATAGATTAAATTATAACATGATATCTTTAACTATCCAAAATGTTCAACATTATATCATAAATTTTGATAGATGCTAATTTAATACCCTAGGAAAAAAAAGACACTAACTTGTCCCTCTCTCTCTCTCTTTTCCCTCCTTCTCCGGCGAGCCCCCCCCCTCCTCCGGCGCCGACGATCGGGGGGGGGGGGAGGGGTGGAGGCATAGAAGTAGGCGGCGACAGCATCAGCTGGAGGCCACACAGATGGGAGGTGAGGCGGAGGGGGGGAGGTGCGCAAGGTTGGCCGAGGGACGCGGGGGAGGACGTAAGCGGGGGGTCGGCCGCGGAGGCGCGGGCGGGGTCGTCGGTGGGTGCGGGGATCACCGGAGGACGTTGCCGAAGAAGGAGAGGGGAGGGGAGGGGAGGGGTGGGGGTGGGGAAGGGGGGTCCTCTTAAAATTTTAGATATCAACATGAAAATTATTATATAATTGAAAGTATTAAGTTAGTACCTATCAAAATTAAGTTGAACATTTTGGATAGTTGAGGGTATCAAATTGTAATTAAGTCTTAAATAAATTTTAGATATTGGTAGGACAGGAATATAGTTATTTATACACATGAAAACATATATATTTTAATATTCAAGGTGTGTCAAAGGGCGGGCCGTCCGGAACCTGGTTCGGGCAAACCAGGTCCGGGACGGCTCGAACCCGATCAACGGATCGGCCCGCTCCAGCCCACTCCCTCCACGGGTCCGGGCTGGATCGGAGGATCAAACCCGCATGTCCGACCCGACACGTTGTGTGCTCTGTTCGGGCCGAGCCGAATTCGGACGGCCCGGTTGGACCGGTCCGATTCTGGCCCGTTCAGGTCCGGTTCGGTCCTATTCGGCTGGATTTTTAATTTTTTTTTATAAGTTATTCAAGTTATAAATTTATATCTATATAAATAACTTCTATATAAATAACTTCTTTAAATTTCAAGTTATAAATTTATATTTAAAATCAAAAAAATAAATGTACACATTTTTTACAAGTTATTCAAAAAAAAATTAAAAAAAATACAACTTATAAATACTTAGATTTTAATTTATACTTTAAGTTATATAAATATTGATATAAAAAAATTAAATAAATTTTCTAACAAATAAATTTATAAATTTTAAATTATATTAAACATATAACTTATAAATTTCAAATTATACTTAACATATAACTTATAAATTTCAAATAAATTTATACTTAAAGTTATATAAAAAACTTTCTAACAAATAACTTATAAATTTTAAATTATACAAAAATAACCTAGTAACAAAAAACCTATAAATTTTAACTTGAATTTATTAACATATAAGTTATATCATATAGATTATATATAAAAAATATATAAATAAACGTAAAATAATAAATAAAATAAAATTGGGTCGGCCCGATCCGATCGTGAACCGGTCTGGACCCAGACCAGTTCGGTTCAGTCCTCTCCTGACCGGTCATGGGTCCGGACTGGATTGAGATTATTTCTGACCGGACCGGACCGATCCGTCTCTCCTTTCGAGTTGAGTCCGATCCAGACTGAATCCGATTAAATTCGGTTTACTCGAGCCGGACCGGTCCGGACCGACCCAATACACACCATGAAATAATATCTATATCCATATTTAAACAGGTTTCGATACATAACTAGCTTCTAAAAGGGCTATGCTAGGATTACAACCAAATGTCTACAACTCTTTTACAACCGTCACGTGGCGACCATGTGACGGCTGGCGACCACGTGACGGCTGTCAATTGGAGAAGAGGGAAGATGTGGGATCCGATGACTGTCCGAGTGGTCGTTACATGGTCGAAACGTCACATAACAGATGTTTATTGGGGAAAAAGTGGGACGGGGAAGTGTTGTAAGAAGGTTGTAAGCATTTGGTAGTAAACTTAGCATTATTGTTTCTAAAAATTTCTAAAGATTATTCTTCTTAAACAAATGTTACTTTATTATTTCTATATTATGTTTCATATATTCACAAACGTGTGTCCGACAGGAGTAACCTTTTGCAATATAGGTTTCAATTTAATATTAGCAAACAAGTATAATATTGAATTGAATAGGTTGTTGAGACTATGATGACGAGTAATGCTGGAAGTTGTTTTGTTGTTGCTTGAGTCCTGCACTTTGGAAACTCCCATATATTAAAACAATCAAACCCCATATGTTAAAACAATCAAACAAGCGTAAACGAACTCAGAGTGAGAAAAGATATAACTTTTCTGGCTGGACAAAGATTTCGTGATCAAATCATGGAAGAGGTGTGAGGACACTGGACAAAGACTTCCTCGTTTGAATCCCTCTTCTTGAAGAAGGAGAAAAATGAATACATGTAGACTTTGTGAGATGGCCGTCCGATTGGAGTGTTCATACTAATAACATTAATGGAGCTGCTGCAATTGACCCTCCTAGCTTCCGTAGGATGAGAATGGATGGAAAATGAAGCTGTTGCAGCTGGCCTTCCTTGGATGGGATGGAACTAAGTAGCTGAACTTTCGATTTTATTAGGTAAACTAGGTTGGCAAGTGGGCTGTATATATATAAATAATTTGGGTTGGCTGAGTCTACCCAGCCCACCAATAGATCCGTCCATGGCCTGTGAGTTTGGTACTCTGGTCGTCTTCATCCTCACTGTTTGTGAAAAGAAAATCAAGTCCAAACTCTTTAGATACTAGCACTCTGCAGAATGTTTGTGGGATGAATTTAGTTTGAAGCAGTTCTAACAGATTACTGTGAGTGATCAGAAGTGGTGTTGATAGTTGTCAAAGTTGGGAATATGTTAGAAATATGAATGCCCACTTCGAGTGTCACGGAAAAGTTAGGCCCTGGCATCGGATTAGGTGGGATATGTTGTGTCTTGGTTTTGTCGTTTGACTTGATAAGAGTTTTATTGGATAACTTGCCAGTGTTGACTGAGATCAGCTGTCAGTTTGATATTATGTCCTTCCTTAATAGCTTGATGGATCTGGTTGGTGTTAGAAAAAACACACACACACTCCGACAGAGAGGAGATCTAATATCGGACTGAATAAGTGGGACAACAGATCTGCTCTCGTTGGTGTTTTAAAAAAAAATACACACGCACAAGTTATGTCGTCAAGGAATAAGAGGTAGGACAGTAAAAGTTGTGGGATTGTACAAGGCCAAAAATTCCGTAAGACATTAAATTTTTTAACCTCCGTGGATATTACTAAATTGAAATCTCCAATTTTGATTTAGATCTCCCTATTTTTTTTAGAAACCGAATTAACATGATCCTTAGGTTATCTCCAATGAGGATTTCTAAAATTGATTCTATCATACTTGACATTGTACTTTTAGAAAATTTCTATCCTAGTTGACAGAGTTTCTACAAAGAAATTGAAAAAAGAAAAATCTCTAATGGTTCTTTATTTCAATCCTATGTGGCAAAAAATAAAGGGTCAATTTAATGTTTTAGACCATCTCCAATGGAGTTTTCTAAAATTTAGATTATATCCTACTTGTTATTGTATTTTAATAAAATTTCTATCCTAGTTGGTAGAGTTTCTATATAGAAATTGCAAAAAAAAAAAAAAATACTTCAATGGTTCTACATTTTTATCCTACGTGAGAGAAAATAAAATAATCAATTTAATAATGTAGGACTTAATATTAATTGTCACGAGAGAATTTCTTTGAGGGTTTTTACACGTAGAAATTCTCATAGAAATTCTCTATCATACATGAATGCTACGTAAGATAAAAATTGTGATAGAAACTACGGATTTTTTCAAACAAAGAGACGAAATTTCACCCAATTGCAGTTGAAGGGAGAAGTTTCAAAACTTTTCAAAGAACAGGACGACTCGCCAACTGAGTTGGCGGAGACAGATATAATTTGGGGCCCGCAAACTCAGCTGACGAGGGCTGGCAAGTAATGGGGAGCGTTCGCCACCTCAGTTGGCGGGTGGGAAATTGGGTGTGGCCCGCCAACTGAGTTGGCGTGGGGGATGTGTGGTTGGCGTTAGGAGATGGAAAATTATAGCCGTTTGTGGGGTGTGGGTGGGGTGTGTGTGGGGGGGGGGGGGAGAATTATAGCCGTTGCACAACGGCTAATTCAAGGACAACGTTGCACAACTCGCCAATTTAATTATCGAGTTACTTTCTATATATACCACCCAGAGCTCCAAATGAATCTTCATCAGACTCTCTCCCCGCCTCAATTAAATCCTTCAGCACTCTCTCGCTCTCTACCCTCTAGCAAAACCTCCAGCACTCGCTCTGTCTCCCTCTAGCAAAAGAAAATTCTGCTTGTACCCAAACTTTTTCTCAGTTTCTTCTAGCCAAAGTTCTCAGTCGTCATGGATCGTAGCGTAAGAATAATATGCTCGCACGGTGGTACAATAAATGGGTTAAATTACGAAAGAGGAGAAACCTAATTTTTTTCAACTTACCCGAATATTAGTTTTGACAATATACATAATCTTATTATTGAACGTTGTTCTATTTATTATGATTTTATTCTAAAGTCTATTTTTGGTCCTAATTATTTTTTGATATATAGTGAAGATGCATGAAATTATATTCTTGAGATTAATTCACAATCACAGTATATAAAAATATATATTATTAAAGTAGTAGCAACATTAGATAATATAAATAGTGAATGTTTTTCTGAATACCAGCATGTTAGTTTGGGTGCTAGTTCTTCTCAACAAATTATTTTATTTTTCCAAGAAAGTCATTCATCAGATGAATCTAACCATGATGAGGATAGTGACAACGACAATGGGAATAGTGATGATTTAATTAAAAATATAGATTATGCGATAGATGATGATGTTGTAAAAGCTATCACTGATGAATTATTTATAGGACAATCATTCCCTAGTCATTCTAAATTTAGAAGCTTTATAAGTAATTTAGCAATTAAATATAATTTTAGTTGTTCAGCTAGTGCTATGAATAATGCTCGTGGAATTATATATAGTTGTGATCAACCAAATTGTAATTAGAGAGTATATGTCAAATCCATTGGAAATATCGATATAGTTAAAGTTAGTACATTAGAAAATAGTCATTCTTGTTTAGGAAGACTTACAACATGACGTCATCGACTAGCTACCGCTGCATGGGTTAAGACCATGATAATTGACATTATTAGAGATAACCAGTCATATAGTTCATGACAAATTGTTAAAGATATATATAGGGAGCACTGTATACATGTTAGTTATTTCAAAGCCTGGAGAGCCCGAGAGACAACATTAGTTGAAATTAATGGTAGTTACGATGAGGCATACGCTAGTCTTGAGGAATATTGTTATAGAATTATGGAGACGAATCCAGCTAGTGCATGTTTTCTTAAAACTGCAAAAAATAATAGCTTTCAAATAATTTTTATTTATTTTAAGACATGTATTGACGGATTTTTAAGGGGATATTTTTCGGTTATTAGTACTGATGCTACATTTTTTTCGTCCAAAAATCAAGGTATTTTATTTATTGCTTGTGCTCACGATCCTAACTATCAATTATATCCTATTACTTATGATGTTCCTGAATGTGAGAATAGTGATTCTTGGTCTTGGTTTTAAACTCTCTTAGAATATCTTTTGAAAGTTCTTTTATTGATTGGAGTATAATTTTATTTATATCTGATAAGCAAAAATGATTAATAAATGCTATGCGTGCTATTTTTTTGCATCTTCTCATTTTTTTTGTATTCAATATTTTAAACAAAACATGAAAAAAGTTACGAAAGAACAAACATTTCAAAACTTGTTAGACTTGCTTGCTAGATCATACAATAAAATAGATGTATAAAGTTTCGCAACCTAGGCACGCACGGCATCACGTCCGGGGGACGACTATCGATTATACGAAATTGCGGCGTGACTGTAGTGCCCCGTTTCCCCTATTCGGGGAGCGCGGCTAAGAAATACAAGACGGTATCATTCGATCGGGATAGATTGAATCAAGAACTCATCCTCGTTATGGATTTGCTTCTTCGGAATCGATTCCCATATTTAGGGGACCGTGCCCCCAGGATCGACTTAGCGGCAGAGTCAGGAGGGACCTCTCCGCTACATCTTTTGTTGCCTATTTTTTGTTGTCGCTTGTTGCTTTCGTGCCTTGAGTTGATTTTTGAATTTGCTTGAGATTTCTTGAATATTTTCGATGGATTTTATTATTTTCGTTCGTTGAACTGTACTTCAATTTTGATATTGGAAAGAATGGAAGAGTTATTGATCAGCTGTTCGTGGCAATGCAGGTGAATGAACAGTAGGCGACGCTAGAGCGGAGTCCTAAAGCATCTATTTCCTTCTTCCTTCCAACAAACTTGTGAGTGGCTTATATTCGATTCAGTTGGCCCTTCTTCCAGTCTTCACATCTAAAATCTTGTATTCTTGCTTGCCCCGATCAGACGATACTAAGTAATAACTAAAAGATATCAAGATAAAAAGGAATAGACTTGGATTATTTTGCTTGTCAATCAAACTTGTGAACGGTTACCTATGCATGCTAGTTCATTTAGAATGTTCATCATATGCTTCAATTTTAGTTAGAATGTATACTTCTTCTATAAATTGTGCTATGCATATAGAACACACTCTGCTATGTGATATATTGATCAGAAAGATTATGCAAAACCGTTTATGTTATGGAACTAGTATTGTGCTCGAAATTTGCCTTAAACTGCATGAATTGATGGAAAAACATAACGAACATCGTTGATCACGGATAACTTGTGCACAAGATTTTGCGGTTTTGCGGACGGTCACTGGGGCGCTAGGACCGATCCGATCCGGACGGAACATATGGAATAGCCAGTCTGTTAGAGGAAGGAAATGGCATATGGCGGGGCTCGCCACCTGCGTCGCATATCATTTTCTATCCCGTAACTATAACTCGTCCCTTCGTGGCATTATGCCAGTGATCCTTCCGTATATTTAAACCTGTTGCAAACTAACTTGTCTTCGTGGCAGGGAAGGACATGGTAAGTATTATATAGGTAGTTCAGACGGGCAGGTAAATATTACCGAACGGTGGCAAGTATTTCATTGATTTCTATATATATTGCTTGCTGTAAAATAAACTAAGGCAATATAGAAAGACCATAAATAATATGCATGCTTCATATAAATAAAGTGTTGATTGGTATAGTTGGGTTAGCTTACCTTCACTAGTACGTTTCGATGTACTGACCCTCGTTGAAACAGGTTCCCCGCGCTAAGGAGAGCCGAGCGAGGAGCAAAAGTCAATCCCCGATCCAGTCCAGCTGTAGGCACGTCCTGAGCGTGCCATCTTTGAAAGTATTTTGATGCAAGGAGCTAGGAACCCAAACTCTATGCAGCTCCGTGGGAAGGCCATCATTCCACCAGGAGGTCTTTACATTTTGACAATTTAGTAAAGGGATGTAATGTATAGGACAACTATCTCATTTTGTGTCAACTTTTGTAAGCCCGTGCGGCAACCTTATGACTCGTTCAAGAGTTTATAATTGATGTTCATTATCAATAAAGAGAACTTTTCCATGTTTCAACTTTGTGTTTTAATTTATCTGCGTACTCTGAATATGTCCTCGCTATGCAAAAATGCCTTAGCCTTGTGCGGTGCGCAATCTAGGCCCGCACGGGGTCACGCTCGGGGGACGACTTTCGATCCTTGCGCAGTAATTCTCGGCTCCGTGCGGTACCACGTGAGTGCGATATCGAACATCTGACTGCCAGCGGCTTCTATCTGCAAGTTCTCCGGAATCTGGGCCAATCGCAGGCTCCTCTCTATATCCTCTAGCCAGTCGTCAGCGTAGAGTATCCCTTCAGTGCCTTTAAACTCTCGAGGCATCATCCTCTTGAAATCCACTATAGTGCCTGATCTCTGCTGCTGGCCAGGAAACTGCTGGTACTGTGCTACTCTCTCCAAAGCTTGGAGAGTCACTTGATGAGCATTCTCCATGTTTTCTCTCATCAGCTCAGTTTGTGCCTGGTGCGCTTCTGCTTGCACCCTCTGAGCCTCAGCTTGAACTCGCTGAGCGTCGGCCGTCACTCTCTGGGCATCTACCATGCCCTGGATCAAGGTAAACATCTGCGTCCCATCAATGGGCAAACCTCCGGAAATCGGAGTCGGTGGAGGAGGAGGGTTGTCCGTCATAGCTGCGGCTATCCTCTGAATAGGTGAGGGAGGAGGATCCCCGAAAAGTGCAGACACTCCTACATGCATCGGAGATGTAGGAGGAACTACGGCTGTCTGTCCCTCAGGTAGAGAGGTGGCAGACCCCTCTAAGGCTGATGTTCCCGCTCTCATAGACCGTGTCTGCGGCGACATCCTGAAGACAGATCCCAAAGAATCAATTTAGGCAAAATGCGATATCATCAAGGAAGGACAGTACAGTTCTAAAGAAGCAACATTCAAGATAAAAGATTGGAAATAAATATTCCTAGTTGTGATTGCACAGGTCAAGGATACATCCATGGTCTGATACCTCTATCCTTCTAAGTACCACAGTTCTATCACAAGCACACTCACTGCTAGCTTCCTTACCTACTGCAATCACTGATACTAGTTATTCCTATCACTCAAGTGCATAATGTCACGCCCCAGTCCCAAAATATATGGAACCAGGCCACGTGGCATTGGCCAGCTGACACGACTCCGAGGATATCCCAATTTAATGGATCCTGACGAAGCGTGCTACGCTGTCCTAAATCTAACAAGTCTAATATCATAACAGGCAATAACTAATCTCATCCACAGATAACAAGTAAATACTGAAATGAAAGACTGGAATATAAGGACATAGTCAACTGACATAGTACAATTGAAATAAGTCCGGTGGGAACAAACCCACTACAAATGTACTGATAGTCTGAAATAAAGTACTGAATGTCTGAAATGAAAGTACTGATAAGGAGAGACTGGAACAACATCTAACTAGGTAAGGAGCTCCAGTCATAGGTGGGAGGCCTACCAATCTGATCAGGGGTACTCTGATGGAAGTACCTCAAGCTCCTCGTCCAGAGCAAACCTTGTCTCCACACCTGGCCCGTAGACTGTGGGATAAAAGGCCTCGTCCAGATCTGGAAGATAACCAGGTCCTCAGAGGGACGTAACAAGATACAATATGCAAGCTAGATAGTACTGAATAAAATAAAATGTAAGGGTGTGCTAACCATCTAAGTGAATGCAATGTAAGGACAACCTAGGAACGTATAAGTAGGTGTAGGCATAACGTCCAACGTCCTCTAGAGTGTGGTATCTGTAACGTCCATCATTCCGAAGAATGAGGTATCTGTATAATATAACGTCCACACTCTAAGGGGCGTGGTATCTGCAATGTATATATATACGTCCGTAACACTCCGAAGAGCGCGGTGTCTGAATATAGGGAGTCACCGGGTCTGTGGTTCCTCTGGATACCACGAAATCCGGTGGGGGTATCCCATACGTTTGTCAGTTGTCCTTCCCGCCCAATGTAGATACGCAAGTCGAATGCACGACTTGAGTGTACCGTATCTAGATGCCAAGTCTCAATTAACTATATTATTCTAGAATACAAGCTAGTCCGTGATGCATGTCGTACGTACCGATAGCGAATAGGGTACGCGGACCCGCATCCCAATATGAGTGTACCATCACGATACGTGTATAGTGCCATGGTCAAGGAAGATATCAAAATATCCTCACAGTGGGTGAGTCAGCTAGCAACTAGGACATGTACACTACTCATCGACGCAACGTCGACCGCACCCGAGTCATTCTCGGACACGCACAGTTCATGTATAATTGAAATATTTAACATTTAAATTTAAAGCAGTAATCCAGCAAGGTATACTTGCCTGTCCCGGGTAGCAGCGAAATCCAAAGCCCTGCTCCTGATGCCTCGGCAGTAGTGTCCAGCAATCCTATATAGGATATAGTAATGTCTAAATTAGTCGCTATAATACCACGACTAGGGCACACTGTCCGTATCTACAACTGACACAGGGTCGGGGCTATATGTATATTTAGCTAACACTAGCATTTATCTGCACACTAATTCATATTAAAATATATTAAATAAAATATTTGTTTATTTGTACAAAATAGTACTTATGTATAAATTCGTATATTCTAATAATACACATATTAAATATATGTACGTAACTGGGTAATATCATAAATATATATACATATAAATACATATATATATTTAGAAATAATTTTGTATAAGTACAAAGATCCTCGTACTTATTTTAAATATAATATCGTATTAAAAATACACAATACTATAATATTTATTTATATACCAAAATACACATATATTATATATACACACATTATTTATATATATATATATACACACATATACTTATGTGTATACCCAAAATGAATAATATATTATATACATAAACAACATCCCATGATTATGCAATAATACATACATTATGTATTTTCAGAAATATATACATTTATTTGTATATATATATATATATATATATATATATATATATATATATATATATATATATATATATATATATACACATTTACACATTAGGAAATTCAAGTATTTACCCATAAATATATACTATGTATACGTATACATTTATTATTAGACATTAAGTATTTATAAATAAAATATATTATATAAATATTTAATTTCCAGAAATGTATTTAGACATAATTTGTATTATAAATTTAATAATTTATATACTAAAAAAAATACACTTACATACATACATACATACATACATACATACATTATTTAATATGAAAATGTATAATATATAGTATTATTTTCTATACATAATCACAGAAATTATATATTTAATTGATGGTTTATATACTGTACAATACACTTACATACATATATATACTCATATATATATATATATATATATATATATATATATATATATATATATATATATATATATATATATATATGTATATACATACATACGTACATACATACATACATACATACACAACTCTATTATACATAAAATAAATTAAAAAGATTATGTAAATATATATTATGAAATTTACAGGGATATATAAATATATATATACGGTTAATTAATTATAATACAGTATATATTATAGAATACGTATTCAAAATACGTAAATATACGTCATTCATGTATATTTGAACTTGCAACAGGAATTTTATGTAAAAATCCTAATATTTGCACATAAAATAATATACCTATTTGATCGACAGGTCGAGGGGGTCGAGCTGGTCAGTCGTCGCCGGCGGGGGTGGCCGGGCGGCGCTCCGGCGAGGCTCGGGGACTTCGGCCACAGCAGCCGCGGTTCTGTATAGCTCTCTGCTGCGGGGGAGAGAGCTCTCCGGTGGGGTGGCGGCGTCGGCTGAAATTTGACGGGGCGGTGGAGGGCTGGATGGGGAAGGCTCCGGTGAAGTATGGTGGCCGGAGGTGGAGGCTGGTGGCGGTGGTTGAGCTCGGGGTGGTCGGCTCAAGGGTGCGGGCTGTGGGAGCTGGGATCGGTGCGGGCGGTCGTGCGGGCTGCTCTGGCGTCGTGGGGGCCGGAGTTTCTGGTGGAAGGTGGGGTGGGGACTGGCGACGGTGGTCGTGAAGTATGGCGGTGGTTGGTGGCCGCTGGTGGTGGTGGTCGAGCTCGGGGAGGGGGGTGTAGTATCGGCTGGTGGTGGGGGTTTTGGGTTTAGATAGGTTTTAAGTTTTGGTTTTTCCATTAAATGAACAAATATCATGTATATGTAGGAGAGAGAGTGAGGGGGGGCTGCCTAGGGATTAGGGCCGGCTGGACAACCTATTTTTTGGGGAGTGGGGTGCTCATCATGATGGGTGGAGGGCTAGGAATAGGCCAATTTAAATGTAGGGCAAAGATGGGTTTCCAAAAAGGTGGTGTAAGTACATGTAAAATAGGGGGAAACCAAATGCCTACGGTTGGGCATTCCAATGCTTTTCTCCATGATGGTTTGGGCCAATGAGAGGGGGATACCACATTACAATTTTGCAATTTAGCCCCTGAATAAAATGGTATTTGCACAATAACTAGGATTGGAGATTTAATGCAAACAAACACCATGTTTGGTGTTCCTCATTAGACTATGAGGGTGTTTGGTGTTTTGTATGAGGATGGTGGGTGTGGATGTGGGTTTAGGTTGGAGTTGGGTCCAATTAAATTGAGGTTGGGTAGCCACATTAATTAATTCGTAATTAATGTAACGATGTTTCTAATTTAATTTAATTAAAAACCGGGAGTCTAAATTTGGTTGGACAAGGGTCCTTGGTGTAGTAGGCTCAGTGTACTATGTCATCGTGGTCTGGGTTGGTCAAAACTGATTGAGGTTGGGTCTCAATTTCGATTGGAACGGACAACGAACGTAATTACGCAAATTTAATAATTCGCGCGCGGACGTTTGTAACGACTTTTGTGCGCCTAAAATCTGGCACAAAAATCGGTATCCGGGGTTTGTTCCTGATTCGATATGATAGGTCTACGTGTCTAGGTCAGATACGTGGAATTGGTTTTAGGGCAACAGCTAAGGTCGTATCCTAAAACAATAAATCATTGCACATGTATCATAATGCATTAATTAAATCTTAATTAAATCAGGTAAACCCTAATTAGGCTAAATAAACTAGTAAACCCTAATTTATGGTCGAGGGGGTTTACAACATACCCTCCTTAGAGCATTTCGTCCTCGAAATTAAAACAGACATATAGAAAAACTGTTGAATGAAATAAATGTTATCACATACCTAGGCCTTCGAAAAGATGGGGAAAGCGTTGCCGAATATCGTCCTCTCGTTCCCAGGTTGATTCACCTGGTGCGTGATGCCTCCATGCGACACGAACTAGAGGGATAGTCTGGCCTCGCAATACCTTCTCGCTTCGGTCTAGGATCTCTACCGGCTCCTCCTGGTATGACAAGCTGGGACCAACGGTGATCTCCGAGTGGTCAAGCACATGACTCGGATCCGGTATGTATCTCCTCAGCTGAGATACATGGAAGACATCGTGAACTCCTTCCAGTGTCTGCGGCAAGGCCAATCTGTAAGCAACTTCTCCGACGCGCTCTAGCACATCGAAGGGTCCGATGTACCTCGGACTCAGCTTCCCTCTGCCTCCGAATCTGATGGTTCCCCTGGTAGGAGAAATCTTCAGGAACACATGTTCTCCAACCTGGAACTCTAAGGGTCGTCGATGCGCATTAGCCCAATGCTTCTGCCTGTCCTGTGCTGCTCGTAGATGCCCCTGAATCTTCTTCACCTTCTCCACTGTATGGACGATCAACTCTGGCCCTAGGATCTGCCTCTCGCCTATGTCGCTCCAGCATACTGGGGAATGACACTTCCTACCATACAATGCCTCATAGGGAGCCATCTGAATGCTCGCCTGATAGCTATTGTTGTAGGAAAATTCGACCAAGTGCAAGTGGTCCTCCCATGAACCGCTGAAGTCAAGCATGCAAGCCCTCAACATATCCTCCAGCGTCTGAATGGTGCGCTCGGATTGTCCATCGGTCTGCGGGTGGTACGAAGTACTAAACTTAAGGCGGGTACCAAGACTCTCTTGCATACTCCTCTAAAAGTATGATGTAAATCTCGTATCCCGGTCAGACACGATACTGACTGGTACTCCATGCAATCGTACAATCTCCCTCATGTACATGTCTTCCAAGACTTCCGTAGATTGCCCAACCCTGAAGGGTAAAAAGTGGGCAGACTTGGTGAGTCTATCTACGATTACCCATACGGCATTGCGACCACTAGGACTCCTCGGGAAACCCGTGACAAAATCCATGGTGATGTGCTCCCATTTCCACTCCGGTATCGGGAGTGGTTGAAGTAATCCGGCAGACCTCTGATGCTCAGCCTTGACTTGCTGACACACCAGACACTTAGCCACGAAGCGGGCTATCTCTCTCTTCATCCCGTGCCACCAGTAGTACTGCCTCAGGTCTCGGTACATCTTCGTGCCTCCTGGATGTATAGAATAGGTTGAACTGTGGGCCTCCGTCATCAGCTCCTGGCGTAGCTCTCCATTCGGAACATAGAGACGATCTCCACATCTCAAGGTCCCGTCCTCGTGTATACGCAGTCCCGTCTGTATTCCAGCCTCTGTCCTCTGTCGAAGCCTCTGAAATCTGGCGTCCGTCGGCAAAGCAGCCTTGATTCTCTCCACCAATGTCGATTGCACCTGGAAACTCGATATCTGGCCGTCTACTCCGGGCATGACGACCTCGATACCCAACTGTTCTAGATCTCTCAATAGATGTTGTTGGGTAGTCAGAAAAAATGCTATGGGCTTCCTGCTTAAAGCATCGGCTACCACATTAGCCTTTCCCGGATGGTACTGTAGCTCAATCTCAAAGTCTGCCATCACTTCGAGCCAACGTCTCTGCCTCTGGTTCAGGTCCTTCTGTGTGTAGACGTATCTCAGGCTCTTGTGATCGGTGAATATCTCCACGCGCTCTCCGTACAGGTAGTGCCTCCAAAGCTTCAACGCAAAGATCACTGCGGCAAGCTCTAAGTCATGGGTAGGGTAGTTCTTCTCGTGGGTCCTCAACTGCCTAGAGGCATAGGCCACAACCTTCCCATGCTGCATCAAGACGCATCCTAATCCTTTTCCGGACGCATCGCTATAGATCACGAATCCTCCGGGTCCAGAAGATATGGTCAAGATGGGTGCTGTAGTCAGACGCTTCTTCAGCTCATCGAACGCCGTCTGACACTCCTCTGTCCAGGTGAACTCCTGATCCTTGCGGGTCAAGCGGGTCATCGGCTCTGCGATCCTTGCGAAGTTCTCTACGAACCTCCGATAATATCCGACAAGTCCTAGGAAACTCCTCACCTCTGTGACGTTGGTAGGGGTCGGCCACGTCTCTACTGATGAAATCTTCACGGGATCTACTGAAATGCCATCTCCTGAGATAACGTGTCCAAGAAATGCGACACGATCTAGAAAAAACTCGCACTTGCTCAGCTTGGCATAAAGCCTCTCTCGTCTCAGCGTCTCTAGCACTAGCCTCAAGTGCTCTTCATGCTCCTCGTGGCTCTTCGAATACACCAAAATGTCGTCGATGAAGACTACCACGAACTGGTCTAGATACTCATGGAAGACTCGGTTCATCAGGTTCATAAACACAGCAGGCGCATTTGTTAATCCAAAAGGCATCACTAGGAACTCGTAATGACCGTAACGAGTCCTAAATGCTGTCTTTGGAATGTCTTCCCTTCGCACCTTCACCTGATGGTAGCCCGATCTCAAGTCGATCTTTGTGAACACCACTGCTCCTGTCAGTTGGTCGAACAGATCGTCGATTCACGGTAGAGGATACTTGTTCTTGATAGTCAGAGCATTAAGGGCTCTGTAATCAATGCACATCCGGAATGTTCCGTCCTTCTTCGGTACAAACAACACTGGTGCTCCCCAGGGTGATGCACTAGGACGTACGAATCCCTTGATCTGCAACTCCTCTAGCTGTAGCTTCAGCTCGTCAAGCTCCTTCTTCGCCAACCGGTACACATTTGATGATACTGGTGCTGCTCCAGGTATTAGCTCAATGGTGAACTCCACCTCTCTATCAGGCGGTAGGCCTGGCAACTCCTCTGGGAAAACATCCTCGAACTCTGCAACAATTTCTGGGGGTGCCGTCTCCATCGCCATGTAAGCTCCAGCTGCATGTCCTACTCCTCGCTCGATGGTGCCTCGCATGAATTCAAACTCCGGTTGTCCTGGCAGTCTAAAAGTAACGCTACCCTTCCGGCAATCTAGTACGGCATTGTACTGGCTTAACCAGTCCATGCCCAGAACTACGTCGAAAGCTGGCATTGGGAGTACCAACAATCGCGCTCTCATCTCCCTACCACAAACTACTACCGAGCATGTTCTAATGGTGCTGGTAACCGGTACGATGCCTCCTCCGGTAAGTATTCTCCAACTCTTAGGTAAGGGGGAAGTTGCTACTCTATGCATTGCTACAAATCTACTAGATATAAATGACAATGTAGCTCCAGAATTAAACAGTGCAGTCGCAGGTAATGATGCAACTAGAATTGTACCTGCTATAGCCTCTCCCTCTGGTTCCTCCTCAATAGATGCTAGAGCAAAGGCTTGCCCGCGCCTCTGCCCTCCTGCCTGTTGGCGGGCCTGGTTGAAGTGTGCCTCCTGTGGGACCAAGGGTGGTCTCTGCTGTCCTCCGGTAGCTGGTGGATGCTGGCCTCCTGCTGGGGGTAGGATCTTCAGTGGTGCTGCTGGTGGCCTCTGTCCAGTCTGGGGTGCTGCGTCTCTACGCTGGGGGCAGTCTCTAGCAAGGTGCTGGCTGGCTCCACAGACCATGCAGAGCCCAAGTTTTTTCCTGCAGTCTCGGATGACGTGTCCTCTCTTGCCACAGAAGTGACAGGTCGAAAGCTCCTTCTGTTGGTACGGCGCTGTCCTCTGCTGCGCCTGCGCTCCGGGTCGGCGGATCGGTCCTCCGGCTCCTTGCTGGGTCCTGGCTGGTGCGTTCCCGCTGGAACGTCTCGCTCCTCCTCCTCCTATAGCCTCCTGGATCCTCGCCTCTGTTAGGACCTCTTCATAAGAGATCCTCGACTGGGTAGTAGTGTACCTCTGTAGCTCTTGAGTGAGGCCATGGTGGAATCTCCTGGCTTTCTCCAGGTCATTGGGGATCAGGGCTGCTCCAAATCGGCTGAGTCTGCTGAACTCTCCGTCGTAGGCGTCCACAGTGAGGTTCCCCTGCTCTAGGTGCAAGAACTGGGAGTACAGGGCGTTCCTCACCGTAGCCGGGAAGTACTTCGTGTTGAAGTGCTCTAGGAATTCCTCCCAAGTCTGCCGTCGGCCAATGCTGCGCTCTATAGAGTCCCACCAGTGATGGGCGTTGCCGGTGAGTTGGGCCCTTACTGCGTTCATCCAGAGATCGGGGTGCAGCTGCGAACCCTCTAGCAGCATCTCAGTGTTGGAGACCCAGTCTGAGATCTCCTCAGCCGTCTCCTTGCCCGAGAAGGTTCCCAGGCCCATCTGCCTGAAGCCTTTTACAGTGCCTGTTAGCTGGACAGGAGCATGTGCTGGTGCTGGTGCTGGTGCTGGTGCTTGGGCAGGTGCCCTCTCCAATACTGCCATCAATCCCTGTCTAAGGGCCTCCGTCTGCTGCATCTGAGCCTGCATCATCATTTGAAAGAACTGCATCATCTGGGGCTGTTCTCCTGCTGGTGGCATCTGCGGTGGAAACGGTGGAGGTGGTGGTAGCGGTATCTCTGGCTGCCTCCTCGGAGTCTCCTCTGGTACCGGCCTCTCATGATGCGGCATCGGGGTTGCCCTCGAGGTCTGTCCCTCGAAGTACTGTCGCGGGATCGTCCGTGACGTCTGGCCCTCGGGCTGCTGCGTCTCCTCGTCGGGGGTGACCTGATGCCAGTGCATCATCGGGGCCTGAGGGATCACCACTGCCTCTAGCTGAGGCTGCTCCTTGAGTGGTCCCTGAGTCGTGTCCTCCCTCGGTGCTGCAGGTGGCACCCTGGCACCGAGTATCTCACGGCGGCTACGTAGGTTCATCTCGCTATAAGGGACAGAACTTCATTAGAGAGAGTACGGAATAAATCAAACAGGATGCAGATATTTAAAATACGGAAGAGGTTCAAAGGCGTAATCAAGTGGATGAGACCTAGTAATTTCTATCCTACTGCAGGCTCGCTGGGCACGTTACCATACCACAAGCGATAAACATTTGATGTTCAGACTCGACCTGCATGGGCCACCACTAAAACCATGTCACGCCCCAGTCCCAAAATATATGGAACCAGGCCACGTGGCATTGGCCAGCTGACACGACTCCGAGGATATCCCAATTTAATGGATCCTGACGAAGCGTGCTACGCTGTCCTAAATCTAACAAGTCTAATATCATAACAGGCAATAACTAATCTCATCCACAGATAACAAGTAAATACTGAAATGAAAGACTGGAATATAAGGACATAGTCAACTGACATAGTACAATTAAAATAAGTCCGGTGGGAACAAACCCACTACAAATGTACTGATAGTCTGAAATAAAGTACTGAATGTCTGAAATGAAAGTACTGATAAGGAGAGACTGGAACAACATCTAACTAGGTAAGGAGCTCCAGTCATAGGCGGGAGGCCTACCAATCTGATCAGGGGTACTCTGATGGAAGTACCTCAAGCTCCTCGTCCAGAGCAAACCTTGTCTCCACACCTGGCCCGTAGACTGTGGGATAAAAGGCCTCATCCAGATCTGGAAGATAACCAGGTCCTCAGAGGGACGTAACAAGATACAATATGCAAGCTAGATAGTACTGAATAAAATAAAATGTAAGGGTGTGCTAACCATCTAAGTGAATGCAATGTAAGGACAACCTAGGAACGTATAAGTAGGTGTAGGCATAACGTCCAACGTCCTCTAGAGTGTGGTATCTGTAACGTCCATCATTCCGAAGAATGAGGTATCTGTATAATATAACGTCCACACTCTAAGGGGCGTGGTATCTGCAATGTATATATATACGTCCGTAACACTCCGAAGAGCGCGGTGTCTGAATATAGGGAGTCACCGGGTCTGTGGTTCCTCTGGATACCACGGAATCCGGTGGGGGTATTCCATACGTTTGTCAGTTGTCCTTCCCGCCCAATGTAGATACGCAAGTCGAATGCACGACTTGAGTGTACCGTATCTAGATGCCAAGTCTCAATTAACTATATTATTCTAGAATACAAGCTAGTCCGTGATGCATGTCGTACGTACCGATAGCGAATCGGGTACGCGGACCCGCATCCCAATATGAGTGTACCATCACGATACGTGTATAGTGCCATGGTCAAGGAAGATATCAAAATATCCTCACAGTGGGTGAGTCAGCTAGCAACTAGGACATGTACACTACTCATCGACGCAACGTCGACCGCACCCGAGTCATTCTCGGACACGCACAGTTCATGTATAATTGAAATATTTAACATTTAAATTTAAAGCAGTAATCCAGCAAGGTATACTTGCCTGCCCCGGGTAGCTGCGAAATCCAAAGCCCTGCTCCTGATGCCTCGGCAGTAGTGTCCAGCAATCCTATATAGGATATAGTAATGTCTAAATTAGTCGCTATAATACCACGACTAGGGCACACTGTCCGTATCTACAACTGACACAGGGTCGGGGCTATATGTATATTTAGCTAACACTAGCATTTATCTGCACACTAATTCATATTAAAATATATTAAATAAAATATTTGTTTATTTGTACAAAATAGTACTTATGTATAAATTCGTATATTCTAATAATACACATATTAAATATATGTACGTAACTGGGTAATATCATAAATATATATACATATAAATACATATATATATTTAGAAATAATTTTGTATAAGTACAAAGATCCTCGTACTTATTTTAAATATAATATCATATTGAAAATACACAATACTATAATATTTATTTATATACCAAAATACACATATATTATATATACACACATTATTTATATATATATATATACACACATATACTTATGTGTATACCCAAAATGAATAATATATTATATACATAAACAACATCCCATGATTATGCAATAATACATACATTATGTATTTTCAAAAATATATACATTTATTTGTATATATATATATATATATATATATATATATATATATATATATATATATATATATATATATATATATATACATTTACACATTAGGAAATTCAAGTATTTACCCATAAATATATACTATGTATACGTATACATTTATTATTAGACATTAAGTATTTATAAATAAAATATATTATATAAATATTTAATTTCCAGAAATGTATTTAGACATAATTTGTATTATACATTTAATAATTTATATACTAAAAAAAAATACACTTACATACATACATACATACATACATACATACATACATACATACATACATACATTATTTAATATGAAAATGTATAATATATAGTATTATTTTCTATACATAATCACAGAAATTGTATATTTAATTTATGGTTTATATACTGTACAATACACTTACATACATATATATACTCATATATATATATATATATATATATATATATAGAGAATAAGGGAGGTGAGATGGCACCTCACTCCCAAAACAAGGGTGGCGGTGACGTGGCACAATTCCAACCACACATTTCATAATTGGCAAATTGCACTTAACCTCCTCCCCTCGTTTGTGTGGTTGTGATTGTGCCACATCACCGCCACCCTTGTTTTGAGAGTGAGGTGCCACCTCACCTCCCTTATTCTCTCTCTCTATATATATATATATATATATATATATATATATATATGTATATACATACATACATACATACGTACATACATACATACATACATACACAACTCTATTATACATAAAATAAATTAAAAAGATTATGTAAATATATATTATGAAATTTACAGGGATATATAAATATATATATACGGTTAATTAATTATAATACAGTATATATTATAGAATACGTATTCAAAATACGTAAATATACGTCATTCATGTATATTTGAACTTGCAACAGGAATTTCATGTAAAAATCCTAATATTTGCACATAAAATAATATACCTATTTGATCGACAGGTCGAGGGGGTCGAGCTGGTCAGTCGTCGCCGGCGGGGGTGGCCGGGCGGCGCTCCGGCGAGGCTCGGGGACTTCGGCCACAGCAGCCGCGGTTCTGTATAGCTCTCTGCTGCGGGGGCGAGAGCTCTCCGGTGGGGTGGCGGCGTCGGCTGAAATTTGACGGGGCGGTGGAGGGCTGGATGGGGAAGGCTCCGGTGAAGTATGGTGGCCGGAGGTGGAGGCTGGTGGCGGTGGTTGAGCTCGGGGTGGTCGGCTCAAGGGTGCGGGCTGTGGGAGCTGGGATCGGTGCGGGCGGTCGTGCGGGCTGCTCCGGCGTCGTGGGGGCCGGAGTTTCTGGTGGAAGGTGGGGTAGGGACTGGCGACGGTGGTCGTGAAGTATGGCGGTGGTTGGTGGCCGCTGGTGGTGGTGGTCGAGCTCGGGGAGGGGGGGTGTAGTATCGGCTGGTGGTGGGGGTTTTGGGTTTAGATAGGTTTTAAGTTTTGGTTTTTCCATTAAATGAACAAATATCATGTATATGTAGGAGAGAGAGTGAGGGGGGGGCTGCCTAGGGATTAGGGCCGGCTGGACAACCTATTTTTTGGGGAGTGGGGTGCTCATCATGATGGGTGGAGGGCTAGGAATAGGCCAATTTAAATGTAGGGCCAAGATGGGTTTCCAAAAAGGTGGTGTAAGTACATGTAAAATGGGGGGAAACCAAATGCCTACGGTTGGGCATTCCAATGCTTTTCTCCATGATGGTTTGGGACAATGAGAGGGGGACACCACATTACAATTTTGCAATTTAGCCCCTGAATAAAATGGTATTTGCACAATAACTAGGATTGGGGATTTAATGCAAACAAACACCATGTTTGGTGTTCCTCATTGGACTATGAGGGTGTTTGGTGTTTTGTATGAGGATGGTGGGTGTGGATGTGGGTTTAGGTTGGAGTTGGGTCCAATTAAATTGAGGTTGGGTAGCCACATTAATTAATTCGTAATTAATGTAACGATGTTTTTAATTTAATTTAATTAAAAACCGGGAGTCTAAATTTGGTTGGACAAGGGTCCTTGGTGTAGTAGGCTCAGTGTACTATGTCATCGTGGTCTGGGTTGGTCAAAACTGATTGAGGTTGGGTCTCAATTTTGATTGGAACGGACAACGAACGTAATTACGCAAATTTAATAATTCGCGCGCGGACGTTTGTAACGACTTTTGTGCGCCTAAAATCTGGCACAAAAATTGGTATCCGGGGTTTGTTCCTGATTCGATATGATAGGTCTACGTGTCTAGGTCAGATACGTGGAATTGGTTTTAGGGCAACAGCTAAGGTCGTATCCTAAAACAATAAATCATTGCACATGTATCATAATGCATTAATTAAATCTTAATTAAATCAGGTAAACCCTAATTAGGCTAAATAAACTAGTAAACCCTAATTTATGGTCGAGGGGGTTTACACTTAACAATTGCAACACACTATTCTAAGTACTGCTCTCCCTAATACAATCCTAGATGAACACCCAAGTCAGTTGGCAGTGAGATCTCAATCATGCTCAAGCCAACAGATCCTTACACATGCATCTTATCTACTTATATACTAATATATCTCTCCCACTATAAAATCCTGTCCTCAAATAAAATTTCTCAAAATAACTCCTCGAATAAATTTTAAAGTAAAAATTGCATATACTTTCCTCAAGACCAATTATCTAAATACTAAAATAAAAATTTAATCACTCAAAAATCCTTACAGCTTGTCTAGGTTCATCAAATTGAATCTGAATCCTCAAAAAGTTTTAATGACAATATTTCACTTCTCAAAATTCAAAAATTAAAAATTCACTTTCAATCCTCAATTTAAAATTTAAATCCGTATCTTGTAGTCCAATAGCCCTAGTGTTACCTTTCTCACTGTCCTCATCGACGTGTGTAATCAAATAATACCATAAATCAGTCTGTAAATTCATCTTGACATGAAATCAAACCCTAAAATGATCCAAAATCCTAACTTAATAACTAATCAACAAATTCAATATCGATAAGTGAGAATGGACGGAACAAGGGAATGATTTTTAAATGGGAAGTTATAACAAGATTCTCAGGGGTCATCCCAGGAATCTCTCAAGGAATTGTGATTGAGTATTCGCTCTCGTCCTAGTATCCTATGTCCTAGATCCTATCGCAGGCACGAAATAGTGTAACAAAGATGCCACACTATCACAACATCGCACAACTCGCGAAGTCTGACCTGCATGGGCCACCACTAAAAATGTGTCACGACCCGCACCCAGTTTAGGGGCACGAGTACGTGGGTACGTCCAGCCTACGCCGCAGCATCGGCGGTAGAACGCTGTCAGGGTCTTGATACTATCTAGCCAATCTCACACAAGCATCCAATCTCCATAAGGAGGCACGGATGACACAATAAAATGAACACATACTCAATCACAGGATTACAGCACGATAAGATATCGAACAGAAATTAAATACAACACAAGCCAAAAAGTAATAATTTAACTCAACAAGTATCCCAGTCATCAAAAATTGCCGGAGACAAATCCGGTACCAAATAGTCTACTAAAAGAACTAATCAGAAAACTAGAAGAATTAGTGATTCCTGCTAGACCTCCCAGAATCACAACTAACTACCAAGTCTGTAGCTACTCACCATATGGTCCATAAAGAGTCGGACAGCGGTCCTCTAAGGCATAGTCTGGAAAAATATTTCCAGTCAGGAAGGAGCAAAGCACAATCTCAAATAACAGTTCCATTAAATTGATAAGGACTATAAAGTAATAAACATGTGATGCTAGCTACTGAGAAGATAGTGAAATAAATGCAATAGCAATTAAGAGAGACAGGCAATGTAAAGAGACAGGCAATAGGCAATATGATACAGTCAGTGCATGTAGGAAAATAAAAAAGAACAAGGAATATTATCATATACGGGTGATGTAGTATATGATTTAAATAGGGAAACTGTAATCTACTCTAAGTGTTTGAAATAGTAGTTTCAAAATGTGATCGGCTTGGGAACATGTACGATAGCTACAGGGCCTGGCTAATCATGGGTGAAGAGCATGATTAACACTTACATTATTCTACAATGCAATAAGAGGTTATGATCACATTTCTTACTAACTACTTCCCCGCCCCCAACTAGTACTGTGGATGCAACCATGACACATCACGATACACGAGCAAGTCCAATCTATCATGTACGATGTCTAATATGCATGTCGTGTACAATGTCAAACGATAATCAGGGTAACATCTCATGACTGCAGATCCAAGCTATACTAGTCCGTGTAGCACAGTGTCAAGGATTCAGTTGTAACATTTCAAGATTATTGAATTTATAGAAATTATCAAGAAATTGGAAATTATCGGAGAATGTACTTGCCTTGGGTCCTTAGCTGGTAATTATGGATGTCCTGTTCCAGAGTATCCCCTGGTGAACCAATAGTCCTATAAACATATCACAATAACACTTGTATCAGGTGCTACCCTAACACACAGTCTATAAACACTGGCCTCAGGGCTATGCCAGGCATGGCACTAGTCAACTAGGGTCATTTAGTAGGAATACGTAAAACACATTACACTTATTAATACTTACAATATTATTCATGCACCAATTTAAATGTATTTAAAATATATATATATATATATATATATATATATATATATATATATATTGTCAATGTTATTATTAAAATATATATAATACTAGTACATCACATTAAATATATACAATACATTAATTGTATGTACAAGATATATATATATATATATATATATATATATATATATATATATATATATATATATATATATATATATATATATATATATATATATATATATATATATATATATATATATATATATATATATATATATATATATATATATATACATTTATACTGATTATACATATTTGAAAATATATTAAGTACATATATATACAAAATATATACACATACTAAATATTATATATATATTTTTATACCAAAATACCTACATATATATTGAAGGAAATACACATATACATTTTCATTTAAATATGTATATATATATAATCATAATAAATGTATATACATATACACCAAAATACCAAAATATGTTGTTATTAACCATATACCAATATAAATTATATATATATATATATTTATACCAAAGTAATATTTATACTATATACAGGTATATATATACCGATAGGGAAATACACTATGTATTTATATATATATATATATATACATATGTATGTATGCGTACACATATACACACACACGCGTATACACATACATGTATATACGTATTTACATACATTTATATTTATACACATTTTATTAATTAACTATTATACATATACATATATACTCATACGTATATATGTAAGTATATATATATACATGTATATATATTTATACACATGAAGGAGGAGGGAGAAGCTTACAGTGGCTGCCGGCCGGAGTGCTGTGCTGGGAGGTCCGCCGGTGTACGGCAGGAGGGAGACTCGGGAAACGCAGGGGAGGAGCACAGCCGGGGAGTCGGGAATGGAGGACCGAGCAGTGGCCGGAGTTGCGGCCAGCGGAGGGATACACTTCGGGAAAGCAGTGGTGGTTCGGGTGGTGGCTATGGCCGGACTTGATGGAAGGAGGAGATGGAGGGAGGAGCAGCCGCAGCAGGTCGGAGCGCCGAGGGAAGGGTGGCCGGATGCTCGGGTCGGAGAGTGGAGGCTGAGGGGATGGGGCTGAACAGTAATGGCGAGGGGGTTGGCCGCCGGCCGGCTGGAGGATCGGGCTCGGCTCGGTGGGAGTAGATGATGGTGGTGATGATAGGAAGCAGCGGGGTGAGCAGTGACCCGCCGGAGCACAGGGGGCCGGACCGGAGGGGCTTCGGCAGGGAGGAATGGGGAGGGCAGCCGGAGTACTGAGGGGGCCGCCGGGGTAAATGGGTCGGTGAACAGTAGGTTGGTTTCCCCCCTTCCTTCAATTTGAATTTAAATGAAGAAGGAAGAAGAAGAAGAAAGGAAGGAGAAGAGAAGAAGAAAAAGAGGAGAAGAAAGGAAGAAGGAGAAGAGAATTTACATACGTAGGAGAGAGGAGTTGGAGGCTTGAGGAGGGTGGGGTTTCCTGGGTTTTCTAGGGATTAGGGTTGATGTAACATGTCATTATATAGGGGAGAGTGTGGGTAAATCAAAGGTGAGGATGCACCCAATTAAATGGGTGGTCCAGATTGGTCATGAATAGATTTTCTCATGTGGGAATGAGGGTGATGATTTAATAAAAATTAATAGGGCTCCCTCATTGGTTTAATCAAATGGGTGTTGATACAAAAATGCAAATGTGCAAATTAGCCCCCTTAAATTTGGGTATTTGCACAGACGCATGAAATAACAAAAATTTGGCGGGCGATTCGGTGTCTGGTGTTTTGTAGGGTCAGGGGACGCTGTAAGTTTGGTGTGGGCTCAAATAGCAGGGCGCTGGAATTAAATTGGGATTTTCAGAATTGGTTTAAATAGTATCCTCAATTTAATTAGAATAAAATGCAAGTTGCGTTCTAAAATTAATTAGGAGTACACGGGGCCAAAATCAGGTCAGGTCATCAATACCAATAATGAAGAAGACTCAGAACAGAATATTACCCTAATTTGGGCCGTACGAAAAATCGGTCAGGATTGTCTCCAATTTCAATTGGAACGCACAACACTACAAAATAGGGATTTATTAAATAGCGTCCGCGACGATTTTTGTGCGGCTAGAAACAAGGTACAGAGAGCATAATTATGAGTTGTAAAAATAGCAGAAAGGAAGGCGGGCATGTCTAGGGCAAGATTGTGAATTTTGTTGGAAGACAAAAGCTAGGGTAGCGCTCCAATTATCGAAGCAAAAGGCAATGCGCAAAAATATTAAATAAAAATACGGTAATTAATTACAAACTCCAAGAATTAAATTCTAACTAAATAATTAAATACAAAAATTCTATAATTCCGACAGGTGTTCATCTACTGGCTTCTAGGTCAAGTCTGCTAGCTAAACATAAATGAACACTGCATCTAATACTATATTTAATCACACATCTCACATAATTATTTAAATAAAAATATTATCATGCAATTTAATTAATTGTAAATACCAAAATATTAAATATTGTAAAAAGTCGAAAATACCCCTGTTTTCGAAATATGGTAGTGACAATTTCAGGTTCCCGTCCAATACCAAGACGATCAGCATGAGTCACAAGTTCCTCCATAAGCACTCGACTTTGTAGGGGAAGATTTCTCTCTCGTCGTTGCAAATATTGTTGGTATACACCACTCTGAAATATAAAATTTATAATTTTTTTTGTAATATCAATGTATATATAAATTTGAACGTGTAATGAAGTCATACCAAATCATGCATGCCATCGGCAAAAGCACGCAAAGTAGAATCATCTACGGATCTACTCTTGAACCTTTGCTCCTCAAATATGTATACTCGGTTGCTCATAAAAGGGCATTTCCACCATTGCCTATAATCCAAGTTACCAATGTCTGCATGATGTAAACAATATTTTAGCAAACTATTTCTATTAAATCAATCCGAATGAGTAACTTAGAACTTACATTCCTCAGTATATCTTAGTCCGGAAGACATGGTCATCATACTAGAATTCTCAAATCAATTATTGAAATAAACAACTAGACCAAGGATTCTATTTCTTGCTTGTGTTGGATCATAAATGACAGTCGGTGGATCATTGGAAATTATTTGAGTCATACCGAATTGTCGAAGAACACGGTCTGCCGGATGATACATGGTGAACCGATCATATATAATATAAGAATTATGCAGACTCAACGAATATGATTGTAGAAGCATAAAAATACTACAGGCCGCATAAAAATACTACAGGCCGCATAGAGCTCATGCCACATAAAAGATAAATACGGCCAGACCGAAGCCGCATAATAGCCTTCATGCGGCCTGAACAATCAAGTCGTAAAGAAGCCACATGTGGCCTGATCAACCAAGCCACAGTGAAGCCGCATAATATACTATATGCGGCCTGAACGACCACAGAGCAGGCGGTCGCATAAAAACTCCTGAGACAGATCTCAATATCTGTTAGAAGCTCTGACACCTCACTTGTCACCCTAAGATGCTTCAGAATCCGTGCAGACGACGACTCAGAAAAAGACAACAAGTCACATCAGTGCATTAATTGCCTTGACATACGGACATCATGTGGCCACCTGACCAAGGCCAAACAAGAGTATTCATGCGGCCTCAAGAACCAAGCGGCCTCGACATCATGCGGCCAGAGCGTCCACCTGACAAAGATCAAACAAGGGTACGCATGCGGCTTTAAGAACCATGCGGCCTCGACATTATGCGGCCAGAGCGTCCACCTGACCAAGGCCAAAAAAGAGTGCGCATGCACCTTCAAGGCCTATGCGACCTTGACATCATGTGGCCAGAGCGTCCACCTGACCAATGTAACAACCCGTTCCATTCAAGTGGACAGCCGATTCAAACGACGCAAGTGCCACAACCCGACCCACTTTGCTCAGCAAGATGACTTATTTGAGACAAGGAATTTTTAGACTTGGCCCTTCAGGAGTTCAGACTTAGACTTTCAAAGGCTCGCTCGGAGTATCACTCTACCGAGGGAATCACCGCTAAGGTGGGTGGCTACAATGAACTTGTCTTTGCTTAGCCAACACACTTAAAATATGGATAATACATGCTAGTCGCTATAGAAGCATAAAAAATACATTGGGGAATTATACGCGTAAAACCCCCAACATGCAGGAAGCCCGCATAAAATAGAGCTCCAGCACTGGGTGGCGTAAAACATGACTTTAGAGCCATTGGCGTACAACAGAGATTCAACGCTGTTCAGCGTAAAACAGAGCTCCAGAACAGCCCGCGTAAAGCAGTACTTCCAGACTGCTTCGGCGTAAAAAAAAAAGGTTGCTACATCGCCACTTTGGCGTAAAAATATGTCTGCTTTTAATGCAGCAGGAAGTTGTACGAGGAACTCTTCATATTCCTCGAATAAACCTGTCAGACGAAGCAGTGAACCTGACTCCTGACAAAGAGTACTGCACGACGATCAAGAGAACGACTGTCGATGATTCGGCACAGAGCCTCAGACTGTCGTCTAGTGACATAACCCTTGATATAAGACGTTGTTTACGCATTCAAGGAATATGCTGCCTATGCTATACATGCATAGATGAGCTTTTACACTCAAGATAAGACAAAACCAGATGCCACGTCAAAAGCTGCTCTTCGTACAAAACTTGAGGCACGTCTCTGCAGTTAATGCGCGAGATGGGGGAAAATCTTTGCATTTAATACACGAGATTTGGTTCTACTTTTAATGACTGGGAGAGCTATAATTAGGGCTAATACGCTCACATCACCATCCCTGCATATTATGCCAACCAGGCTATTTTCAGCTAGGGGTAAGCATAAATCGATTTATAGCCGAATAAAGAACCGAACCGAACTAGCTCTTCGGGTCGGGTGCAAAACATAACGGGTCGGATTCGGTTATAAGAATCAATATATTCAGTTATCGGGTTCAGATTCGGTTATTGGGTTCGGTTTCGGTTTAAAACCGAAACCGAATTAATACCTAAAATGACTATAATACCCTCAGCCCTAAACCTCAGTATATAACATATTTTCCTCTCTCTCTCCTCTCATTCCTTCTCGTTTCCTAGCCGCTGCCTCTCTCCGCTCCGCTCCTTTCTGTGGAAAAAACCCTAATCCCTAACCCTACCTAACACCGCCTCTCACCGCCTCCACCGCCTCCCACCGCCAGTAAACACCGGTCACCACCACCCTTCTTGCTTCTCAGACTCTCTCCTACTCTCACGGTCACCTCCTCTCTTCTTCCTCTCTCTCACACATCTCCCGCCTCCGTGCATGTGACTTTCCTCCACCTCACTCCTCAGTGCCGGCCAACGGCTATTTTTATTAGACAAGATCCTCACTCAGATCTCTTGTTGAGTCTCTTCTCCACCCTGTAAGTATTTTTTTCCTATTTTTTATTTCTGTTATATTTTGTTTCATTAGACAAGATCCTCACTCAGATCTGTTTTTCATTTGTGTTATATGTTCAGATCTCCTAGATCTACATCTCGATCTCTGTTCAGATCTCCAAGTCCACTTTGTAAGTATCTCTGTTCACATCTCTTAGTTACAGTTTATAAATTGTAGATCTATAAATTATAGATCTATACTTTGTAAGTATCTCTGTTCACATCTCTTATTTGTAGATCTATAAATTGTAGATCTATACTTTGTAAGTATCTCTGTTCACATCTCTTAGTTGCTAGTTGGTAATTAGTCTTAGAGGTTACTTTATAAATTGTAGATCTATACTTTATGTTACTTTATAATTTTTGTTATATGTTCAGATCTCCTAGATCTACATCTCGATCTGTGTTATATTCATATTTTTTAGATCTAGAAAAAAATGTATAGTTTGTATATCTACAATATATGTATTGTGGTTGTGTAGTTTGTAGATCTAGAAAAAAATGTATAGTTTCTGTGATATGATTACTTGTGTATATTTTCACATTGTAGATCAAAAATATTTTTTTTTAGTACATGTCTTTCTAGATCTAAAATTGGAGTGTTATATTGTTATATGATTATTGGTGTATATTTTAACTAATTAGTTCTGTTATATGATTACTTGTGTATATTTTCACATTGTAGATCTAAATTTTTTTTTTAGTACATGTCTTTGTAGATCTAAAATTGGACTGTTATACTATTATATGATTATTTGTATATATTTTAACTAATTAGTTCTGTTATATGATTACTTGTGTATATTTTCACTTTTTAGATCTAAAATGTAATTTTTTAGTACATGTCTTTGTAGATCTAAAATTGGAGTGTTATACTGTTATATGAATATTTGTGTATATTTATAAATGTATTGTGGTTGTTGTGTTGTTTAATATATTTAGAGTATACTATATGATTACTTGTGTATATTTTTTAGATCTAGAAGAAAATATATAGTTTGTAGATTTACAATAAATATATTAGTTATATTGTTATTTGATCAATCTGAATTACTATATATGTTGGCTGAAAATGGAATTTGTTTGCAGGGCTAGCCAACTATGCTTATAGTGCCAGTTTGCACAAAAGTCGCATTGCGCAATGGCCAGTTTGCCAAAATGCTTATAATCTGAATATTTTGATTGTCTTATATGATTTTAGGACAATTTGTTATCTTATATTAGTTTTTGAATGATTTTGGCATAATTTGTTAGTGCTTGGTTTAGTTTTGATTATTTTTAACTGATAAGAACAGAACAGATAACTTGTAATGATATTGGCTGATAAGAACAGATATTTCTTGTTTTGTTTAGTGCTTGGTTAAGTTTTGAACATTATTTCTTGTTTTGTTTAGTGCTTGGTTAAGTTTTGAATATTTTAAACTGATATGAACAGATAAGTTTGATACTTTTTTTAGTTTGTTTACTGATAAGTTGCTTAGTTTGTTTACTGATAACTGAAAATTGAAATGATATTTAAACTGAAATAAATATTTGAATATTTTAAACTGATAAGAACAGATAAGTTGTAAAACCACACTTTCTTATATCTTATTCTTATATGATATTTACTGATAAGAACAGATAAGTTTCTTAGCATGTTTAACTGAGTTTTGAATATTTGTAACTGAAATGAAATGAATATTCTGAAATGAAATAATATTGTCTGATAAGAACATATAAGTTGCTTAGTTTGATACTTTTTTTACCAAAAGTATCTGAGTTACTTTATAAAAAGTTGCTTAGTTTGTTTACTGATAACTGAAAATTGAAAAAATATTTAAAATGAAATAAATATTTGAATATTTTTAACTGATAAGAACAGATAAGTTGTAAAACCACACTTTCTTATATCTTATTCTTATATGATATTTACTGATAAGAACAGATAAGTTCCTTAGCATGTTTAACTGAGTTTTGAATATTTGTAACTGAAATAAAATGAATATTCTGAAATGAAATGATATTGTCTGATAAGAAGTAAGAACATATAAGTTGCTTAGTTTGATACTTTTTTTACCTAAAGTGTCTGAGTTACTTTATAAAAAGTTGCTTAGTTTGTTTACTGATAACTGAAAACTGAAATGATATTTAAACTGAAATGAATATTTGAATATTTTAAACTGATAAGAACAGATAAGTTGTAAAACCACACTTTCTTATATCTTATTCTTATATGATATTTACTGATAAGAACAGATAAGTTCCTTAGCATGTTTAACTGAGTTTTGAATATTTGTAACTGAAATGAAATGAATATTTTTGGCACATTTTGAAATCTTATATATTATTTACTAAAATTACTTTATACTAAAATTACTATCAAAAATTAATAGGTCATTTATTGCGTCAAATAAGTCAAGTTCAAGGCATCAACATCATACTCATGCAATGTGCGTTTTCTTATCTTCAGTTTCATTTTGTGAATTTGTTTTTGAATTGAAATAGATTTTTGTTTTCATGTTTATTTTAGATGTCAAGCGAAGCTCAACCTATTGAGCTTGAGGTTCCAGTTGTGAGGGGAACAAGTTCCCAAGGCACAAAGACCCTGACCCAATTATTTGTAAACTCAAAGCAAAAAACAAACGGATTGGGAAAAAAAGGGCTATTTATTGGGATGAATTTAGACAATTTCAAGAGAATGGGAACCCAAAAGCAGAGTGTAACTACTGCAAAAAACAGTATTATTGTCACCCCGTAATTAATGGGACCTCCTTAGTTAGAAATCATTGGCTTATATGTCCCCTTAATCCAAAGCACAAAGGTCCTACTCAATCAATATTGAGTATGAAATGTGTTGAGAAAGGCAAGTCAACTCTCACTAGTTGGCAATTTAATCAAGAGTCCGTAAGGAAGGCCTTGTCTTATATGCTAATTGTCAATGAGCTTCCATTTCGGTTTGTCGAGGGTGAGGGCTTCAAACGTTTCGTTTCTATTGCATGTCCGATGTTTGTTGTACCGTCGAGATGGACCGTTGCACGAGATTGCTATAATCTTTATACTAGTGAGAGGACTAAGTTAAAGGCTTATTTTAGGGAGTCCAATCAAAGGGTGTGTCTTACGACGGACACATGGACATCTAATCAAAAGATAAACTATATGTGTCTTACGGCACATTACATTAATGAAGATTAGAAATTACAGAAAAGAATTATCAACTTTTGTCCAATTTCAAGTCATAAAGGCGAGGCTATTGGGAGGGAAGTTGAGTCATGTTTGATTGAGTGGGGGATTGAGAAAATTTTTACAATCACCGTTGATAATGCTAGCTCTAATGATGTTGCTATTGCTTATCTAAGCAAAAAGTTTGCACAATGGGGAAATAGTATTCTTCAATGCAAGTATTTACACATGCGTTGCATTGCACACATTATCAATCTTGTTGTAGTAGATGGGTTAAAAATGATATCTTCTTCAGTTGCTCGTGTCCGGAGAGCTATTAGCTATGTTAGACAATCTCCTTCACGTTTTCAAAAGTTTAAAGATTGTGCTCAAATTGAAAAAATTGAAAGCAAGAAATTATTGTGTCTAGATGTGAGCACCCGTTGGAATTCAACATATTTGATGTTGGATACGGCCTAAAGGTTTCAAAGTACCTTTGAGAGATTCTAAGACGAAGATCTTTCATTCAAAAGAGAACTTGAGGGTGAGAATTTGTTTCCAACCGAAGAGGATTGGATGAATGTGAGAAGGTTGTGTACGTTTCTAGAACATTTCTATGAATTCACCTTACGTGTGTCGGGGTCTTTATATGTCACTTCAAACAAGTTTTTTGAAGAGGTTGCATCTATTGATTTTCTCTTGAAGAATGCTAAGAGTAATGACGACTTCGAGTTGTCTATTATGGCGGATAAAATGAGAGAGAAATATGATAAATATTGGGGGGACGTTGAGAAGATGAATATGGTTGTATTCATTGCGCCACTATTTGATCCAAGCAAAAGTTTGCATATTTGGAATGGTCGCTATATCAACTCTATGGCCAATCAAAGGGTGACACCATGCTAGAGAAGGTTAAAATTGTTGCTTATTCCATGTTTGAAGAATACAGAAAGTTGTATACACCTATAGTTTCTTCTACAACTAGTAAAATGATGGACTCTCCTACCATCGAAGATCGTCCAGTCTTCAACTTGAAAAGTATGATGAAGGCTCAATATAAAAATCATAAAATAAAAACTGTTGGTTGTGATAATAAATCTGAGTTGGATCGTTATCTTGTTGAGCCCACCGAAGCCGATGAAGATGAGAATCCTAATTTTGATCTCTTGGCTTGGTGGAAAATCAACTCTCCTCGTTTTCCTGTTCTTTCAAGAATGGTTCGTGATATCTTAGCCGTTCCTATATCTACGGTAGCTTCGGAGAGTGCATTTAGTACCGGTGGTCGGGTCCTTGATGCATTTAGGAGTTCTTTGACACCTAAGATTGTTCAGGGTCTTATTTGTTCTCAAGATTGGTTTAGGACTTGTTCCAATCGATCTATTGTTAGTAATCTTGAAGAGAATTTGGAATCCCTCGATAAACTTGAAAGATGTATCATTTTATATAACAATTTATATCACATAATGTTATTTTTTTGTTTTTTACTTGTATTGATTGTTCCTGTAATTTTGTATACTTGTGTAGATTTAAGCCAATTGATGGGTTCAACCTCAAGCGATGTTTGAAAAGTTATTATTTGAAATCTGGATTATTACTTTGGTTTGGATGATGTCATATTTTACACTGTCACTGAAATATGTAGCCAGGCCCCAAGGTTTCAGTTTTCACTAAACAATGCACTACCTCATTTTGGAATTTGGATTATGTAATATTAAACACTGTCACTGTCACTGAAATGTAATATTATACAGGACACTAAACAATGCACTACCTCATTTTGGAATTTGGATTATGTAATATTAAACACTGTCACTGTCACTGAAATGTAATATTATACAGGACACTAAACAATGCACTACCTCATTTTGGAATTTGGATTATGTAATATTAAACACTGTCACTGTCACTGAAATATAATATTATACAGTGTAACGCCCCACAACCGTACGGTGCGTTACGCTGAGTCGGATTGAATGAAACAAATGCTGATTCCATTTGATTTGTTGGATTTTGGAAATAAGTATTGATTGAGTTGTTTCATGTGCAGATGGCTAGCGGGTTCGATGGAAATCAGGTGTTCGTTCAGAGCAGTACTGAGATAGCTGAGTTGGAATGATAATGCCATCTTCCTTAGTCCGATCGGTCGAATGATTTGTAGAGCACGGCCTGCTCGTACGGTCATACCAGTTGAGTAGATCGCGCTTGCATCGGACCACGGGTTCAAGGGATTGGCCGTATCGGCAGGACAGGATGCCTAACGGGACCAATCATAGGTGAGTGGGCTCTTTCCCTTCTCCTCTACTCCTTCATGCCTAATAATATAGAAAACACGTAAAAGGCTTGAACACTTGGGCTGAAACATTGGAAATCACTACACTGAGGCGTGTATAGAGTGTACGCCATTGGCTTGGTAGGATTGTGGCTTGATTTGGTTTGCGCGTTGGATAGTTGGAGCTAGAGTTGGAATATTACATTTGAGGCAGTTGGTTGGATAATTGGGATTATGCTTGGACAGTTGGAATGATGCATTGAGAGATTGAGAACATTGAGATTTGGGCGAGCGAGCGTGCATCCGTGCACGGGTATCACTTGGTCGCTTTGTCTTGCAAAGCGAGCAGTTATGGTTCAAAATCGAACAACTGCATCGGCGAGGGTGTTGTGCCGCTTGATGGGGCATCGTGCCACGAATGGGGCATTGTGCCACTGAAACGGCATTATGCCATGGGTTAGCTTTGTGCATGGGTGTTGCACCATTGGAAACACTGTGTTGAGAAGAGGCATTGTGCCTATGGAAATAACTTGGATTTGGTGCCTTGGGCTATATGTTGGAAGAATGGTTATGGGTGTGTTGGTTGGATTATTGGTGGAACGAGTCTAGGATCGCTTGGTGGGGCGAGAATGTTCGATCCTCTCGTCATACCTACTTGGTGTCTGCATGTCACGGATAACCTGTATTGCACAGGGTTTAGTCTCCTCGAACGAGTACTCCGGGGCACCGGGACCGTTCGGCCATGGAGGAGACAATTTGGGTAACGCGTCTTGGGCGCGGTGCCAGCGGTTGGAATCGATCCAGGTGGGTTAGCTACTTAGCGCTGTTTCGAGGAGAACCGCATTTGATCAGTCCGATCAAAGTCCTTTATGGCTTGGCCAGTGACTTCATATAGTATAGTGTTGGCTTGCTTTTCTTTTGTTGGTTTGGCTTTCGTGTAGGCGCGGCCACCTTGCCTCGACAAGAGTGTACACTGTGAGATTTGGATTGTAAGTGTTGGTTGAGGATGGATATTGAGGCTTGGTTGATGGTTCGACATGTTATTGTGTTGCTTGGACTTGAGCAGGACGGTTTGCATGCTAGTTTCCCTCGAGTTGCTTATATATTTGCTTATCGTTTGGTTTGAGTTGAGTGCTTGCATGCTTAAACTGCTTTACAGCTTTCCTTAACATGTCATCCCTATGCCATGAAATGAATCTAGGATTCAACTAGAAAGATCACCATATAACTGTTTGCATTCACTATTTTTTTACTTAGTGTCGGCTTAGGCGAGTGGGTTACCCCGCTCACCAGTACGGTTGTGTACTGACCCACGTTTGTGGGCAATATTTCAGGTACGCAGGCGTAGTGGCGCTGCTTGGATATACGGGACATGATGTATGAACTGTAAGTACCTTTGTGGGCTAGAGAAAAGAGCAAGAGTATTTCATCGCCTTCGTGGCATCGCCTTCGTGGCCTTGTCTTCGATGAGGCATTTTATTTGACCCTATCATGAGCTTCGCTGCGTATTACTCTGATTGTGTGCTTGGTACACAATACTTGACTTCCGCTGCAACTTGGTTGTTTCAATGATAACATTTGGTATTTGACAACATTGCCTTGTACGAGCGCAACTCTAGGCTCGTACGGTATCACGTCCCGATGAGAACGATGGTCCTGCGGGAGAGCTGTAAACGTGGTGATTCACGTTCAGCGGGGACTATCGAGCTTGCGGGAGATTGGGGCGTGACAGATTGGTATCAGAGCGCCTGGTTCATTTTCTCGGACTTGGTCCTTCGCTTCATCACAAACTCTAAATAGCTTCCGCGTGTCGTCTAGCTCTTGACTCTACTCGGTGCCGCATCGGATATTTCATGCAATAAGTCTATTTATTGCTAGTTGTGGCTGCATATTATTCTTTGTTGGGTTGCCTTGGTTGGTTTTCGTAGGATCGCTTAGTCTCGTTAGGCGTTGTTGCATTTGTGCAACAAGTGTGGGCTTTTGTTGGGTTGGCTTGGCTTAGCGTTCGGGAGTTTCTGATTGCCTCAATGGATCAGTTGGTTGGCTAACGAGATTTGGTTATGCGGCATGTTTTGAGTAAAAATATTCGATGAGAATGAATCCTTACACGAGTTGCTCGTCTAGCGATTGTGTTGGATAGAAGTTGGAATTTTGGCTGTGGCGCATCGGTTGAGCAGGTTTGAGTTTGGCTCGGGAATATATGGATAAGTTGGTACGAGTTGCTCGTACAACAAAAGTGTGAAACCGTTGGGTATTGGGTTGGACTATTTGGAAGACAATCATTGCACGATTGCTCGTGTTGAGAAGGTATCAGACGGGTTGAGAAACAGTTGGATAATTCAAGCGTTGTCTGAGTTTTGTGTCAAACTCGGATTGGAAAAGGCATGATCATGCATGGAGAATGGTTCGAACGGATCTTGGATTCGTGCAGGAAAACGTAATGTGAGTTGTGACTTGATTCGAAGTGGTATATGGGATCAAACGTGTTAAGCAAGACATTGGAAATATTTTGGTTGGACATCTATGGGAATTGCCTGAACGGACTCGTGAAACGAGAATACAAGTTGGTTGGTGCACGTCGATTGAGTTGGGAAGAATGAAAATGGAGCAAGCAAATATTGAGTTGAGCATATCGTGAACGGACTGATGCAAATGAAAGCATCGTTGGGCTTAAGTGATGGACGAGATCGGAACGAACAACTGGGATGCGCTTGAACGAGCAATGGGTGAATCAAATGATAGCGAGCATGAACTACGATTTTGGGCGACACATTTGAGCTGTTGGTTGAGCAAAAAAATACGATATTGGTCTGGAGGGACAATGAGATGGATTCACACAAACTTGAAAGATTTTGGATGTTGCTGCTCGTGAAGTTGACTCAAGTTTAGTGGAAATGGAATTTTGGGCAAGATGGTGCAACGATAGTAAACAGATTCTCCGGAAGACGTGGACGGACGTTTGAAGATAGCTAAATGTGATAGCAACGTCGGAACAAATTACTGTGTTGCTCGAGTAAGTTGGACGTGCATTGTGGAATATGGCAATTCGGAAATTTGATGGATTCAGGACAGTAAGACGGATTGATGGAAGACGGTTTCAAACGAGCACAGTTCTCGAGTTGTGGCTTGGATAGATAGCAAGACTCTAGGTGGTTAAGCAGCATTAGTTGACAGATCAGCAGAGGTAGTGCATGAGTTCTCGGATTCGGGAGTTCGCTCGGGTGGAATGGTTGGATTTTGATTCGGATTGGCAGATGAGATATAGCATAGTTTTTAGTAACTGTCCATCGTGATGATTATAATTATCGAGCGTAGCTTCGGGACAGCTGACCTTAGCGACTTGCCCGTCAGATCGGAGATGAGTATGGTAAACCCATAGGACGACCCTTGAGGCGGCGTATTTGGGAATACGTCGAGGGCAGATGTGAGCAATGAGTTTTGGCTTATTGACTGAGTGTTGGATTTGAGAGATCCTTGGGATAGCCTTCAGCTGAAGATGCAGTCGGAAGACCGAAGCGATGGTGAAGTAGCCTAGTCAACTGATGAGATTCAGAGTCACAGATTTTTGTAGATGGCATCGCCTCTGACTCATCGTGCTCTGGAAGGGAATAGCATTTATATGAATGGACGACTGTGGCGGCTCGTTCAAATCAAATCTTTGCGAATACTGGAAGGGACAGACGTGCTTCAGATTTACAAGATGTCTCGAAACTTAGTCTAGGAAGCGTGCTCATTCGGAAGGCGAAGGTGATATCCTATGCTTCGAGGCAGTGGAAGCAGCACGAAGAACTATTCCATGCGCAACCTAGGAATTGTGGCGAGTGTGTCCACGTTGAAATCGTGGCGACACTATCCCTTTGGCGTGGCGGCGAGATCTTCGTGGATCACACAAACCTTAATATAGATGTTCACCCTGTGAGGTATTGAGATTGAGGAGGAGGTGTTGGACTGAGCTGATGAAAGCAAAGTTAATATTTGGGTAAGTCGCCTAGATGGGGTAGTATCATTTGAGTTGATCGTTCGGTGCATGAGATATATTTGGAGATGTTGCTAGTGCGGATTCAGAAATAGTTGGATGGATTGAGTTAGAACTCGGACTGATTGATCGGTGGAAAATCATCATATTGAAAATAGTGCTCAAGCGAACATGTTGGAATGGAAATCAGGATTGGTTCGATTTGGGAGTGAAGCTAATGGATGCCTCAAACATAAAGATACCCTTGTAACTTGTTCAAATTTGCTATCGCAAAGCTCGACTGAAATACATGTATTTTAGGGACGTCTTAAATATGTGTATCGATCCAAAACTAAGCGATACGAGGAATTCGTATTGAGCTGCAAGAAGGATGTGGGAATATAGAATTTGTACGAGCATTCAACAGAGCGAGATGCTGAGTCTGGATCAGGATATGAAAGTTGCATAGAGCAGATCCATGGAATTGGATTGTGGCATGTGATAGGAATGAGTACCAGCACGGTTCGTGGACGAACCTAATTCTAAGTGGTATATTATGTAACGCCCCGCAACCGTACGGTGCGTTATGCTGAGTCGGATTGAATGAAACAAATGCTGATTCCATTTGATTTGTTAGATTTTGGAAATAAGTATTGATTGAGTTGTTTCATGTGCAGATGGCTAGCGGGTTCGATGGAAATCAGGTGTTCGTTCAGAGCAGTACTGAGATAGCTGAGTTGGAATGATAATGCCATCTTCCTTAGTCCGATCGGTCGGATGATTTGTAGAGCACGGCCTGCTCGCACGGTCATACCAGTTGAGTAGATCGCGCTTGCATCGGACCACGGGTTCAAGGGATTGGCCGTATCGGCATGACAGGATGCCTAACGGGATCAATCATAGGTGAGTGGGCTCTTTCCCTTCTCCTCTACTCCTTCATGCCTAATAATATAGAAAACACGTAAAAGGCTTGAACACTTGGGCTGAAATATTGGAAATCACTACACTGAGGCGTGCATAGAGTGTACGCCATTGGCTTGGTAGGATTGTGGCTTGATTTGGTTTGCGCGTTGGATAGTTGGAGCTAGAGTTGGAATATTACATTTGAGGCAGTTGGTTGGATAATTGGGATTATGCTTGGACAGTTGGAATGATGCATTGAGAGATTGGGAACATTGAGATTTGGGCGAGCGAGCGTGCATCCGTGCACGGGTATCACTTGGTCGCTTTGTCTTGCAAAGCGAGCAGTTATGGTTCAAAATCGAACAACTGCATCGGCGAGGGTATTGTGCCGCTTGATGGGGCATCGTGCCACGAATGGGGCATTGTGCCACTGAAACGGCATTGTGCCATGGGTTAGCTTTGAGCATGGGTGTTGCACCATTGGAAACACTGTGTTGAGAAGAGGCATTGTGCCTATGAAAATAACTTGGATTTGGTGCCTTGGGCTATATGTTGGAAGAATGGTTATGGATGTGTTGGTTGGATTATTGGTGGAACGAGTCTAGGATCGCTTGGTGGGGCGAGAATGTTCGATCCTCTCGTCATACCTACTTGGTGTCTGCATGTCACGGACAACCTGTATTGCACAGGGTTTGGTCTCCTCGAACGAGTACTCCGGGGCACCGGGACCGTTCGGCCATGGAGGAGACAATTTGGGTAACGCGTCTTGGGCGCGGTGCCAGCGGTTGGAATCGATCCAGGTGGGTTAGCTACTTAGCGCTGTTTCGAGGAGAACCGTATTTGATCAGTCCGATCAAAGTCCTTTATGGCTTGGCCAGTGACTTCATATAGTATAGTGTTGGCTAGCTTTTCTTTTGTTGGTTTGGCTTTCGTGTAGGCGCGGCCACCTTGCCTCGGCAAGAGTGTGCACTGTGAGATTTGGATTGTAAGTGTTGGTTGAGGATGGATATTGAGGCTTGGTTGATGGTTCGACATATTATCGTGTTGCTTGGACTTGAGCAGGATGGTTTGTATGCTAGTTTCCCTTGAGTTGCTTATATATTTGCTTGTCGTTTGGTTTGAGTTGAGTGCTTGTATGCTTAAACTGCTTTACAGCTTTCCTTAACATGTCATCCCTATGCCATGAAATGAATCTAGGATTCAACTAGAAAGATCACCATATAACTGTTTGCATTCACTATTTTTTTACTTAGTGTCGGCTTAGGCGAGTGGGTTACCCCGCTCACCAGTACGGTTGTGTACTGACTCACGTTTGTGGGCAATATTTTAGGTACGCAGGCATAGTGGCACTGCTTGGATATACGGGACATGATGTATGAACTGTAAGTACCTTTGTGGGCTAGAGAAAAGAGCAAGAGTATTTCATCGCCTTCGTGGCATCGCCTTCGTGGCCTTGTCTTCGATGAGGCATTTCATTTGACCCTATCGTGAGCTTCGCTGCGTATTACTCTGATTGTGTGCTTGGTACAGAATACTTGACTTCCGCTGCAACTTGGTTGTTTCAATGATAATATTTGGTGTTTGACAACATTGCCTTGTACGAGCGCAACTCCAGGCTCGTACGGCATCACGTCCCGATGAGAACGATGGTCCTGCGGGAGAGCTGTAAACGTGGTGATTCACGTTCAGCAGGGACTATCGAGCTTGCGAAAGATTGGGGCGTGACATACAGGACACTAAACAATGCACTACCCCATTTTGGATGTGTATAAGTATAACTGCACATTTAGACATTATATGTAGCTAGGGATAGATTCTACAATGCACATTTGGATTACAGTTACTTTTTTTATTCCATTATATGTTGCTAACAAGTATCTGAAGAAAATTGCAATGATGATATGGCATTAGTAAGTGGATAGATACTACAATGCAATGCATTATTTTTTGATGCACAATTGCCTATCTGAGCTTCAAATAATTGCAATGATGATATGATGATATGGCATTAGTAAGTGGACAGATACTATAATGCATCACATTTTGATGCACAGTTGCCTATCTGATCTGAGCTTCAAATACTTCAAACCATACTTTCTCTTGCTCCATCATGCAGACTTCAAACCATACTTCAAGATTCTCAATGTGTGCTAAGTCTGCCACTTTCAATCAGTGATGTTCCTGCAGTTGCTCATTGTCTCCCTTCATTAATCAAACAGAGGTAAAGGCTCAAAACAGTTGTAAGAATATTGATGCTATCTTAATTTTCCACTGTTGCTACTGTGAATGGCTACTGTGGCTACTGAGAATGCAGAAATTTTCATCATCAGGGATGTTTAGATTTGTTACTTGGTTACTTGGGTTTAGATTTGTTATGCCAGTATGTTTAGATGCCAGTATGTTTAGATTTGTTTACATTTGTTACTTGGTTACTTGGTTTGTCCTGAAATTTTCATCATCAGGGATTCAGGCTTTCATCATAAGTTATATATTCTACTTGCCAGTATATTTTGCTTCTGAGTCCTGACTGTTCATGCTTGTTAAAGATTGATAGTAGCCTATAAATCTGTCAGGCTACTGTGGCTACTATGAATGCAGGAAAATCTATACTAGCTATGTAGTTATGCTTATGCATTTAGTTTTACATTGATGCCAGTATGTTTTGCTTATATATTCTACTTGCCAGTATGTTTTGCTGCTTTCCACATACTGATAGTTTAATGTTTCATGTTTCATGTATCATTTGATTGTTTCATGTCTCTATCAACAAGCACACCTCAAAGGAGTGGGGCCAGTGGGCTATACCATTTGTAATGTTTGGCAAGGAATGTCTTAACAAATCTGGAGCTTAACAAATCTGGAGCTGTGTATATTGTATAACTGTATATAATGGCCCATTTATATTGTTGTGAGTCTTGTGACTTGTTTGCATAATTAGGAAACTTGAGTATAAGAAGGAAGAAAGCTGTGTAATCCTTATATATTGCTGTCAGTCTTGTGACTTGTTTGCTGTGTATAAGAAACTTGAGTATAAGAACTTAGAAGGAAGAAAGCTGTAATGTGTATATATTGCTGTGTATAACTGTTTATAATGGCCCTTATATATTGCTGTTAGTCTTGTGACTTGTTTGCATAATTAAGAAACTTGAGCATAAGAAGAAAAGATGTGTAATGTGTATATATTGCTGTGACTATTCTAAGAAAGCTGTTTGTATGAATTTTTATTGGATTTTTAACAAGTATTTGGTTCAGGCCCAGTAACCAAAAATGGCCCAGTATCAAAATATGGCCCAATTATCCGGCCCACTCTTAAAAAAGGCCCAACCGAATAAACCAATTTAGCCGAATAAACCGATTAATAATTCTCGGTTCGGTTATATTCGGTTTTTTCACATATCGGTTCGGTTTCGGTTTGATTTTAAAAAAATTCGGTTTAACCGGTTTTCCAAAATTTGGTACGGTGGAAACCGATTAAACCGATTACTCAGCCCTATTTTCAGCTATAGGAGTACGCCGTATGCTATCTCCTCGAAATACACCGACCTGGCTATTTTCAACTATAGGAATACGCCGTATGCTACCTCTTCGAAATACGCCAACTCAGGCTATATTTGCAAAGGTACGTGATAAAGCTATTTGGCCCTGAATACGCTCAAGACCTCAGTCAAGGAAAGATAATTGGCTATCTTTATGCTGGTTACCTACCCATGCAGCAGCAAGCTTTACGCAGAGCTTGGCTTTTACGCCATCAAGACAGCTACTTGGCTTTTACGCCAACAAGACAGCTACTTGACTTTTACGCCATCAAGACAGTTATTTGGCTTTTACGCCATCAGAACATCTACTTGGCTTTTATACCATCAGAACAGCTATTTGGCTTTTATACCATCAGAATAGCTATTTAGCTTTTACGCCAACAAGATAACTATTTGGCTTATACTCCAACGAGACAGTTATTTGGCTTTTATGCCAACCTTCTCTACGCAAGGGGCAGTTACCTACGTGGCTTGCATGCCGTGATCTTCGATGAGCGATTATACGCATTACCTCATAATGGGACACACGTCACACACAGATTCACAAGATCATTCAGACGTGGGTAGCAGTTATTATAACCGCCGCGTAAAAGGTGCAGCTCTCTCCGCTGATCAGTTTCTACGCCGACTATGACTGAACTCTATAAATAGAGACCTCCGGCCACGGAGGTCCAAGGTTGGAATACAAAGGTCAAATTTAAGAGAGATAGAGGTCAAGAACAGAGGTCAAGATCAAGATCAGAGAGAGCACATCCAGAGAGTGTTGATCGACGACTTTGGCAACGAGAGTTCAATCCCTCCTGCAGTCTTTGAAGCTTCTTCTCTATCTTCTATAGCACTTCTTCGTCATCGTGTGGTCCAAGGGACAAAGTGATCGACCGCAGATCAGACTCCTATAACACCCTGAATCAATTTTTGTACTTAACATCCTCGTATAGGATTAATTGTACTTCTTTTTCTTATTTGTAAATAAAGAAAGGGTTTCGTATAAACCTAGTTTTAATTTCTTTCGTTTATTATCAAACATAAGATGGCGACTCTGCTGGGGACTACTTTCTCATCTGACGAGAAAGCCATTGCTCAACACGATACCGTATCCGTCGGATCAACGAAGAAGACTCTGGTCGTCCAATTCGACCAATCGGCTTATGAAGACATGCTTCGCGCAGGGGGTGGTGTCACGACCCGCACCCGGTATAGGGGCACGAGTACGTGGGTACGTCCAGCCTACGCCGCAGAATCGGTGGTAGAACGCTGTCTTGGTCTACTATACTATTTATCTCACACAAAGTGTATAAAGTACTGCCATGCCATCTCAATACCAAATAATACTCAATCACATATAAAACTGAAGGAAGATGAACGCACGATATAGAATAGAAAGAATAAGAAATACTAGTCTTAATACATCACATAACCATCTCCAAACTAAACACAACTCCAGATCTCAAACAATAATACAACCCAATGTCTAAAATAGAAATAACTAATACAAGGTATAGAAATCAAAAAGGCCTCAGTCTCTGGCACTATCCTCGGGTGATACTCCATCTGTCAGTCTATAGTGAGTGTGACACATCATTTCTAACCATTCATCTGAAAAATGTTTTCCAGTCAGGAATGGAGTGAAGTACAACCCAATAGCAGTTCCAATTAATTGATAATGACTATAAACAGAAATAGAGAATATAGTACAAGACAAGAAACAATGAACAATATCAACTATGGTGGAAAAATAGGTAAACAATGAACAATCTGGTGAAGAACTGTAACTATGCTAAGTGATTAAAATACTAGATAGATATGTGATCGGCTTAGGTGAACATTGTCTACTTTAACGTTGGATAAATATTGTCTAAGTTAACATAAAATATTGTCTAGGATTTGATCACATACCTAGCTAACATTTCCCCTTTCCCCCCAACTAGTACAATGGATCCAACCATGACACGTTGTGATACAAGATACTCAAGGCCATGTAAACAATAAACCTTGAACACGAAATTTTGAACATTGAATATTGAACACGAAACATTGTCTAAGTTAACATGAATGTTGAACATGAAATATTGTCTAAGTTAAACATTGAGAATACGAGAAACAATGAACAATATATATGTAACATCCCATGACTGATCCATGTATATACTAGTCCGTGTACCAACGTATCAAGAGTCATGTAAAACATTTCTAAATTCTTGTATTATAGTAATTAGCAATTAATAGAAACTATCAGAGAATGTACTCGCTTGTCATCCAAGCAATGAATGTCAAACTGTGTCCCAACTAGTGTCACACAAACCTATATATGGAATATCACATTAATACAGGGGGTTGGAATGAATTTAAGTTAAACTAGTCAACATATAGGTCACAAGGCCATTTCTAAGT